>CM042484.1:20834840-21374840 GCA_023621385.1 Quercus gilva
AGGGCTTGGACTTGCTGAGCCAAGGCTGCTAAATCTTGGTTAGTCTCCATCTGATGAAGAGTAACTTCATCAGTCATGTGGAATGTGCTCAAATGGGCCCAAACTCCAGCTAGATACCTGTACAAAAGAAAAGGTCACTCCCTTTAAAATGGTCACCGGTGTGGCGCTTGCCACAACGTCTCTGACGCTCAAGTTAGAACAGAAAGATACTTTTCAAGATGAAACAGAATAATAATAACTAGTGTTTTCTTTAGAATGTTTTTCATACCTTTTGTTTGTAGCGTGAGGGCAATATATATGTACTGCCTTGGATTCTAGCCATTGTAATGGGTATTGTGATTTCAATGCTCTTCTAGGTAACACTTCCTGCCTAATAATGGAGCTTTAATCTACTCCCAACGGTCTGTACAGTTGGTTTTGTAACTGTCCAGGGTGTTATTGGCGACATTGAATAAAGCATTTATCCTCGTCAGTGACGTGGGCACTCGTCCTCACATGATAATCCTGTCTGCCCTATTGAGATCGTCTGTAATTTATTTCGTCAGTCCCATCAGTAGTTAATTATGTTCTTAACTTTCTAAACATACTTGAATAAATGTTTAACAAGTCATTATTTTTTTCTTTTATGATATGCTTGGATGAACATGCCTATATGTCTCATTGATATTCTTTTTACATGCTTAGATGAACACTTCTAGGCTAAAACACAATTTTTTTCTTGAATGCTTAGATGAATACTTCTAGGCTAAAGCACAACTTTCCCTTGAATGCTTAGATGAGCATGTCTAAGTAGTTATTCTACTTTTTTTTTAAATGCTTGAACGAACATGTCTAAGTATTTTGATTTTCTCTAGATGAACATGTCTAAGGGATTTTTCCTTTATTTATTTTTTTTTTCTTTTCTTTATAATTGCTTGGATGATCAAATATGCTTAAATGTTTTATTTTATTTTGTTCTCTCTGCAATTATGTTGATGACAAATAACATGACAACTTTGTTTTTTTCTTCACATGCTTAGATGAACATATCTAGGCTAGGAATTCTTTGTTTACATTGATTTCTTGGATGAACATGACATTCCCTTCATACTTTCTTTACATTAAAATTGTTATCTAACAAGTTTCACTTTTTGTTTACAATTCCTGCAAATTAACATGTTTATATGACATATTGTTTGTATTTGTTTGACATGACATGATATTGGCCACCTTTACCTAGGAGACCAGTTTTACTGGGCGAGATAGATGCTTAATCCCTTCCCATCTCGTAAATTAGCTTCTAAACCAAGATCAATGGTTCTTGACCATGCTTTTGTATATGCAATTTTACATTTTTTAGAATGTAACTAGGAAATAAAGCAATGTAATTTACTTTTCTTAGATTGTATCTAGGACAAAAAAGCGTTGTAAATTTTTGTTACAAAATTGATGTAAATTGTCATATACATTAATACAACAGAAGTATTTTTTTTCTTGAAGGTTTTCTTATTTTTTTTTCATTTAAATTAAATAAGTGGCGACTCCATGTAAAACCCTCGATCTAGGGGGAGTACATTTTACAGTGGCGACTCCACTGGGGATGTTGAAGGCTAGACTCTAGTTTAGGTTATGGTAGCCAACCATGTCATTTGTTTGTTTATTGCTTTTAATAATATGTCATATTTGCCTGCCATAACATCATTTGCATAATTGGAATTGGATATGAATTGTGTTTGTTGCCCAGAAACCACGGTAATTGTAGCCATGGATCGCGGTCCTCCTAGATTCGTGTACCCAGTGGTAAACCTACCACCCCATCGCCTAAGACTCGCTTGATCTTTCTTGCATTTCATAAAGGACAAACTCTACCATTTGGACCAACGCAGCGTTTGTACGTCACAAGTTGGGAGGAACAACGTCCTAGCTTTTGAAGAACCTATTAGCCTACCTTTTACCTTCATGTAAGAAGCCATAGAACTAATCTTTAAGTCAATCCCATAAAATACATTGCATCCCATGAATGTGTTTGGCCATTGTTTGATCAATGATGTGCCTTGGTCCAATGCTTAAGTCCACCATAATTGTTTAAGATTTCTTAAAAAAATAAAAATCTACCTTATGCATTTTGGTTGAGACAAAGAATCTCAATCAGGGTTCAAGCCCACCAAGTTCAAAGCATAACTAAAAGCTCAAGATCATCAAGCTTAAAGACATCAAGATTAAAGCCACCAATCTTAAAGTGCAAGGCCTAAGCAAACATCAAAACTGAGACTTCCAATTAAGAAATGGCGAACAACCAAGAAGATCGACACATGAATGATCATAGGGAACAACCGTCTCTCACCACTCAAGATTTACTCAACACTTTGGTAGCAGGTCAAGCCCAGCTCCAAAAGGACATCCAAGCATTGATGCAACAGATG
Source organism: Quercus gilva (assembly GCA_023621385.1). Classification (NCBI taxonomy): domain Eukaryota; kingdom Viridiplantae; phylum Streptophyta; class Magnoliopsida; order Fagales; family Fagaceae; genus Quercus; species Quercus gilva. Next base: position 20,837,243 of record CM042484.1, read on the forward strand.
GGGAACAAGAATTCTCATGAATCCTCTAGGGCCTAAAATGATAATGGACCCAAAAATTCTAAAGAAAGCCATGGCTTGGTGTTGACTGAAAATAAGAAAAAGATGGTTGAACGAATGGACCAAATGGAAAAGCTCCTAATGAGTCTAGAAGGGTTGAAGAAGCTATGGATCTGCATTCACTTTCACACTTTCCTCAAGCAAGGGCCCCACCAAAGTTTAAGATGCCAACATTGGACAAGTTTGATGGCAGGAGCTGCCCTAGAGCACATCTAAAATGTTATTGGCCCAAATGTTTCAAAATACACTCACCAGAGGTGCCTTACGTTGATTCCTAAATTTGGAGGATTCTCGAACTCAGACTTGGGAAGATATGTGCCATGAATTTTACAAGCAGTACAAGTATAATACTAAGGTGGACATCACTCAGCAAGACCTTGAGACAACCAAGCAAGATTCCAGTGAATCTTTTCATGCATTCATCACAAGATGGAGGACAAAAGCAGCCCAGATTACCGTTAGGCCCAATGAGGAAGAACAATTGAACATGATTGTGAAGAATCTCCTCCCGACCTACAACAAGTATCTATTTGCTCGATACTTTCCCAACTTCAAGACCCTAATTGCTGCTGGAACCCAAATTGAAGATGCCATCAATAACGGTGGGATTATCCAAGATCTCATGGACCAACAAATCATTGCTGCACCAGCATCTACCAATCAATCCAACTCTACTTCATGAGTTGCCAAGCCATAATGGGTTTTTCAAGAAATTTTTTTATTACAAACTTTGTTTGTTCCTTACTTGTTTCCATTTTTCTCTTATCTTAATTTCATTTCTTGTTTGATGCATTTTATTATTCATGCTTTGTTTGATGCAAAAATTCAAAAATAATAATAATAAAAAAAAAATTCAAAAACTCAAAAAAATAAAAATTAAAGAAAACTTTGGACTAGGAGCATTGGGATCTTTAGTGACATTTCCGACTCCCGTCAAAGCCGAATTGAAAATGGTTTCCTTGAAGCCTACAATTTCTATCAAAATGGACTTGTTCATGATAATCCTTCAAACCAAGGGCATTGGTCCCTTTAGTGGGTTTTCAAAAATCATGTAAGACTTAACCTTCTCATCAAAGCCCAATCCACTTGGAAAGAGTGTGAGATGTCAAAATTTTCAAATGTTATTTTCTTCAAGTAATACATGAGAATTCATTTGGCAAAGCTTTTGTAAATCATAATGTAATGGGCCAACCAATCAGTGTGCAACAAGAGAGAATTAATTTCATCTGATTCATGTAAGGATCTTTGTTGAATCACTTAGAACATAAGAAGAAAAGGTCCTAAAAGGCAATAAAAGAAAATCCAGTTTTTAGAAAATCTCAACAAAAAGAGATTCCATCGTTTAGAAATTCTCAAACAATGTACACTCAATCCAAATCTTAGAACATTTTTTGTGTCACAATATTGGAGCATTCATAACTTTTATTCCAAGAGGAAGTTACTAAAAGAGTTCGAGTTACCGTGCCTATAAACAAGCCTTACTAGGGATAGGAGGCCATCTTTGATTTAGCCACATTATTCCTTGACACCCATTACAAATATTATCCACTACTAGCCCATTTGCCCTATTAAACAATTAACCTTTTTTTTCATGAACCCTAACAACCCAAACCTAGGGTGAGAAAATTCGAGTGTGCATACTCAAATTTTATGCCATGGAGGACAATCTCATAGCTTCAATGAAGACATCAAGAAATGCAAAGTCCATCAAGATTAGAAGAAACAATGGAGATCACATTTGAGAATGCAAATGATAATACTCCACCAAAGTGAGAAGACAAGAGTTCATCAAGCTGAAAGCTAAGAGATTCCATCATACGAAAAGAGACGAGAGCTCGTCAAGTCAGAAAGCATGAAGCAACCTAAAAAAAAAAGGGGGAAATTGCATTTTACCCACCTGTGGTTTGGCCCGTTTTAACAATGCCCATCCGTGGTTTGAAATTTGTCACTTAACCCACCTGAGGTGACCTCCGTTAGACCCCCGTTACCCACCTCTCTCTTTTCACTGTTAAAAATAGGGGTAAATGTGTCTTTTTCATTATATTTTATGTCTCTCTCCTCTTTTCTCTCCTTCTTCTTCTTCACATAAAAGATAAAAGAAAACCAATACACCTACAATCACAACCAAAGCCACAAATCCATGTGAACATACACCCACAGATTCGCTAGCCTTCCACTACTAAATCCAAAAATTGACTACACAATTCTTCATAGAACAATCACAAATAAAACTCTAACCCTCTTTCTTTTGCTGGGTTCTCTAAAAAAAAACCCCAGATTTGCAAGTAAAAAAAAAATTTGCAAAAAAAAAACCCAGCAATCTGTTCAAATTTTTTGGGTTTAATGGATTTCTCATTTCTCATTAATCTAAGAACAACCATTATTCTACATTTAAACATTAAAAACAAAAACAAAAAACAAAAATCAATCTTTATTCCAATACCACAATGGCACCCAACTCCTTGAGCTTAGCGAGAATGGGATCAGCCTCTTCTTTGGTGAGACCTTTCTTCAACACCACAGGGACTTTCTCGACCAATTCCTTGGCCTCCTTCAACCCCAAATCCGTGAACGTCCTCACCTCCTTTATGATTTTTTCTTTTCCTTTTCTTCAGTTTCTCAGCAAACAAACAAAGAATGAAGAAATAGATCTCAACCCCTCACTCTCTGAAACGGTTCTTGAAGCCCTAACCCGAGCCAGCTTCAAGTTCAACACCGGTCTAAGCTGCCACAATCCACTTACTCTGTAGCTACAAGGACGTCGCCATCGATGCCGCCACCAGCTCTAGCAAAACCCTAGCCTTTGTGGTCCCACTTGTCGAGATCCTTCGCCACAACAAAACTCCTCCTAAACCAAACCAGGTTCGAAATCAAGTAAAGCAAGTAAACTAATCACATTTAAATTTCATTGACACGGTAACCTTTTATTCCTTTTCCTCCATTTTCTTAGGAAACAAACAGAGAATAAGGAAATAAAATTTCCAAAATCTCCCCAGAAACTTTGAAGAAAGCAACCGAAACTAGCAAACTAATCAAACTTAAATTCTCACAGACACACACTAACTTTCTATTTTCCTTTCCTTTAGTTTCTCAGCAACCAATCAAAGAATAAAGACACCGAATTTTTGCAATCTCTCTAAAAGCTTCTGTTGAAGTTGCGGGTAGATGTTGCGGGAGTAGATGAAATCGGCAGTAGGGGCAATTTCGTAGTTAGATTCCAAGTCCATGGCCGAAGATCAAGTTGACATAAAGGAAATGGGTTTGGGGTTCCAAGGTAGAGAGAGGGAGAGAGCTCCTCCCTTCCTTTTTTTTTTTTTTTGGGTTTTATTTGGGTTCTAATTTTGGCTTATATAGTAAAGAGGATTTTTTAACGAAAATGGTAGAGGTGGGTAATGGAGAGGCCACCTCAGGTGGGTTAAGTGACAACTTTTAAACCACGGGTGGGCACTGTTAAAACGGGTCAAACCACAGGTGAGTAAAGTGCAATTTTTCAAAAAAAAAAAAAAAAACCCCGCTAGATTGAAAACCTAAAAGAACAGTCTAGGCAAAAATTAGGGATAATTAAAAAAAAATAAAAAAACAATGGTAGATTGAAAACTTGAAAGGGCGGTCTATGCAAAAAAAAAAAAAAAAAAAACCTGAGTGTGAGAGAGCCTGCTAGATTGAAAACTCGAAAGGGCAGTCTAGGCAAAAATTAAGGCATAAAAAATTATATTGAACTAAGGATAACCTGATCCTTCTTTTAAAAGAGGTACGTAGGCAGCTTTTTCAAGCACGGTCAGATCAAAAAATTCATTCATTCATTTGCTATCGAAGAAAGAGGAATAAAAAAAGAACAAAAGAAGTCCAATTGGTCAAAAATTGAAGAGGTGGCCTTGTCACGAGAAGAGAAAAAGAGAAAAAAGAAGAACAAAGAAGGTTGAAAACCGAAAAGGCGGCCTAGTCACAAGTTCCAAAAGAAGATGAAAGATTTGTTAAGATGAAAGTCTAGAGGTTTGAAAAACGAGCAAGAAAGACATTCATACAATAGATCAATGAAGAGAAAGTCAGAAGAATTCAATCACTACAAAGACCTCAGCACAAATTCGAATCAAAGAAGAAAATTTGAAAGCTCAAAAAGAGTTGCCTAAGAAGAATACAAGGCAAACAAGAATGATATAACTTTGATACAAATGATCCATGATGACCAGTGAGTAGATGACAAGAATTATGAGAATTTTAGCAAAATGTCAAGAAATGGAGAAATAATAAAATCCTTCTAATACCTAACTTTTGAGTATTGCACACTTGAAGGGAATATCTACAGGGGATTTTGAGCCTTTTTATATCATTTCTTTTATAACCTGAACCTAGCCTACATTACAACCCATGCATAAAGACCTCCTTGAAGTTCTACTAGTCATAGGCACATCCTTAACTCTGGCAATATTTTCTCTTGGATTAAAAAGGAAAAATTCTTGAGGTTATCAAGCCCCACTGGCAAGTAATCTCCATGACACGGTTTCTTAAATTCTCAAATGACTTGAAAGAATTCTCTAATTGAAGGCACTCCTTTTTGTTTGTTTCCAACAAATGTGACTCCCAAATTTGGGGCACTCCTCTTTGTTTCTATCCCACACACACACAAAAAAAAAAAAAAAAAAAAAGTGTCTCCTAAACTTAAAGCACTCTAAAAAAAAAAAAAAAAATACATGACTCTCAAACATCTCTACATTTTATTTCTTTGATTGTCTTTGAAGACCTAATCCAACAATGTTTAAAAAGAAGAAGCAAATTTTATTACATGTATTTAATGACTTTGATCCTTTTTAATCAAAAAGATTGACTTGACTCTTAAACAGCATGATATGCTAAAATAGTTGTTGAAAGGATTATCTCATGATCATTTAGAAAAGGTAAAGAATTTTCTCAAAAGGCACCACTATGCACCAAATGGTTTTTCAAGAAGAAAATCAATTTCTTTCAAAAGCAAAATTTTTCATGGTCAAGTCCATTTTGAAAATTCCATGCAAGGTTTGGTTGGAAGCCATGATCATCTTTTGGGTGGACTAGATGTCTTCCCTACAAACTTGAACTACGTCTGACCTTGTCCTCTTAAAGAAAGGTGCATAGGCAACCTGTTAAAGGCTCTGTAAACAATAGGCACCAAATCAAGACAATGACCCAAAGTTGTTTGCAAATAGCTTTAAACTAGGGGCATTGGCCCATTTGCTTTTTTATCTGCATTAAGCATGCCTAAATTATGAGCATTGGCCCATTAGTCTTCATATGCAAGCTTTTCATCTATTTTTCTATGCAAGCATGTTTATACTAGGGGCATTGGTTCAAATTAACTGGTTTCTAAAAAGCTTAAGAAAGGAAAATTTTCATCTTTGCAAGAATTAAGCAAAAATCTCTTATTCATTTCAGCATTCAATAACAGCTTTAAGTCCAAGTAACCAAAGCAGCTAAGAAGTCTCACATCTCACATGGATCAACTAAGGAGTCTCCCACATCACACAAGGCTCGACTAAGGAGTCTCTTGCATTCATTGAATTTGACTAGTATTGTCCAGCATTTCAGGCTCTAGGGTTTGACTAGTATTGTCCAACATCTCAAGCTCTAGGGTTTGACAAAGTTTTTTTCTTGAAAGTCACAAAAAAGTTTTCAAAAAATCCAATAAGATTTTCAGAAAATTCATAACTTTTCAAGGAAACCTGAAAGTTTTTCAAAATTCTTACAAATTTTCAACAAAACCCATCAAAGTTTTCATACTTTATTTAACAAATTTAAAAAATAAATAAATAAAATTCTCATAACCCAACAAGGTTTGTGAACAATTTTTCAAAACACTAAGAAGTCTCCCACATCACACAAGGCTTGACTAAGGAGTCTCTTGCATTCATTGAATTTGACTAGTATTGTCCAACATCTCAGGCTCTAGGGTTTGACTAGTATTGTCCAACATCTCAAGCTCTAGGGTTTGACAAAGTTTTTTTCTTGAAAGTCACAAAAAAGTTTTCAAAAAATCCAATAAGATTTTTCAGAAAATTCATAACTTTTCAAGGAAACCTGAAAGTTTTTCAAAATTCTTACAAATTTTCAACAAAACCCATCAAGGTTTTCATACTTTATTTAACAAATTTTAAAAAATAAATAAATAAAATTCTCATAACCCGACAAGGTTTGTGAACAAAATTTTCAAAAAAAAACCCAACAAAGTTTGTCAACAATTTTTCAAAACAAGGTTTTCATGACTTTCTCGAAAAATCAAACAAGATTCTCAGAAAATTTTAGCATCTTTTTCAAAAGTCGAGGAAAATCCTACAAGATCTTCAAACATCTCTTAGAAAAAGAACGCTTGACAACGTTATACAGTTTTCACAAAAACCCAACAAGGTTTTTATCAAATTTCCAAAAGACATAACAAGATCATTCCAAGAATGCCCAACATGTTTTCCCAAATACCAATTTTGATAAGAATATCAAAATTTTCAAAAGAAAATTCAACAAGATTTTCAACAAGTTTCAAGTTCAAAAATTTTCAAAAAACAAACAAGTTCTTAGAAAATTTGCCAAGATCTTCCTAATAAAACCCAACAAGGTTTTTATCAAATTTCCAAAAGATATGACAAGATCATTCCAAGAATGCCCAACATATTTTCACAAATACAAATTTTGATAAGAATAACAAAATTTTCAAAAGAAAATTCAACAAGATTTTCAACAAGTTTCAAGTTCAAAAATTTTCAAAAACAAACAAGTTTTTAGAAAATTTGCCAAGATCTTCATAAGAAAACCCAACAAGGTTTTTATCAAATTTCCAAAAAACATGACAAGATCATTCCAAGAATGCCCAACATGTTTTCACAAATACAAATTTTGGTAAGAATATCAAATTTTCAAGAGAAAATTCAACAAGATTTTCAACAAGTTTCAGGTTCAAAAATTTTCAAAAACAGATAAGTTTTTAGAAAATTTGTCAAGGTCTTTAAAAGAAAACCCAACAAAGTTTTCAAATAAAAAAGCCCGACAAGGTTTTTTTAAAATAATAGCAAGTCTTTTTTTTTTTTTTTTTGAGAAAATTGCCAACACATTTTGGATCAAAAAATTTTGGAAACCAACAATTTCCCAAAACTTAAAAAAAAATTTTAAAAAAAAAAAAATTCATCACACATCGATTAAATTTCAAGTTGCAAAATTTGGTGTCTTTCTTTTACATTGACATTCGCTTTTCAAGCTCTGTCAATGAGGGGCATTCTGTAAACACCCCATTTTACAACTTGCATTTAACCAACCAGTAGATCTTCAGATTTGTGATACAAAACAAATCTTGATGCTCTAACGATTATAATGGTATGTCATGAGTTTTGATTGGACCACCTAATCAAACATTATCATACAAACAATTTTCAATGATCATGGCTCACCTACATGATGGGCCCGATCACGTCCTATTTTAAACACTTAATTTTTATTGGTTTTGACAAAAATTAATTAAGTGTGATTTTTGATTGGATTTCATTTTATTTCATTATTTGTTGAGAAATAATAAAAAATGATTTCCTTTATGGCATCTTATCTGATCTTTTGAAAAAAAAATTTGGAGATAGAAAAAGATATGATCCATGCAAAAATTCAAAAAAAAAAAAAAAAAAACAGAAAAATGCTTAAAAAAACGTCATTATCTTCAGCAGCAACTTGAATCGCATTTTTGGCCTAGAAAACATTAAAATTTGGTTTTCTCTATTTCTATAAAAGTTGTAGAGAACTGAATTTCCTTTAAAAAAAAAAACATAATCCCGAATCAATTGGAATTTTGAGCAGAAAGTTATGGCTAAAATACGAAACAGGTGCAGAAGATAACACAAATTCAACATCATCTTCAATTTTCTTTCAAAACTTCAAATAGGGATCAACATCAAATCTATTCAAGCTTATCTAATAGGCTTATCCCTTCCCTTAGTTTCAGAAGAAAGTTTTTTGAAAAATAAATTGGATAGAGAAACAGATACATCCTGTGAAAAAATTCAAAAATGCTCAAAAAACGTTACTATTTTCAGCAGCAATTTGAAACGCATTTTTTTTCTGAAAAAAGTTGAAATTTGGTTTTCTCTATTTCTGAAAAAGTTGTAGATAATTGAATTTTCTTTCAAAAAAATCAATCTTGAATCAATTGGAATTTTGAGCAGAAAGTTTGAGCCAAAATACGAAGCAGGTGCAGCATCATCTTCAACTTCCTTTCAAAATTCAAATGGGGTCAACACCAAATCCTAGCTTATTTAAACAGGTTATCTCCTCCCTTAGCTTCAAAAGAAAGCTAATTACTTAGCTTTAAAGCTATGCCATCCCTTCCCCTATAAATAGAGAAGACCTCTTCCATTTTCAGAACCAGGAATTTCCTCTAGAGCGCTAGTGAGAAAGCAGAAAAGAAAAGCTGTTGTACAATCATTGTTCTTACTTTGGTTGTAGTTTAGTACTTCCTTGCTTTCTCCCTAGCCCTTTAAGTGATCACTTCCCCCTTTTAATTTATGTTCTATGCTAGTAAGTAGCTAATTATGTTCTTAACTTTCTACATATACTTGAATAAATGTTTAACAAGTCATTATTTGTTTCTTTTATGATATGCTTGGATGAACATGCCTATATATCTCATTGATATTCCTTTTATATGCTTAGATGAACACTTCTAGGCTAAAACACAATTTTTTCTTGAATGCTTAGATGAATACTTCTAGGCTAAAGCACAACTTTCCCTTGAATGCTTAGATGAACATGTCTAGGTAGTTATTCTACTTTTTTTTTAAATGCTTGAACAAACATGTCTAAGTATTTTGATTTTCTCTAGATGAACATGTCTAACAGATTTTTCCTTTATTTATTTTTTTTCTTTTCTTTATAATTGCTTGGATGATCAAATATGCTTAAATGTTTTATTTTATTTTGTTATCTCTGCAATTATGTTGATGACAAATAACATGACAACTTTGTTTTTTTTCTTCACATGCTTAGATGAACATGTCTAGGCTAGGAATTCTTTGTTTACATTGATTTCTTGGATAAACATGCCATTCCCTTCATGCTTTCTTTACATTAAAACTGTTATCTAACAAGATTCACTTTTTGTTTACAATTCCTGCAAATTAACATGTTTATATGACATATTGTTTGTATTTGTTTGACATGACATGATATTGGCCACCTTAACCTAAGAGACCGGTTTTATTAAGCGAGATGGGTGTTTAATCCCTTCCCATCTTGTAAATTAGCCTTTAAACCAAGATCAAGGGTTCTAGACCATGCTCTTGTATATGCAATTTTACATTTTTTAGAATGTAATTAGGAAATAAAGCAATGTAATTTACTTTTCTTAGATTGTATCTAGGACAAAAAAACGTTGTAAATTTTTGTTACAAAATTGATGTAAATTTTCATATACATTAATACAACAGAAGTATTTTTTTATTAAAGGTTTTCTTATTTTTTTCATTTAAATTAAATAAGTGGCGACTCCATGTAAAACCCTCGATCTAAGGGGAGTACATTTTACAAGCAGCTGTCAAGCTTTGATGAATCAGCACTTCTTCACTTGTTTCTTGGACAAATGTGCATGGTTTCAATACTAGACTTGAATTCTTGTTTCTTGAAGTACTAAACTCATTTTAGATCTACCCAATTACAAATAAAGTACATTTTATCAAAGAATTAGTCAATTACATAAAATAATGATATATATTCTTAACAAGTGAATCACATATGTCTTATGTCCTAACAGAGGTCTTTGCGCATGTTGTTGTATAAACCTTTATAAATAAATAAGACTTCCCCTTTTATTCCCAAAAAAAAAATTGTGCATGCAAGAAGGTCAATGTTTGCAAGATTGTTCCTACAAGAAAGTCCATTGGCGTGATTAAGCATTTAATGGCCGCTAGGCTTGATATTTCAAGCCACCTATCCTACGTAGGCATGTTACAAGAATCAGCTTGTGCTGAAATTGCATGCAAAAAGAGCGATATGCAATTAAGACTTCAGAAAAAGTCAAGCGACCTTCTGACATATCACACATACTGGTGAAGATGATAGGAATCAAACTGTGAATCCCAAGGTCAAACAAAACTTCTTTAAAAATCTCTATTGTCATGTTGCCAAACTGTTTTCACACAGCTCTCTCGCCTAAAACAAAATTGGCTGTGATGTTTTTGCCCATGTGTTCAAAACTCTTAGCCAGCCTCTTGACTCTTGAGATCACCCTAAAAGATTCCTTTATATAATTACTTGGTATATATGAATTGGGAGCACTCGTATGCATAGTTACCGACGCTAGGAAAAATTGTCACGTATTCTAGACAGTCACGTTGGGACTTGAGGGGGGAAAAAAGTCACTGTTGGACACATTATATTTATTGCTTTCAAAACTTTTTTTTATCTAGCAAAACCTTGTAAAGAAACTTTTTTTTTTATTTTTTAGTTGCTGAATCGTAAAGCAACTTTGTTGTCTCCAAGTCCCAACCTTATATGTGTCTATGTTACGAGGTTTGAACTTTGAAGTGGGCACTTCTACCAAAAAAAAACTTTGAAGTGAACTTGCATTTGCGTAGAAATTAACTACATAGTAAATTAGTCTAAAGTTTAAATGTAAACTACATTGCGCTACCGTCCATGTGTTACATGTGCACCCTTTTTTTTTTTTTTTTTTTTTCCTCTCAAAAAACAAAACAAAACAAAACAAAAAGTACAGAATGGTTAATAAGTGGTCCTGCAATTAACAAAGAGGTGCACTTGTTGCAAAATATCAGTCTAAGGGTACGTTTGGTTGAACAGGTGAAAAAGTTGGATGATAGAAAATAGTAGGAGAATGAAAAAGTGGAAAGATAGAAAAGATTTTAATTTCTCTCATTTTTGTTTGGTTGAGAGTGAAAAAGTAGAGAGATGAAAAAGTGAGTTTGTATAAATTTACTCATACGCTCTTCTTAAAAAATTGTGGCCAATTAAAACAAAAAAGTGACCCAAAAAAAAAAAAACAATCACCCAATTTATTATTAAAAAAAAAAATCATGTTCCAAAAAAAAAAAATCATGTCTAGTTAAAACAAAAAAAAAAAAAAAAAACAAAAACAAAAAACAAAACAACTATCACACCCACAGCCAAAAAAAAAAAAAAAGCCAACGTCCAACCGTCCAAGAAAGAAAAATAAAATAAAAGAAAGAGGCAACATACCCAGCACGCACACAAAAACCCAAAAAAAAAAAAAAAAGGAATCGGACATGGGCATTAAGCAATCATATTTTCTCCCTTCAATTTTCTCTCTATTTTAGAGAAAAAACTTTTTGGTGGGCCCGAAAAGAAAACACCCGAGCCCCACCATTTATTTTCCTTCCTCCCCACCCAATTAAACACACTCAAAAAAGTTTTCTTTTCCATTTTCTCTTCAAAAATTTTTATCCACCTTATTTCACCTCTAAACAAAAACACCCTAAGTTCCTATCAATTATGACTTACCATTTTGAAATCCAAAAAACATTAATGTTCAGCCTAAGTTCCTATCAATTATGACTTACAATTTTGAAATCCAAAAGACATTAATGTTCAAAATTCTTAATCAACATCTTGAGACCACTCCCAAAGTTCATCTATGATGGCGTGAACCGCAACTCCTCCTTCTCCCCTATTTCTCTATCTTAATTAAATAAAAATAATCCAAAAAGACATTAAACATGTCAGGCACTATTTTTTTTTTTTTTTTTTTTGGGAGAAACATGTCAGGCACTATTTAAAATATTTATTTCCCCAGAGTTTTAACGAAAATGCCTTAAAGCTAATAGCCTATTAACAATAAATTTATGTACACATGTTTCACACATTTTCATGCTTTTTTTAATATAATAAACTATGGTTGATGTATGAAAAAGTGAGGATAATGAGTCTATATGCCCACCAATTACAATTTACCATCTTAATAAGTTGTGAAATATTTTATGTTTTAAGAATTGTTCAACAATTAAATGAAAACAATATTCATGGTGTTGGTTTTGTATCGAATTTCTTTCTTTTTGGATTAAATTAATGTTTGATGTAAATTGATGAGGACGTGCATGGCTTGTTTCCTTTTCTTTTCATTTCTTTTTTTTTTTGGTACAAGATAATATTGTTATGGCTTGTTTGGAAGTTTATGGCCTGTTTGGAAGTTTAGAGAGGGAGGAGAGTAGAGGGAAGTAGAGGGGAGGAGAGTAGTGGAGAGTAGAGTAAAGGGGAATGGTTCTCCTCCACATTGTTTGCATGTTTTTAAAATTAGTAAGGGGGAATGGAGTAATTAGCCATTCCCCTTATTTGGATGTTTTCAAAATTAGGATGGAGAAGAGAGGAAATGATTAAAATAGACAAATTTACCTTTATTTGAAAATGGACTTGCAACATTGGTCTATAATTAATTTGTTAGAAATAGTAAATTAGGGAATTTACTTGAACAATAATTTATCTACTCTACTCTCCCTCCAAATCTCTCCAATTTGGGGAAATTAAAAATGAGGGGTTAGAGGGAGTTGAAACCCCTCTAAACTCCTCCAAACTCATCCCCCTCATTCCTTAAAAAAACTTCCAAATAAGGTAATTAAATTACTCTCCCTCCTTCTACTTTACTCCCCCTCCTTTTTTAAACATCCAAACATGCCAAGTCTGGCCTTTTTTCTTTCTTTCTTTCTTTCTTTTTTGGTTGAGATCTAAATTAATGGCATATTTGGATATTTAAAAAAGGAGGGGAAGTAGAGTAGAAGGAGGGAGAGTAATTTAATTACCTTATTTGGAAGTTTTTTAAGGAATGAGGGGGATGAGTTTGGAGGAGTTTAGAGGGGTTTCAACTCCCTCTAACCCCTCATTTTTAATTCTCCCAAATTGAAGAGATTTGGAGGGAGAGTAGAGTAGATAAATTATTGTTCAAGTAAATTCCCTAATTTACCCTTTTTAACAAATTAATCATAGACCAATGTTGCAAGTCCATTTTCAAATAAGGGTAAATTTGTCTATTTTAATCATTTCCTCTCTTCTCCATCCTAATTTTGAAAACATCCAAACAAGGGGAAGGGCTAATTACTCCCTTCCCCCTTACTAATTTTAAAAACATCCAAACAAGATGGAGGCGAGCCATTCCCTTCTACTCTACTCCCCACTACTCTCTTCCTCTCTACTCCCCTCTACTCTCCTCCCTCTCTAAACTTCCAAACAAGCCATAAGTCAAGCTTGAATGAAATATTACTAGCCATTTTTATCCGTAAAATGTTTTCAGTAACAAAGCGCAATTTAGCTTGATTATGGCCTTATCTTATCTGTCTCTTTAGGGGAAGAGGATTATAATTCCATTGTGGCTGTGTGGGCCTCCCACTGAATCCGAAAAAAAAAAAAAAAAAAAAAAACTTTCTTTTATTCATGGAAAAAAAGGAAATTAAATTATAGAGTATTCATGTATGATATGAAAATGAAATTCACAATACACTTTGCATTTTGAAACTACTATATTTTAGAGAGTATATATTTGGGACATTCTTCTCATTTTGATTGTAATTTATTTAAGTTATTTGACTTTATTAATTGGGATATTTGATGTTTTTATCAATTTGCGTGTTTCTTTTTTCTGTTATTTTTTTCTTTTTGGTTGATAAACAATTTGCATGTTTCTAATAGACCTGTTAATTTAATTTAATGTTAGATGGAAAAAGACTCATAGTTTGAACCGAACTTATTGTGTATCTTTGGACTAAAAAAAAAATGACTCGTTTAAATTAGGGTAATTTTGATTTAAACCTGGTTAGAAAGTCAACCCAATTTGGTTGAATCTGGACTCAATCCACTAAACCATGACGGAAAAAAAATTTCTATAGTAAAAAAATTTTGTTTGACATAATTTACGAGCTCCACAATCGCATTGTCAATCAAGTCATCAAATAGGCTTTATTAGTAATAATGGAAGGGATAATTATTATTCTTAATTATTTTTTGAGTAAGAGATAATTATTTTTATTAAGATAACTAATGCTTTTGTTTGTCAACAAGAGTGTGTAGTAAAACGTTCAATGTATTCAGTCACAAAGCTCATGACATGTTACCAACCTAATCATCTCATTTTAATCACGAAAAATCAGTATCACTCTTTTCAATAATACCAGTGTGTAGCACTAATCGATTGAGGGGGGAAAAAGTTCCATTAAGTAATTACAAGTTACAATAAGGGGGATTTTAATGCCAAAACTGCAATTTTCTGAAATGTCACATATCCAATAAATTACCGTATTCCCTCAAAATAAAATAAAATAAAATAAATCCCCGTAAATACATCCCCCTTCACAAATGTTTTTTTAGCTTGTTTTTAAGTCACAACCAATATCAGTAAACAGGTGAAAAAACGTTTTTTTTTTTTTTTTTTTTAAAAAGTCATTTTCTAAAAAAAAATATTTTCTCTCAAAATAAAATATTGTCAATTCTATGTTTTTTTTTTTTTGTTGAGAAAATTGTAAATTATGTGTTACAAGCCTAAATTTGACATCACCCTCAAAAAAAAAAAAAAAAAAAAAGCCTAAATTTGACATATTATTAAAAAAAAAAAATTTGAGTTTCTTGCATTTGGATTGATTATTATAAATAAATAAATAAAATCAAACTATTACATTGTCCTGAAAGCATATGAGTACAGCATGCGAGAGAGTTGCATATGTCAACCGATCTATTTTCCTATTCATGTGGTTTATTTTCCATTCTTATTCATTTAATATTTTATTTTGTTCCCATTAGAATGCTGACTTTGCACATTGAATTTGATTTATCATGCTTATTCATTTACTGGCCTTTTAGAATTTAATTTGAATATTCTTATTTTTCAGTTGTGTTCTATGAAATAAAATGCCAATTGATTTCATTTAATAAATGTATGATTATATGATAGAAATCCACTTTAATAAATTTCTTAATTAACTATGCCTTAACACCTTTCTATTCCCATATGGCTATACCCTAACTCTTGACTCTGCTTCTCAAAAAAAAAAAAAAAAAAAACTCTTGACTCCATCCCTGTTAAGTTAGACCTATACTTAGGGCCAAAGTGGCTTTGAGTTTAAATCAAGTAGCACTCATTTTTCCATTCTAACCATAGAGTTAGTGGGATACTTTCAACTTTCAAGTCCATTTTTAAGATGGGCCCATATCATACTATTGCTAAAAAGGTTGTTCATGCAATACATTTGACATTTTGAGATCACTTTTTAAAACACTCACAATGTCAAATGAAGTATTTGACTCAAATATAATTTTGATTGGGTGGTTAAGAAGACCAAGAAAAGTCAAAAGGGAACTCCAATGGCCACCCATAGATTGTATGTGCTGGTACTAATTGGCTAATGGCTAAACAATAAGCATAGGGACACGTCTAAGTTCATATTCAACAAACACACAAATTATGATTACTACATAATAAAAATAATATTAGTTGTAAATTCATATGAAATGAATGTTACTTCAATCATAAGTTAACAAGTCAATTTATGTGGGTTCCAGTTAGTTTAACTAATAAAATTTCAAATGATTAAATAAGAAATTTTGGATTTAATCTCCATCTACACCAAAAACTGTTCTCTCAAAAAAAAAAAAAAAAAAAAAGTGAATATATGGAATGTGAAACTGGGTGTGTTTGTAAAATTGTTGAACAAGTAAATACCTTGTTTTTAATCTATAACTTTAAAATAATAATAATAATAATAATCAATATTTTTATGAGTTCCTTTTGATGTGTGTGTGTGTGTTTTTTTTTCCCCTTAGTATATAACAATATATTCCTTGAATCTTTGTCTTTTTTTTGGTGAAGGTGATATGAGGTATTGTATTATTCATAAAAATGTTCTCTTTTGTTGGCATATTTTTTAATGAAGAAGGTAGAGTATAAATCGATAGATTCTAGCATTCATTCAACCCATTAAAGTTTCCATCGATAGGATTATAGGAAGAAACCAAAAAGAAGCCCTTTACTTTAGATTAGATATTTTGTTTATTGAGTGGTCTCTAACGGTCTAATCTATACACTTTTAATTATTATTATTATCTTTAGAATCTATTATCTTTTCAAAAAAAAAAAGAATCTATTATTATTCTTAATTATAATTTATTTATTGCGACAATTGAAAATGGTATAACCCATTTGAAATGTTTTCAAGTTCTGTTGATTGGGGGAAAGGAAATTTACCATAGAGTGGACGTACACCATGAAATTTCTGATTTAGTGGAACATTAATTGTACGTTACGTTATCTTATGACCCATGTATAACCAGGGACAGACCTAGGAATTTAAGCTATTGGATGTCAAAGTATAAAGAAAAAAAAAATCTAAATAGGCATCTATATAGTATTAAAAAATTATAAATACACAAAATCGTTCTTTCTAAATACATTAAGATGCAATCATCTACTAACAAAGACAAAAACAAAAACAAAATAATGTTTTTTTTTTAATACTAGGCTAGTTAGGATTTTTTTTTTTTTTTTTTTTTTTTTTTTGTTGAAGTTAGAACATTCCCAGTGGTGGTGCTAAAAATTTTATCTTTTAGTACCTCAAAAGGCTACTTTATCTATTTTGCCACCCCACTTTATAATACACTCAATATCAAATGTTTTATTTCTTTTATCGCTTCATTTAAAATAATATAAACAACTCATTAAAATAATAGAAGAAGAAAGATAATTTAAGTTTTTTAATTGAAGGAAAAGATATAATCTTAATAAAATATTGTATTTTATTTTTAACAACTTACTACAATCAACTGGTATAAAGTTTACTATAGTTGCAAAAAAATTAGCTTTAACTTCTCTAATAACACATGATTTTTTAGATCTTTGGTGGTAAAAAAGTTTTTTTTTTTTTTTTTTTTTTCTAAAATGCAATCACCATTGTGAATAATTTTATTATTTTTGTTAACTTTTTAAGTTGAATAGCTGTTATTTGGGTTAAACTAATTAGGCTGATTGGTGAGAATGGGGGCTAAGGTTTTGAAAGAGGCTAACTATAAAAATAAAATAAATAACTATAAAAAATAAAATAAAATAAAATAATTTGGATCCAAAGGGGCCCAGGCCTCCTTGGGCCCCACCTGGATCCATCCCTATGTATAACACTTATTATATGTTATAATATTTGAGAAAATAATTTTAATTATTTTACATATCATTAGAAAGAGAGGATTTGCGTATTTTTTGAATTAATATAATTAAGAATTTGATCTTCCTTGAGTGAATTGATATATATTTAATTATTTTCACTAATTTAAGCCTACAATAATTTATCATATTCTTGGTTGTGCGTTATTAAATTTGCTTTTAAGCAGGAACACCATATTTCAAATACATCCTTAAAAAACAACCATAAAAATTTATTTGACATAAGTAATAAGTTCTTCATCTATAAATTGTTTATATATGATAATAAATGTATTTATCTTATGTTTAATTACAGAGCACAAATTTAGACTATTAGAATGTTGGTGTGTGTATATATATATATATACACATGTTATTAAAAAGAGTTAGGAAACTGAAATTTTAAGATTAATATAATTCAAAATATAGTCATAAATTTTGATGTGAGGAAGGCTAAATGAGGAGACTTCTCTTTTCTTACTTAAACAGTTACAGTGTACTTAAATGGAAGGTATTTACAGCAAAAACAAGAAGAAGTTGAAAAGATAAGAACTAATCATGTTAATCTTTGTAATTAAGTTGTAACTGTTAAACTTTTTTTTTTTTTGAATAATTCGATAATTATAATGGAGGAGGGGGATTTGAACCCCAGAAGATGTCTTCATTGGACATAGGAGGTACTAATCAGTAGAGTTACAAGAATCTTGAGTCTTGACTACTGAACTTGATTTTAAAAAATTGCGTCATTACAAGAAAAAATGCTTATTACAACCAAAAAATCATTACAATAACACCAAAGTCATTGCAATGGGTGATGCAAGGTGTTATAATAAAATTTGGGGTAATAAGTTTATGTAACAAAAAAATTCGTTGTAATAAACTCTAGATATTTTAATGACAATTTTATTGCAATGATATATGTCGTTGTAATAAACAATTTATTGTTTTGAATATCTCATAGCAATTGGCTATTACATCACAAATCTTATTGCAATAAACAACGATATATTCGTTGTAATAATTAATTATTTTATATTTGTTATTGCAATAGGTCATAAAATAATTGTGTTAGAAATATGAAATAATTGTTGTAATCCATTTAGTTAGGTAGTTGGCTAGTTGGTTAAGATTAGAATTAGAATGAGTTAATTAGAATTTGAGCATATGTATCTCATTTAACACATGGCTTAATTCATAGAGCACATATTGAATTAACTAACTAATTATCTTGAGCCATGTGGGCCAATAACATTAGAGCTAGTCCCCTATAAATACATGATTGTAATTCAACATTAGATATGAATTGAAGAATAAACCAATTTCTTAGTGCATTAATGCATCTCTCTCTCTCTCTCTCTCTCTCTCTCTCTCTCTCTCTCTATGAAGGGTGACTACCTCAAATTAAGTCAATTTCCCTACAATTTCCATCAATCCCCCTATAATTCATATCCATCCCCATTAGGAGCCTCTAGGTTCCTAACAAATGATATCAGAACTGTCGATCTTAAGACCAGCAATTATGACCAAAGAAAACTTTTGAAAGAAATACAGCAAGTGTTGAACAAAGCCTTAGAGGATGTCAAGAATATTTCAAAGATGGTCAGGGCCTTGGCTGAATCTAAAAAGGCCATGAAAGAAAAGCTCTCAAGATTGCAAGAGGATCTTGAGAATATGACGGAAGAGGAGTTACAATTTTTTGATTCAATGGAATTCGAAGAACAAATCAAGTTCCTAGAATCTACTGCTGTTGTTGCAAGCTAGGATGTTGATTTTTGCGTCAAAGTGGATGATGATATACATGAAGACGCAGCCCTTGAAGTTCAGTCCAAAGAACCAACAAAGAAGAAGATGATGATTTTCCAAGAACCAATTCTTGAAGCACCAATGGAGACTTCCATTCAAGAGTCTATGATTCAAGAATTGGTAATCCAAGTGTCGGTAGTCCAAGAATCCAAGATGTGAGCTCCAACAATTTTAATGGTTCTAGAATCAAATAATGTCTTAAGGATACAAGAACATTCCAAGATTCAAAGAACTAATGAAACCTTGAAGATTGAAGAACCATTGAAAGCTCAAGAATTCAAGCAAAGTTTGAAGATCTACAAAGAAGAAACTTTCATGTGCACGGGACCGCTTGTCAAAGAGAAATGCATGAATATGTTGATCAAAATGTCACTAAAGTATTGGTCCATTGGAAGATCTCCTTTAATGAAAGGTGTCATTTCACAACACCACCTTGTGGGCAAGGTGTTTTCAAGGGGAGGGAAATGTTAGGAATATGAAATAATTGTTGTAATCCCTTTAGTTAGGTAGTTAGCTAGTTGGTTGAGATTAGGATTAGGATGAGTTAGTTAGAATTTGAGCACATGTATCTCATTTAACACATGGCTTAATTCATAGAGCACATGTTGAATTAACTAACCAATTATCTTGAGCCAGGAGCTAGTCCTCTATAAGTACATGATTGTAATTCAACATTAGATATGAATTGAAGAATAAACCAATTTCTTAGTGCATTAGTGCATCTCTCTCTCTCTCTCTTTTAATCTCTCTATTTCTCTATAGAGGATGACTACTTTGAATTAAGTTAATTTCCCTACAATTCATATCCATCCCCATTAGGAACCTCTAGGTTTCTAATAAATTGATATCAAGTTATTGCAATGATATCTTCGCTTTATGTTTGTTATTATTGTAATAAATTGTAAAATAATTAATTTTAAATTATTGCAATGTATCTTTCTCTTTTTTTGATCCATATTGCAATGTATTTTCATTACAATAAAATATTATTTTGAAATTTTCGTTGTAATAGATTGCAAAAATAATTGGTATTAAGTTATTGCAATAATTTATTCATTTTAAGTTATTGCAATGAATTTTTGTAATACAATATTGGTAATTATAAGTTATTGCAATTAATTATAACTAATGTAATAATTTACCATTATGAAGTTATTATTGCAACGACTTTAATTAACTTGTAGACGGTGATATTGTAACACTGAACTTATTTTGGTGTAGTAGGTGTCATCTGCAATTTGCAATGACTGGTGCCAAACATGCATGTGCTATAGCCATGCATGGATGGCATGTGGCTATCCCCCTATAAGATGGGGTTTCTCCGATAACCTTATTTTGTTTTTCTTAAGCTTCCATGTAATTTTCAAGTGGATAGAGTTCTATCTGTTTCACTAAACAACAACAACAACAACAAAATGTAAGAAGGATACAATATGATAAAATACTTCTGAATAATATGGAACCGGATGGTTGGACCGTTGATCAGATCTCTTTTCAGTTAAAATGAGATCCTTATCCTTTCTTAAGAAAAATAAAACCTGTTTTCATCCACTCACGTCTCTCAACTCATATGTGTCTTTTCTCTTTAAAAAATAAATAAATAATAATAATAATAAAATCTCAACCTATCGAGGAACCATTTCACTCTAGGAAGACCACTTCTTGCCTTAAATTTATTATATATAATATGTTTTGTATATTGCAAATGACAAAGGATAAGAAGATTACCATGACCACAACTTACAATCTTATGTTTCACTTTTATATATATATATATATATTTACACTAAAAACACCTTACAATATTATGTCATTTCTATATTACAATTAAACAATCACATAAATAAATTATCATCTAATCGAATCGTTATTAATGGTTTGGATTGTAAGTACAATACCACGATTGGAAGAAATCACTGCAAGTTTCAATCCGGAAATGGCCATGATAACTTAATCATTAACAAAACCCTTCAAACGCTTTTAAGGGCTTAGATAAATATAAAAATAGAAAAAGGGAAGGAGGAGGTAAATTATATGCTTCAAATTCAAGAAGTTTGGTTTTGGTAATTGAAAGTTCAAAATGGAATAATTTAGTCTCTCTATTTGTAATGTTGACTCAATTTTAGTCCCTTAAATATAGGAGTCCAAATTTGGTAAGGATGGGGTATAAAACTCATATTTTACACCATCCAATAAAAGATTTTCATATCATCATTTTACTTAAAATTAAATACATCCTACTACACCTAATAACATATTAATAAACTCCTAATTTTTTTAGATTTATATATGAGTATTAGAATTGATTGAGTGTGATTATGCTTATTCTTAAATATGTGATAAAATGATAAAGACATATTGGGATTGGAGGGGTAAAACATGAGTTTTACACAATATATTTACAAAAATGTAATCTCTAAATATAGACTTTGTTGAATTTTGATCATTCTAATTACCACTTCATTGAAGGACCACTTCTTGTCTTGAATTTGTTACTTAAAAAAGCCACTTGACTAAAAAAAAAAAAAGAATCCCTAAAAATGGATGTCTAACATTGAGTTAGCACTTAGTTATATATAGAAAACTTGTTGGAGTGAGCAAATTGTTTTCTTATGTGTCTGCCTAAGATCTGCTTATTTTGCTAATACTGAAAATTTTTTATTGAAAGGACTGTAGATAAAGGTAAAAGTTAGCTGAAATAGTACAGTGAGATCCATGAATAGTACCAAAAAGTGCATTAAGACCTATAAATAATAGCAAAAATAAGCTAAATAATAAAATAAGTTAGCAAAATTAATCATATCAAACAAACACTATGGGATCAAATTTGAACTTCTTGAATGTAAGAAATAAGAAAGGAATCTACAACTAATAACTAGGACGTTAACATAGTGTTGAATAAAAGAGAGGTATTACATATGCTCGTTAATTAGGCCATTACATCATATCATTTTTCAAAATTTAGGAATTAAAAGTGGTATATATAACACATTGAAGGGTAAAAAATAAAAATTGTACCTTTAAAAAAAATGAGAGAGAGAGAAGAGAAAAGAAAAGGACAGGACTGCCCTCAATTCGATAATTTTGGATGTTTTGATCCCATGCACCTATTAGCGGGAATCTCTTGGGAAGTCGACTCTGTCCGTTTGCTTCCCCCTCCAATTCTTTTAAATGCTTCCCGTTTCACTAACTTCCTCTCCACAGAAAAACAAAAACACCATGTCCTCTCAGTCAAATTTTCTCCCTCTTTCCCCTACACTTCCAAGCATTCTGCCACTACCTTTCTTGTCCTTGAAGAGTAAGTACTACTTCTTTACCTTTTTCATCATCATCATCATATATATTCTGATTATATTTATCTATATCTATGTGCGTGTATATATATATATATGTGTGTGTGTTTGTTTTCTCAAATTGATCATATATTAATCAAACATTTGAATACGTATGGTGTGTGTGTGTGTGTGTGTGTATATATATAAGGCAAGGAATACTAACCTTATTGACAAAGTTGGTTTCTAGAGTATTGATTTGTTATTTATGGTAAATTGATGATTACCCTGTTCCCTTTTTTTTTTAAGAGATTCTGATCTAATCTTTCTCTATAAGTGAGAAAGATATTGAATGGATCTTTAAAGGTTTGAGTTTTGTTTTATTAGTTGGCAGCAGATCAAGTTAAACGGTGCCAAAAGTGTGTGTGGATAAAAAAGTTCTGTTTTTTATTATGATTTCGGTTTTTGAAAGACAAGGCATTTACAGTCAAACTGGTAATGAGAGAGATACAGCAGCTTTAGTTTCATCATTTGATTTCATTGCATAAACATAGAATACGAGGAAACTGAGTTCTGTAGCTTGTTCTAGTTCATTATATTCATCTGTTTTGTACCCGGGTATAAAGAATAAAGATTCATATATATATATATATATATATTTCTTTAAATTATTGCTTTGTTCCTTTTGTTCTTGAAATTTTTCTTTCCCCCTCCTCCCCAAGAATGGTGGGGATCAACTTTTTCGATTCTTTTTTAGAGAAATTTACCAAAGTAGTTCTTAGTGGCAACATCGTATATATCACTACCAAGAGGGGCTACATTCTTTTTTCTTTTTTCTTTTATGCTTCATGCTATTTTATTGTTAAAATATTTGCAATTTTTAAGTATAGTTTACTAATTTTAGTTATTAAAATAAGGAAACCAAGGACTTGATTGATTGCATCGCTATCCTATTTTGTAGGTGTCTGGTCATTCAGGGTTAAAGACAAACGAGTTAACTTTGATTTCCGCTTGGGATGCAGTGCTATATCCAAGCCTCGAACTCAAGGTACATGCAATTATACAAAATATAATTATTAAACATTTTAGAGACCCGCATGCAAACATATATAAGATACAAAAACATATATATATATATATATATATAGTTATTAACTTATTATGTATATCCAAAATGCATATGCTCATGCATATTAGTGTACAGTGTACATGTCCATTGGGCTCTAGCTAGGCCCATCAATAGTTGTGTTTGTCCATCGGCATGATATTTTGTATATATACTTGTACAACAATTATATGTTTGTTTATATAAAAGTAGTTTCTTGTACAGTTTTATACTTAGAATATAATGATAGAATTACTCTCCCTATTCTAACAATATAAATCAATAATTATTGATTATATACGCAGAATACATAAATATTTTTCAAAATGGCATCTCAGTCGTAAAGTGGCATGAAATTGTGGAGGATGACATAAAGACGAAGAATGAAGCTCTTAAGGTGCTTTGAAAATAAAAATTCCTAACCTTAATATTTATATATATATATATATATACCCCTGCGCCCTTTTAAGTATTGTTATTATGTTCCATAAGGGCATTTGAAATTATGGTTTTTCATGTGATTTTACTTTATCTAATTAAAAGGTTTCTACACCAAATAACATAAAGGAACGTGTCAATTCGATCAAATCAATGTTGGACTCCATGGGAGATGGAGAAATAAGCATTTCAGCTTATGACACGGCATGGGTTGCCCTAGTTGAAGACATTCATGGAAGTGGTCTTCCTCAATTCCCATCCAGTCTTAAGTGGATTGCCAACAATCAGCTTCACGATGGTTCTTGGGGTGATAGTGAAATTTTTTTTGCTTATGATCGAATAATCAACACCTTAGCTTGTGTTATTGCACTAAAGTCATGGAATAGTCATCCTGAAAAGTACCAAAAAGGTATTAAAATTTAAAACTATAGTTTAGATTGTCCTCTTTTTTTTAATGCTTAATTGAATGTGCTTTAGGCTGGACAAATCTTTATTATTATTTTTGTCATTGTTATAGGAATTACATTCTTAAAAGAAAACATATGCAAGCTAGAGTATGAGAATGCTGAGCACATGCCAATAGGCTTTGAAGTTGCTTTCCCTTCACTTCTAGACATAGCTAGAAGTTTAAACATTGAAGTAGTACCTCATGATTTACCTGTCTTGCAAGAGATATATGCCAAGAGAAATATAAAGCTCTCAAGGTAACTTCAGCCATGATTATGTTTGCTACTTTCCACAATTATAAAAAAGATTATAGGTGAAAAAGATATACCTTATCTTATAAAATCTTTTCAAATTTTCTAGGTCCATTTGTTATTATGTTTTACATTGTGTGTAATGATTATAGTGTGTGTGTGTGTGTGTGGGATAGGATACCAAGGGAAATTATGCACAAAGTGCCCACAACACTACTCCATAGCTTGGAGGGGATGCAAGGATTGGACTGGGAAAAGCTTCTTAAACTGCAGTCCCAAGATGGGTCATTCTTGTTCTCTCCATCATCCACTGCCTTTGCACTCATGCAAACTAAAGATGAAAATTGCCTCAGATATTTAAACAAAGCGATCCACAGGTTCAATGGGGGAGGTAAATTAATTATAAAGTACATGCCTTTTTATCTATACCATTACCCAAAAAAAAAAAAAAAACAAAACAAAACAAAACAAATTGTTACTTTCACTTTTGAAAAGTGTGCAGTACTGCATGCTTGTTTTCATTTTTGATTTTGCTAACTTCATTTTGCTTTTAGTACCAAACGTGTATCCGGTAGACTTGTTTGAACATCTTTGGACTGTGGATCGGTTGCAACGCCTAGGAATTTCAAGATATTTTCAGCTAGAGATTAAGGAATGTATTAATTATGTTTCCAGGTATAAATAATATGACCCAAAGCTATATATAGTAAAATTAGCTCAAGTAATATAACTTAAAAAAAAAAAAAAAAATCTCTTAATTAGTGTGTATTTAAATTTTCAGATATTGGAATGACAAAGGAATTTGTTGGGCAAGAAATTCTGAGGTTCGTGATATTGATGACACTGCCATGGGATTCAGGTTACTAAGATTGTATGGTCATGAGGTATCAGCGGGTAAGTTTGTGACACACAATCTCTCTTATTAAGAATTTATTAATATTATTATTATTCATATAGTATACTATATATTTATTTTGGGTTTGGGTTTGGCAGATGTGTTTAAGCATTTTGAGAAAGGTGGTAAGTTCTTTTGCTTTGCCGGGCAGTCAACACAGGCTGTGACAGGAATGTATAACCTGTACAGAGCTTCACAGGTGCTCTTTCCAGGAGAGAAGGTCCTTGAGGATGCAAAGAAATTCTCATCAAACTTCTTAAGAGAAAAACAAGTTGCTAATGAGCTCTTTGACAAATGGATCATAATGAAAGACTTACCTGGTGAGGTATGGTATATATTTTGGTTAACAAAAGGGCTACATGGGTCCTCAATGACCAAAATGCCGCTAGAGACAACAACATGGTTGCTCCACAAGGAGCCAAGAGTTAAAACTATCAAAAAAAGTTGAAAACCCAATAGGAGCTCATTATTATTATTATTATTATTATTATTATTATTATAGTAGTAGAAATAGTAAGCTCTAATATATTGGTTGCCCCCCCCCCCCCCCCAAAATTTGGTCTAGTTTATTTTTTGTCCCCAAATTCATAAATTTACAGTTTCATCCTAAAAAATTTAAAAGATAATAACTGTCCTTTTAATGGTCTATTCCAAGTCTTTCTTTTTTTTTTTTTCCTTAATATATCATGACAACATTTTGTTTATAATGTATAAATCTCTTCAATCAACTATATTTTTATTCTATGAGATTTCTGGAGTGTCTCATGTACACAGAATAAAATAATCCACTTAAAATACCACTTTATTATATTAAAAAATAAAATTGACACCTTTTAAATTTTTTATGAATTAGAAATAAAATTATGGCTTTTAAACTTAAAAGATGAAATAGGCTAATAATTATAACAATAACAGGTGGGTTACGCACTAAAACTTCCATGGTATGCAAGCTTACCTCGTGTAGAGACGAGATTCTACATAGAGCAGTATGGTGGTGAAGATGATGTTTGGATTGGCAAGACCCTTTACAGGTTATTTGCATCTTTGTTCTCCATTCTTTTTCAACATTTTATTTTTAACTCTAGGCCTGCCTTAATGTTCTAGAGCAAAGGTTTGTAAAATTAGACATGGTCAATGATACGAATTTCCTTCGTAATTGCTTATATAATAAAAATTTATCAAATAAACACCTCATTTGATACATTTTACAAGCATGCATTATTTGCATTCATATAATCCAATCTAATTTTCACAATTTAAGATATCACGATCAATAGTATTGATTTACTTTTTATACGCATGCATTATATACATTTATACAATTCAATCTAATTTTCACAATTTAAGATATCACGGTCAATAATATCAAAATTACTAGTCACTAGTCATTGTTAAACTTACAATTTTTTAATAGCAAAACGACAAAACTGAATATATATTTATTATATATTCTCCTCTACCAAAGTTACTAGTCACAATCAACCTTACAATTTTTTAATAGCAAAATAACAACACGGAATATATTTATTATAGACTCTCCTTTTAATGATACGTATAATGTATAATTATACCATGTTAAAGAAGTGTAATATAATATTACTTAAATCAATAATGCCCACATCTAGACAACGAGGAAACCACATGTACGGCTAATTTGCAAAATTATAGCTCTTAATTGTCTTTATGTTTGTCTACATGTTAGGGTGCACGTAGGATGGTCACCTTCCAATAAGAGATAATTAATTCATTGTTTAATTGAGTAATACTACAAACACAAATAATTTAACAAAATTTTCATAAAATATAATATTGTATCCTGTCATGTATTCAAAAATCTGAATTGAAATTTAAATCGCAGGTCTCATATATAACAAGACACATAAGATTTTATTGAAAAGAAAAATGTGTACAAAGACATTGCATTTAATTAAATTTTAATTCTAATTCTAATCATTGCTAATTTTACCTTAGGATGTCGAAAGTCAACAATGAAACCTATCTGGAGGTAGCAAAACTAGACTACAACAATTGCCAAGCCTTGCATAGGATGGAATGGGACGGTATTCAACAGTAAGTAACATAAATTTCCCATTTGACCTAATCATTATTATTATTATTATTATTATTATTATTATTATTATTATTCTATGGTATTGAATTATCTAAAGTGGTCTTTGTCATGATTCACAGGTGGTACTCAGAATGTAATCTTGGAGAGTTTGGATTAAGCAGAAGAACCCTTCTCTTTGCTTATTTTCTAGCCTCATCCAGTATTTTCGAGCCAGAAAGGTCCATAGAAAGACTTGCATGGACTAAAACCACAGCCTTGGTTGAAGCAATCACATATTATTTTGATGAAAAGGAAATGAGAAGAGACTTCCTACAAGAATTCAGAAACTACAGTAATACACGAGACTGCATAAACCGAAGGTAAATATAAATTTTGAAAGACTCAATAGCTTTATAATAAAATAAGTTATACAATCAGCTGCTTAATTTTTTCTTTTCTTTGTTTTTTTCCATGATCACGAGACTATTATGGACGACATAAAATCCAAATGGTCTTTCATATATATTGCTCAGATTAATTCTTTTGCTCCTTTTTTTTTCTAATACATTATTTATGATTTTAATTTCTCAATTATGGTAGCTAGCTAGGTCTTTATCATTCTCTTTAGTTTGTTATACGTTATATAAGCATTGTCTTTATGAACATCATTACACTTATCCATGTCCTTAATGTTATCATCATAGTTCGTTGTTCTTTATGTAAGAAAAGTTTATATAGTCACTTGGGTTACACTAGCAACAGAATAATTAGCTGGCTCAGTGCTAAAGCTGCCCCCAAAATGGGAGTTCTAAGAATTCAAATCCACTAATAGTAGAGATAATCCCACCAGGCACATGACCAATTTATAGTACATATGTTGTGCCTCGTACGATGAGATTGAAGAAAAAAGAGGGTGAGTGTGTCTATGAAGGTTTAAATTTAAAAAATAAATATAAAGTAAAAAAGAAAACATGCACAATAATTAAAAGGTTCAAAATGCATTTCTTAGTGTGTGCATATCTTTATGTGACTTTAAATTTGGTTCATCTTTTAAGATTTTCAATAATTTTGAGAATATTTTTAAGTATTCCCTATGATGCCTACAAGTAGTAAGATTTCCGTAAAATTTCCTTTCTGTTGAAATACGGGAGCCCCTTGATTAGTGGGTATCCAACAGGTTTAGAACTTTTTTTTCCTAGGGTTAATAGATCTCTCTCTCTCTCTCTCTCTCTCTCTCTCTCTATATATATATATATATATATTTTTTTTTTTTTTTTGGGGGGGAGAAAGGGAACCAACCACACCAAAAGAACCAACCAGATTGGAATGCTATATCTCATCAAACATTTTGTGTGTATTTGGATTGAAATGGAAAATTAAAATTATTTTACTATATATTCAGCTTATTTTTGCTACTATTTATGGTCCTACCGCACTTTTTGGTACTATTTATGGGTCTCACTGTACTATTTCAACTAACTTCTACCGTTCTTTCAGTAATAAATTTTCAATTTCAGCAAAATAAGCGATATCCAAACACACCATTTGTTTAATGGGCATGCAAATGATTTATATATGTTTATTGCGATAAAAATGAAATATTTTAAGTTAATCTTGTATAGAGGGTATTTTGGGAAAAAAATTTATTCCACGAATCTTATATTTCTGAAAATCTTCTCACGTTCCTTATCATCAAAGTAAACATTTTGCATATATAATCAGCATGCATTAACTTTCAAGTGAAATTAAAAAATAAAAATAAAAAAATTCAAGAGTATCTTGCATATATATAACATGAAATTCTCTTATTCTCGAAATACTCATCAAATTTCTTACTAAACCAAACATAGACGATCATTAGATCTCAAGCTTTAAATTCTCACATATTTGAATGCATAAAGTTGTCTTGGATTATTCAAAATAAATTCCACTTTAAAATCATTGGAAGATATTCATGTTATTTTTTGTTGCAGGGGGTCGAATACAAACAAGACATGTCAAGGACTTATCGAGACCTTACTTGATACCATAAACCATCTCTCATTGGAGGCACTTGTGACACATGGTCAAGATATTAGCCGCCATTTACATCTAGCAGTGAGTAATTTAATGACCTATACACTCTTATATATAATTATATACATTATTGATGGCCTGTGATAAATTTTAATCTGTCCCATTCATATTGTCAAGACTTCATCTATTTTAACATATATTCAATTTAATTATTATTAAACTTAGTGTACGTTTACGTTTAGATTGGTGAATATGATAAATCTTATATATATGGTGGTTTTTGTTTTTCTGTGATTAAAAAAAGTGGGAAAAGTGGCTCCTGAAGTGGCATATTGAAGGTGATAGGCAGCAAGGAGAGGCAGAGCTATTGGTACATATCATAAATCTCACCGCTGGCCAATTGTTTTCGGAGGAACTAATGTCTCATCCTCAATATAAACCACTATCTGACCTCATTAACAAAATATATTGTCAACTTTGTTCTTACCAAAAGCACAAGGTTAGTGATCTGAGAGTGAGACAACAATCACTCACACCTTGGACTGTATACTTTGGAATGTTTTATCATTTTGATGATGTGCTTTTTATAATAGTATCCCCCCATATATCCATTTATTGTAAAAGGAATAGACCGAATTTTATCATATCATCAATAATTTAGATAAATAGTTTCATTCAATTTTTATTTACAAATTGATTATGGTAAAGTTTTTATAACATTAATTTTACATGTTTGGTATTGCATGTTTATGAAAAAACAATACAGCTTTTTAATTTATGTTTGTGGTAGACCCCATGAAGAAACCGATTGTACAATACAACTTCCATTGCATTGTTATAAACGTATTTCACCTTTCTGATAGTACAATTCTATATCTACCAGGTATACAATGTCAAGGGCAGCAACACTTCACGTTCTGACAACATCATTACTCCAGAAATAGAATCGGACATGCAAGAACTTGTGCAATTGGTACTGCAGAACTCCTCAAGTGATATTGATTCTGATATCAAGCAAACGTTTCTCACGGTAGCCAACAGTTTATATTATGCAGCCTACTGTGATCATGAGACTATCAACTTCCATATTGCTCGAGTACTATTTGAAAGAGTAGTTTGAAAAAATAGTACTTTGAATTATCTGTGTAAATAAATGCCATTATTTATGAAGCATATTCGATTCTCTCCATCAATATGGGATTTCTTTTTTGTACAAATAAAAAAAGTGATTTTGGTCTATGTCCAAAGGGTCCAAAAGCCAAAAGGTCCTAACAAACAAGAAGTAAGGTAATAATTACATCAAAAAGAAAAAAGAAAATACATCAAATTATAAATAGATGAAAAATAAGTAGAAAGGAAAGAGACAAAACATATAAGGGGGCCAGTTGACCGGTCAAATGGTTGCACTTGTAGCCTCCAACTCTGTCATCAGTCTCATCCAACTCAGTCTATCACACGCTAAATATTACCCAAATGTTTGGTTTAGATATGAGGATTCAAAATTAAAATATTTGAAGGACGATTATTAGTATAAATTACTTTTATATGAGATTAACAACATAGAATAGACTCAATAAAATTAGAGGCGCAACAAATATGAGTAATTCTAGTACTAAATATATAAAAATAAAAATAAAAATAAAAGTTACACATCTTATCACAATTATTTTACGTGACATGCTATGATTCGTTATATATCACTTTCACAGAGATTCACAATTTTTTTTTCTATCACTTATATGATTTACTACATAGATAATTGTGACAAAAATTATGGTTTATTATAAGGTCATCAAATTTTTGAACAAATATTTGCAACAATTTTACAAAAACATTTGTGCAGTTAAAGCATTTTTTTTGGAGTAGCTAAAATAGCAGCCCATATATTAAATAAACCCAAAACAATACTCACATTGATCCACAAGCTCTTAATGGGGGGTTCTGTTGTCGTACTCATCAGAGACCATGGGGTGGTACATTTTAATTTGGAGGAGGTTGAGTTCGATTTCTGACATAGAGGAACATGACTAGAGGTGGAGCGAAGAACCACTTGTAGAGGTTGATAACGTAGAAATACGCGTCTAGCTAACAACTCAAAATTAATTATAGTATCAATATACCCATCTAATCTAGCAAGAATTCAGAAGAAAATTTATTGTGACCAGTATATACTTCAAAAGTTCAAAGAACCAAAATCAATGTTGTGAAGTCCAACATCTAGAAAAGACTTATTACCAAAACTTCAAAATGTCCCATCTCGGAAAGGATTAGTGGTTGCACAAATTTAGTGGATATATATGGTAAACCACAATAAGTTGTTTTGTGAAGAATATGAACCCTTTTTAGCTTGTTGGTCTAATGGTTTCCTTCTCAGTGTAAGAAAAATAGAAAATGGCAGACAGTATCACATACAAACACGTGAAGTGGAAGTTCACCATATCCCTTATCATCAAAGATTTGATATCCCATTATTGAAATATCAGAGATTTATGCCCTACTAATTATATATTGTCCCATTTTGAATTCCACAACTAGCTATATAGGTTTGTATAAAGCACCGAGCTCTTTATGATGTTTTGACTAGCTCCTTGATCTACCATGACTAATTCAGTGGACTAACTCATCAAGAAGTGTGGCACTTCTTCACTCTAATTTCAAGAATATTGACTGAGAATTAGCCAATGAGACTGGACATGTAAGAACTAGGTTACAAGTTGTAGTGAAGTAAGTACAATATTAGGAATAGCATAACGCAAAAAATGGATTCAATCTCCCACTTTTTTGACCAAAATTTAGAAAGACAATCATAACCGTAAAACGTTCAAACAGCAAAATACCAAGTTAGTCATTTTCATCCAAATGTCAATCGCTATGGTATGGACCTCTACATATGCTGAGTTGTTTGACCACTTGCAAAATAATAATAATGATTTTCAATATCATTTTCATAACTTTTGTGACATAGATAGAAAGGAAAATAAGTCTATCAAAAAAAAAAAAAAAAAGAAAGGAAAATAAGTGCGGAGAAATAAGTCAAAAGGCAAGAGAATGAGCTAGCATAGTCATGACCACAACAAAAATGATGGGCTCCTTTGGAATAGCATTTTCTATTAGTTTATTTGTTCTTGTACACCTTTTTGAAATATCACTTTTTTCTACTTTACTACAATTAAAAATAGCATCTTTGTTTTCTCTTTTTAGTTTTGATAATTTAGATTTAGATTATATAATTAGCAGTGCAAGTAAAAAAAAATTGGGTATATTAGGGAACAAGAACATGGTTTTGTAAAAGTAACCAAATATATTAGGGAATAAGAACATGGTTTTGTAGCATGGCCATTTACAAGCCAAACTCTGGGTAAATGACTTTTTGCTGTGGCTGGGTGTTAAAAAAACACAAAAAATAGTCCAAGGAACATGATTGTATTTGTGATCACTTGAATTAGGTGATAAAGGAGAAAGAGTTTGTGGCGAATGGCAAAAGTAATAATGTCATAAAGGAAAAAGTAGCACTCCTACCAATTAACCGTGCACTTAAGCCATCCATAATCCACGGGATCAGGTCCACCTGAAAATAATTCAACTAGCATGGAAACCCTCCTAAGTGACGATTGTAAGTCATGCAGCACCATATGGCTGGCATGTTTGACATGTTGTTGTATGTATTCAGCAAAAATTGAAAAAGACAATTGTCGTATCCTACTCAAAGGCATACCTATCTATATCCATTGGGTCATTGACCCAGAGAGAGATAGAGATATAGAGCTGAAGGTCCAGTATATATAACAGTACTGCATGGTTTGCCTTTTGAATCAATGGAAAACAAATTGGTTTGATTGCAGAAAAGAAAAGAAAAAGAATATATGCGATTGGATGGTGGAAATTAATTAATGTGAGTTTACTCTGTGCGTAAACGACAGAATTGGGGAAGAGGACAAGGAGAATTTCAAATGGGGGAAAAGGCAGAGATCAGATGGATCATGGACATTAATAAATGAGTAATAAATAAAGGCTTAACCTGAGTGGCATGCAGATGCAGTACAACAAAAGCAAGAATGGATGACTCTGTTTGTAGGCTAGCCCATTTTGGTAATGCCCTTCCAAACTTCCATTACTGCTTTGTCACTTTGATTCGTTTTCTTTTTTCTTTTTCAGAATGAAGACGAGGGCACGTGAGGACCCCTTGTTCATTGCATGTTTCTTTGTTGTGCAAGCGGCGAACATGCAGTGATGCACATACCATGGACCCCACTTCTTCATATGGCCCAACCATCTTAATTTGGAAGAAGATTAGATCGAAAGACTGAGATATCAGAAATAAAGTAGTGTCTGTGAGAGAGAGAGAGCAGAAATTTATTGATTAAATCAAATCAGATGGGTTCGGACTTCTGATTCTGATGGCTCATTGCAGTGTACCTTAGTGTTCAGGGTTTGGACCATTGTACAAGGGTCCTGTATTTTTGTACGTTTTAAGGATGTAGCAAGAGAGAAACGCCACAGTTTTTTTTATCCTTAGTGATTGCTGCAGTTTGCAGGTGATAGAATAGAACCAAGATTTGTTTTCTCTCTCTTCACTTTAACCACTGCCCCTTTCTGTCCTAAATAAATTGATGCCTGGGCCTATTTGGTTGGGTAGAGAAAGCTAGCACCGGCTTTGATCATTGACCTAAAGAGGGTGCAGCTGTTGTTGGGCCTTAGCCACTTGAGAATGAGGTGGGGCTATTTGGGAATTG
The DNA here is from genome assembly GCA_023621385.1 of Quercus gilva. Classification (NCBI taxonomy): domain Eukaryota; kingdom Viridiplantae; phylum Streptophyta; class Magnoliopsida; order Fagales; family Fagaceae; genus Quercus; species Quercus gilva. Next base: position 20,871,456 of record CM042484.1, read on the forward strand.
GAACCTCCAATTCCATATGATGTTAGCCCACTTCAAATTTTGCATGTGAAGTCCACCCAATCAATACCAGATCTCTTTTCCTTCGAGCTCAAATTTGATCAAAACCTGGCTCTTTTATGATACGAGCCAAGGCCTAGAGTTATAAATGGGCAAGAATGTCTTATCTCTCTCTCTTTTTGGGACACGGGATTGCCCAGAGTGAGAGCGCATGTTAAACTGTGGATAAGACTCTTTAAGAGCGTAATAAACGACAGCATGAATCTCACCTTCAAGCCATAAAAACTTAAAATCATAGACAAACAATTCTAAATGAACCGCTGTTCTTTCATGACCCATGGCAAGCTACTGTTTTAAGAATGATTCAAGAAATTGTCTTGTAATGGAAGGTAACTTTTCAATATGAACTTCAAGAGTTTTATGATAAAAGCAAATTACTCATTCACGGAAGAAAGAGGTACAAATACTACAAGAACAACTTCAAAAAACCAGTCTATAATGCCTAAACTCCACATCTGGAAAAGCCACAAGCACACGGTGATGAATCATCATTCAGTTTGGCCAAAAGAAATTCCATAGAAAGCTGAACTAATCATACTCTAATTCATCAGGAGTAATTGGCCGTTTAAGGGGGATGATGGACTTCTTTTCAACATCCCGAGATAATGCTTTCCTCATATCTGAAAACAAAACACATGGATAAAAGATAAGAAGCAATACAAGTTTGGTAATACATCATCTGTTTTGTACTTGGATGTGAGACCCACCTAACCCATCTTCCTCCCCAGAATAATAGCGTAGCACTCTTCTATAGATTACATACCCAAGCTGAGAGATGAAAAACAAAGAAATGGTAAGTAAGTGAGCATCATCTTGACCCGTTGAAGGGGAGAAATGACACAAGAAAACATCATATTAAATACTTAATACTGGCAGTGAAGGAAACATCAACACTGGTTAATAGAATTGGTCCCAGCAAAAGAGAAATGATGGGCAGGACCAAGAGTTTAGACAGGAATTTTCTTTTGGGGAAGCAATGAATAACATGTTCATGGCACATGGTAGCATTAGTTACAATGATTCCCCAATAAAAATGCAGTGGTAATAGATAGTTATGAAATGAGCAAAACTTAGGTATAGTTACTTAAATTAGTACAATAGATTTTCCAATTAAATTTAAACACATGATTGCAATGAACAAAAAAGCGCCAACAGCCTGACATTTTCCAAAAATATGTAAATTCAATGCAACTATGCGTTTGAATTTCATTGGGAAACCTAGTGTGCGTTTGGCTACCAATTAAAAAGCCAACTTATTTTACTATTCAGCTTATTTTTGCTACTATTCATGAGCCCCATTGCACTTTTTGGTACTATTCATGGGTCCCACTGTACTATTTCAAATAACTTTTACATTTATCTACAGTACTTTCAACAAAAAAATTTCAGTTTTAGCAAAATAAGCGGATTCCAAACAGACCCCTAATGTACTACACCTAAGTTTTATCCTCATAAAGTAAAGGAACTAAGCGTCATAATGTAAATTACACGTTTTGGTTGCAAAAGAAGTTACATCTTTTTTTATAGGTAGATTACACACGCACCCTTTGGGGTCTTGAAGTCATAATGTCACCCTCCACCTAACTCTTACTATGAAGAATGAGCCATTTGTGCAAGATCTCATTGGCAAGGTCACCTAATTTTTTTTTTTTTTTGGGGGGGGGGGGGGGGGGGGGGGGGGGGGGGGGGGGGGGGGGGGGGGGGGTGGGGGGGTGGGATGAAGAGTTAAATTGAAATTGGGAGACAGGTTGATCATTTACTTCTCCATTGTCCAATTGCCAGAGAATTGTGGACTATGGTTTTTAGCCTATTTGGGATCTAGTGGGTGTTGTCGAAAGGTGTAATCAATTAGTTAGCTTATTGGAAAGTCCACTTCGATTGACATTGGAATATAGAAATATGAAAGGTGATTCCCCATTGTTTACTGTGGTGCATATGGCAAAGGAGGAATACTAATGTAGTTTAATCTGGTGCATATGGTGAGCGAAGAATACTAATGTAGTGCATATGGCGAGAGAGGAATAGCAGAAGCTTTGAAGGGTGTGAAGGACCATTTTAGAGTTGAAATTGCTGTTTTTCAGATCCTTGTTTGAAGGGATGACAGCATCAGAATTATTTTCAGTTACAAAATTATTAGATTTGACTGATCATTGTGTACCTATTGTATACTTCCAGTGTACCTGGGCCATACGCCTCTTTATCTCAATAAAATACTCATGTTTATCCCCAAAAAAAAAAGTTTTATTGAAACAAGCAGCCCTTGAAAAAGCTGCAAACAGTCAATACAAAGAACTGCAACCCACTGAGAAGCTGCAAATAAATCTATACGGAGGAAACAGCTAAAAGCCTAAAACAGCCACCTGCAGACCCTCACAACTAAAGAAGAAAAAGAGAAAAAATCAATCAATCTAAAGACAACTTTCTAAACATCAACACAGGTATAGCTTCAAACAGAACCATTTCTTCCAAAAACATTATCTGACACTTTCTAATTGGCACAAATAATCTTTTTGTGAGAATAGATCATACATAAGTGCACCAAAAAATTAGGGACAGCACAGCATCCTATATTATACATAGAGGTTCTTTTGCAAAGGCAATTACATAGGAACTTTATAATCTAAAATTGACATGAAGGGGGAGGGTCCCTTCTAGCACTGCCAAAGGATGACGGGCACACTAGTGAGATTGCAGGTACTTTCCAGTAACTGCAAAGCTTGATCATGGCCTAAAACTTAAGCGGACACACTAGGCTCTCAACTACTGAACGTGTGATTTTTCAAAAATGACAGTTTCTGATCTATTTATAAAGTTAGGATGTGTGAATTATAGGAGGGTACTCTCTTACCCACAAATTAAAATGGTGCCTCTTCAATCAAATTAAAAACAGTGAGGATCAAATAGTTGAAAACTGCAAAAGGAATATGGTAGCTGAGCAATCCTACAACTTTTCCAGAGGTAAAAGTTGATCCAAATTCTCACAAACTAACAAAAAATTCCCGTTTCCTTTTCTGGCTTCCATCCTTGATAGCAAAGATATAGAAATGATCCAAAGATATTCCATTGTGCAGGTCAGTGCAAATAGTTGTAGTAACAACCAACTTGCAGGGATACAATTTGTTCACTAGAAGGAGATGCAGAGATTCAGCACATAACAATTATAAGTAATGCTCTCTGCATATATAGCTATGATGATTTGAAGAATAATCTATCAGACATTGTAGTACTGTGGTTGCCACAAAATAAAATGTATGATTTTCGTTGGGAGTCTCAAATGGTATCTAGTCCACATGGACATGGTCTTCAGGAAGCTACATCAATGTCAAGGTTGGAAATTTAAGAAGTTCATAGAAAATATCTAACCCCTTGATGCAGAACATAGTGGGAACCCCATTTGAAGACTTATAAGCGGTGAGGGAAAGCTAGTTCTAGTGCTCAAGCATTAATTGGGGATGTTTCGGATGATGGAGAGCTCTCTCTCTTGGGACCTTGCTTAGATAGTCTAAGTAGAATTGATGGCCAAAAGATACTAAAGAGAGAGAGCTTTTAATCTTGGATTCCATAGTTCATAAAGATGGGGAGATTGAAGAGGATGTGAATCATAGAATAAGAGCAAGGTTGATAAAGTGGAGAAGTGATTCAGGAGTATTTGTGATTGTATAATACCTATTGAGTGAAAAGAAAAATTTTATAAGACTACTATATGACCAACTTATGCTCTATGATACCAAATATTGGGTTGTTTGGAAGCAACATATTCATAAAATAAGTATAGCTTAAATGAGAATGTTAAAATGGATAAGTGAAAATATACAGAAAAATAGGATCTAGAATGAGGAAATTCGCTTAAAGATAGGGGTAGCTCCTATTGATAAAAATATGCAAGAAAGTCGCTTGAGATGTTCAAAGAAGAGCAATTAATGCACAAGTAAGAAAGAGTGAGTTCATCCAAGTGAGGGAATTAAAAAAAAGGTAGAGGAATATCCAAATTAAAAGGTCTTATTGATTAAGGAAGTAGCAGAAAGTTTTTTTTTTTTTTTTATAAGTAGAAGTAGCAGAAAATATGACTTCATATAGAGTAGAATAAAGGAAAATAATACATGTGGTCAACCCTAACTAATCTGTTGAGGATCCATACCTCCCCCAAAATTTTGGGATTATGGCTTGTTATTGTTGTTGTTATAGGGGGTGGAATCATTTTTATGGCTGCATTCAATTGAATGTTGGCACAAGTACTTTTGTTCTTTGTGGCCTGTTGGTGGTGTGGGGAAAGTTTTTTTTTTTTTTTTTTTTTTTTTTTAAGTAATAAAGATTCATTGATATTAAAAAGAGAGAGCCACCCAAATACACAGGGAGTATACAGGGGTAAACATATCAAAAACGAACATTACAAAAATCAAGTAAATCCAAAATAGAAGAAAAAGGATGGTTTCTCCACACAGAGAACTAGTCCAATAAAGTTCTAAAAAATAGAAGCTTGAGGTTAGGCATGGAACGCTCATTGTTTTCAAAACACCTACTATTTCTCTTCTTCCAAATACACCACATCAAACAATGAAGAACCATCCATATATCTCCATTATGATGGCGACCAAATCGACCTTGCCAGAAAGCAAATAGCCCAACAACAGACATTGGCATAACCCAATAAACTCCAAATAAACCAAACACCATATCCCACAACTCCAAAGCAACCGGGCAATGAAGGAATAGATGGTTAACAGTTTCACAATTACACTTGCATATATAACACCAATCCAAAATGCAAACCTTTCTTTTCCTTAAATTATCAATTGTCAGACATTACAGCGGTCCATACAAAGAAAGTCACTCTAGAGGGAATCTTCTGCTTCCAAATGTTTTTCCAAGGGAAAAACTGCTCACTATGGCCAATTAGAAGATGGTAGTATGCACTAACCGTGAACCCCTTACTCTTACAAGGCAGCCAACATCTCTTATCCTCTCCGATCCCCCTTACAGGAGTGCTATAAATGGTATTGATAAAGCTCCTGAAAGCTTCCAATTCCCAATTATGCACATCCCTACAAAAATGTATCTCCCAATGGAGGACCCCATTGGTGTACCTCATTAGATCCGCCACACTTGCCTCTTTTCTACGACAAATCCTAAATAATTTAGGATAGCAGTCAGCAAGAGAAGAAGATCCACACCAACTATCTAGCCAAAACTGCACTTTTGATCCATCTCCAATTTCATACAAAATAAACCGAGATAAAGAGTGTCACCCCCTTCTAATATTTTTCCACAAACTGACTCCAAATGGTCCAGAAGAAGAGCTAGAACACCAACCACCCCAATCACAACCATACTTCACCTCTATCACTTGACGCCATAGAGCATCCCTTTCTTGCCCAAATCTCCATAACCACTTCCCTAATAAAGCTACATTGAAAGTTCTCAGGTTCCTAATCCCCAACCCAAGCGGAGTATAAACCGTAGACTTATCAACCAGAAGAAATTTGGGCTCATCTCCTACGCCACCCCACAGAAAGTCCCACTGAAGTCTAGCAATTCGATTGGCCACTAAAGCAGGAATAGGAAATAAAGAAAGAAAGAAAGTAGGAAGATTTGAGAGAGTGCTTTTAAATAAAGTGACTCTACCTCCCTTGAATAAATATAAGTTTTTCCAACCTGCTAATTTTCTTTCCATCTTCTCTAGAATTGGATTCCAAATTGACTTGTCCTTAAATTTTTCCCCCAAAGGAAGACCCAAATATTTCATTAGGAGAGACCCTTGCTTGTAGCCTAAGACAGCCACCAAAAGATCCATGTTAAGAACTGCTCCCACAGCCACCAGCTCAGACTTATCCAAATTTACCTTCAGACCAGACACAGTCTCAAACCAAATGAGCACCATACAAAGAATCAGCATTTGATCAATATTAGCATCGCAAAAAATTAGAGTATCATCAGTGAAAAGAAGATGGGAAACTATCAAAGATCCTCCAGCAGAAACACCTACACTAAAACCTAACAACCGACCTTCATGGACAGCCTTATCCAACATTTTACCGATGGCTTCCATAACCAACACAAATAACAAAGGGGACAAAGAATCACCTTGCTGCAACCCCCTTGAGCTTCCAAAAAACCCATAGAGAGTACCATTAATAAGGATAGAAAAACGAACCATTGATAAACAAAAAGAAATCCATCACCTCCACTTATCAGAAAATCCACAATGCTCAAGCACCTAAGTAAGAAATCTCCAGTTCACATGATCAAAGGCTTTCTCTATGTCCAATTTACATAACAACCCTGGCTGACCAAACTTCAATCTACTATCAAGGCATTCATTAGCAATAAGAACAGAGTTAAGAATCTGCCTATTTAGAACAAAGGCATTCTGAGGAGATGAGATGATCTCTCCTAAAACCATGCGAAGACGAATAGCCAAAACTTTAGCAAGAATCTTATAAACCCCCCCCAACAAGGCTGATAGGCCGAAAGTCCTTTACTTCCACTACTGCAGCTTTTTTAGGAATGAGAGCATTGAAAGTTGCATTCAAACTTTTTTCAATCTAACCTATAACATGGAAATGGTGGAACACAACCATGATGTCTGATTTGAGAGTCCCCCAGCAAGCTTGAAAGAAAGCCATTAGAAAACCATCAAGCCCAAGAGATTTATCCCCATTAAACTCCTTGATGACTTCAAAAATCTCAGCTTCCTCAAACGGTCTCTCTAACCAATCCACATTATCCCTGAAATCCTTGAAAAATCCAATACATCTGGAAAAGGATGCTGCTCTTGCTGCTCAGAGTATAGGTTCATATAGAAATGTTCAATATGGTCAACAATCCTATCCTGGTTGGAAGACAAAGCCCCATCAATCATAAGGTTTTCAATACAATTATTTCTTCTATTAGAATTAGCCATCCTATGAAAAAACCTCGTATTGGAGTCGCCCTCCTTAAATACAACACTCTAGACTTTTGTCTCCAGCTAATTTCCTCTAACAAGGCTGCCTTCTCAAGTTCAGCACGAAAGGTTGCTTTTTCCAATTTTTCCTCCTCTGCTAGAGGTTGATGGTCCTCTTTTACATCTAAGGCATTCAGCTTACTCCATAAAAGCTGTTTCTTGGCTGTAATATTGCCAAAATTTGTTTCGTTCCACTTCTTTAGATCCAATTTTAGAGCAATCAACTTCTTGGCAAGAATGTAACTAGGAGTCCCTTGAAAGTGGTAATTCTCCCACCAGGACTTCACCTTATCTAAAAACCCATCTGCCTTCAACCACATATTCTCAAAGCGAAAAAGAATTCTCCCTCTTCGATGACTCCCACTCTCCAAAAGAATTGGGAAGTGATCAGATAACACTCTAGGAAGCCTTTTTTGGGAGAAATGAGTGAAGTATTTTGCCAAAACCGGAGAGAAGAGAAACCGATCTATTCTAGAGGCTGAGGTGGAGTTAGACCATGAGAAAAGACCTCCCTCCAAAGGAATATCCATAAGCCCATGAAGAGATATAAAATCTGAAAAGTCATACATGTAGCGAGTAAATCTTCCCGCCCCTAACCTCTCCGAAGGAAAGCAGATAACATTAAAATCACCTCCCAAACACCAAGGCAATTCCTCCCACATAAATTGACGCTTCCTGTTCAAATTTGGACCATATATACCAGTGAAAGCCCACTCAAATTGGTCACTGACGTTTTTGAACCTACACGAAATCGAAAAATGCCCCATTGCTTCCTCTATCTTTTCAACCACCCTTCTGGCCCACATGAGCAGAATTCCACCAGAAGCACCCTCAGAACCCAAATATAACCAATCTATGTAAGAACAACTCCATATACTTCTAGCAAGTCCTCTTGTAACCCATTCCAATTTTGTCTCTTGCAAACAAATGATATCAGCCCTCCAAGAACGTAAAAAATTACGAACCTTGAGCCGTTTTTCCTTCTCATTCAAACCTCTAACATTCCAAGATAAAATCTTCAAATTCATTGGGAAATAATTAGAGCCCTGTCCTTACCATTACCAATGCGCCTTGAAGAAGCTGAACCATAATTGACAGAGCTAAATAAACCCCTCAACTCCCTTATTCCTTTCCTCCCTGAGCTCTTCACGGCTTTTTCAGTTTTTTCCTTAATAGCCCTCGGCTGTAACTCAACTTCAACAGCCAACAGGAATTTGGTTGCTAGCTCTTCCAAACCTTTGAGAGATGTCCCAAGAAAATCATCAAAACCACTGAATTTTTCCTAAAACCATTCTGAGTAATTGTCCTTACCCAGCAATTTCTCCACATCCCAAGTTGCTAACCCTTCAGAATTATCCTTGCCGTCCCTAGGCAAGAGAAAGCCAGTGGTTCAACGTTTAGAGGTGGTGAAGAATCAGTAAACTGAAAAGCATCCTTGGAACAAAAATTAGAAACCCAATCCTCCACAATAACATCAACCACTTTTTCCAGTTCAGAATTAATCTCCTTAGATTCTAACGACACCCCCGGTACCATTGCGAACTATTTCTAGTCATCCACGCCGACAACAACATCTCCCGGTGGCAAAGAAATTTGAATTGGGACTGCCACCCTCTTCCCATCTCGTAATTCAAGAACCCACTGCGCGTAATTCCCCCATTTCTTGATGACATTGTCTGTGTGCTCATGGATGATCCGTTGGATGTCACGTTGCAAGGCCACATCACCATCAAAAAAACAAGGACTCATCCACGAAAGCATCGGAACACAGAGACTCAGAACTGTTGCGGGGAAAGTTTCGGAATTGTTGCGGGGAAAGTTTCTTGAGGGATGATTTCCCAGCTCTGTATAGTATAGCTTAGGAACTGTTGCGGATTATTTGAGGTGGAATAGAGAGACTATGCTTTGGTATATTAAATTTACAAGAGCTATTCATGATTATTGATTGGGAGGTGGATATAGTGGCTGCATTCATTCATGAGTTTACTCTATTCATCAAAAAGATTAGGACAGGGGCTGCTGATCAGATATATTGGAGACCAACTAAGAAAGGAAATTTTGAGGTGAAATTGGTTTACAAAGTGCTGTGTGGTAGCTGTCACCTTTTGTTTCCTTTGGAGGAGTATTTGGATGGCGCATGTCCTAACTAAGGTAGCATTCTTCACTTGGACTCCTGCGTTGGGTAAGATCCTTACTTTGGATAATTTACGTCAACGCAGGGTCGTCGTAGTTGATTGGTGTTGTATGTGGAAGAAGAAAGGGGTGAGTGTTGACCACTTCTTACTTCATTGTGAGTTTGCTAAGGAGTTGTGGTCTTTCATCTTTTGTTTTTTGGGGTGCAATGGGTGATGCCAAGTAGGGTGATTGAGCTATTGCAGTGTTGGAATGGGGGCTTTGTCGAAGGTGATCCGGGAGTTATTTTGGGGGCTATTCCGTTATGTCTTATGTGGACTTTATGGAGGCAACGTATAAGCAAGCTTTCAAATATTTAGAACGAAACACAAGGGAGCTGAAGCTGATCTGTTTGCGTGTCTTGTTTGATTGGATGGTTGCACTACCTGGCCATTCCTATTCCTCTTTTTAAAATATTCTTGAGTGTTGTAATTTAGCTTGAGGCTGTCCTTTGTACAGCTTGTGTATTGCTAGGCATCCTCCTTTTTAATTTTAAATATAAAAATTTTATTTACTTACCAAAAAAATTTTAATTGTCCTAAAAATGAAAAGAAAGAGCGATATGAACATCCTTAAACTGCAAAATTTTGCCAGACCAAGGTTGAAGCTCCAGAATATATCCAAAAGTTTACGAAGTATTCATGCATGTGAAAGTACTGGAAATGACAGCATTAACAGATCAAAACTTCATTCAATGACAAGAAAGGGGGGAGAGGGGGATCCTAATACCTGCAAGAAGTTAGATACCTAGAATAGCGTTCCTGCATTTACATTTCAGTATGAAAGCAACAAATCTCCAAGTTGAAAAGAGAAGTTAAAAGAAATCACCTTTTCATACATCTTTATTGCAGGTGTGTTTGATGCTCTAACAAAAAGATCAACGAAGTAAGCCTTGTCACTGCCAGGAGAAAGTTCTTATTAGTACATAGAAAAGACAAAGCTTAGAAAACTACTCACTAGTCACCATGCTTGTAAGTGACTAAACAAGCAAACATACAAGCCAGTGAGAGTTTCTACATGCATCAAAAAGAAAATTCAGCAAAGATGGTCCCTATACAAACAGTTTAATTCAATAACAACATATACTTAACAAAAACTCAAAAGCTTAAAACTCCCTGCTCTATGTCAAGACATTAATCAACATGAAATGCCAAATTGTAGTTGCAAAAAGTAGGTACAAGCGCAGAAACGCAGTTATAACACTTAAAAAGGTTAATACCTTCATTAAGTAATCACCCTAAAAAGTTTGCTGGTTTCATAATTGGCAAATCTACATAGAAAAAGCCCATGTCCACCTCCTTCCTCTCCCTCTTCTTCCCCAGCTTAGACCCAAAAAAAAAGAAAAAAGAAAAATTTTAACATCTTATTGAATGGTGTGGGTTTATATCATTGTGACCCAAACTGATATCAAAGATGTCCATAACTACACAAGATCTACACTTTGCACAGCCCAGATTGATCAATAGCAACCTAAAGTAACCCCTTGCACTTCCACAAGCTTTTCTATCAATTAGATTCAATGTAATGTCCGTTTTGGCTGCTTTCAGAGTTCATGACAAGCCCAAAAGCTCAAATTTTCCTCTTTAACAAACTACAATAACATAAGAAAAAAAAATAAAAATAGCTTTTTACTAGGGGAAACACTTAAAATCTAATCATTTCCCATTACAATCAACCTAAGACTTTACACGAAAAACTGTCTCTTGTGACTCCAGTGGACCCATAATCTCACATAAACGATCATGGAACTATCTATACTTCCAAAATCTGCTGCACAAATTGCAATATAAAAAGCCAAAATACAGCAACCATGCCTACCAAAATTTATAATTTTATGAGCTTGTAAGACTGCAAACATCTTTCTCAGGGAAATTTGAACCAGCAACAACAACAACAATATATATATAAAATATATATATATATATATATATAGAATTGAAGCCAATCTTTCGTGGTAACCACAACATACATTGATACGCAAGGATGACAAAGATATAAAACTTTGAAAAACTAAGCTGCAAGTGGTGGTTGACGTGGCTTCTCAATGCACAATTCTGAAATGTAAAATTGGTTAGACCGACAACCATTAAAAGCTGCAATCAAGAATCAATATAGGACCCCAATGTGAAAGAGGTTTCAATGTTGATCCTAACTTTCCCCGGATGCAAACAACACAAAATAGTGAGCAAAAGAGATCAAGGTTGTGTCCACGAGTTTGTTGCAGTTTTATTACGAAAGCTACAAAGAAATCACATTCCATCACTAACAACATTGAGTTTATCTCATCGAAATTCTCACAATCATTACAAAAATAGCATATGCGCGAAAAACATGAAAAATATAGAAATCAAAACAAAGAAGCTGGCAACAGACAGAGAAATTAATTTACATCTTGTCACTGATATCTTCTAACAGGTTCATCAGTTTCTTGGCTAATTGCTGCCTCCTATATTCTGGAGCAACGGTTACCGCAGTTACATGACCATGCCAACACTCCCCTTGCCCTTCAACTTTTCCCATAACTACACAGTAAATAAAATTACATCTAATCTAAATGAACCCTCCATTTCTATAATTGCAAGTAATTTTAAAAACAATATTAACGAGGTAAAGAGAGAGAGAGAGAGAGAGCGTACTGTAACCCATGATTCGGTTACCGGGGGCTTCGGCGACATGAAAATAGTCGGGCCATCTTGCTAAATAGGTCATGTAGAAGGACATGTTGAACTGTAACGTACAGTATATAAAAATCTTTAGCAAATTAAGAGACAATAATTAAATTTTTGGGATAGAAAAAAACAAACAGTGAAGAAAGAAGAGGTTACGGTTTCAGTGAGGTGGTCTAGGTTGACCGAAGTGAAGCGAAGAAGATCGTTGCAGCAAAATCTGCGTATCGTCGTCATCTCTTTCTTTCTTTCTCTTTGTTTCTCTACTCTCTAGACCAGCTCGCTTTTTCTTTTCTTTTCGTGCGCTCTTTTGGTTGTTGTTGCTGCTATATGATAACTGACCCGACCCGGTGGACTGTGTTTTAATTTACGGGTCGGGGAGTTGTTTGATTCGTTTTTTCCTTTTATACCGGTTTGACCCGGAACCCGCCCGATCCTAAAATTACACAGTAAGAACAAAGAAACAAACAAACCACCTATTCGTTTTAAGGATGTGCACCGCTCGGGTTGTGCAGCGCAGATGGAGGCCAAAATTTTTAATCAACCTGCCAATGGCGGATTGGGATTCCAACCGAACAATCTCTAAATCTAACAGGTCTATTTAGAATCTTAACAATTTTGACTTGGCTTGTTAGATTTTTTTTTTTTTTTTTTTTTTTTTTTTATAAGAAGGGGTTGGCAAATTCAATTGACTATACAAAATTATTTTAAATAAATTGAATAATTGTTTTCTCCCTTTAGTAGAAAATGAAAGAAAAAGTTATCACTTTTATTAAAAACTAGTCGCTAACCCGTGCGATGCACGGGATAGTTAAATAAAAGAACAATTAACCAACATCACGTTAAGGTAAAAAAATTAGTAAGAGACTGATTTGTCCACCAAGAATTTAAAAGAAAAAAAGATTGATATAATAAAATCTAAGAAATTTAGAAATAGAAAATTAGGTTAATAATATGCATATTATAGACATTTTGCTAGTTAGCGTTTAAAAAAAATGGATCTATCATAATTAAATAAAATACAATGGGAATAAATATTTAACTTCTATGCTTTTTTATAGTTTAGAAATGTTGTCTAACGTAGAATGTTATTGGGTTGTAAGAAAGATTTTTATAAAATGTTAATACCATATATATATATGCTTATATTGTCAATGTCTCACTGCAGGTGTATAGTTACTGAAACCTACAAAGTAATTTATAATTCTTAAATTAATAAAGCAAAATTCTCAAAAGTTATATATATACACACACTCAAAACTTATATAAACTACACAGATAAAAACAAATCTTATTTAGTTATATTAATAACAAAATAAACAATTCAAAACATGAAATATTATCAAATTTATAACACATAATTCCATTATCTTTTACGTTGAATCCAAACAAATAATTAATTGAAATTAATCCAAACAAATAATTAATCAACCAAAAATCAAAGATTTAATTAAGAAAACAAAAAATCACATGAACCCAAAATAAAAATTCTCAATAAAGAAAATACATATAAGGTAAAAAATTAAGATCAACCTACTAAGATGCAAATACCAAAAACCCCAAAACTTAAACCTTCCAAATTTTATAGAATCCCCAAATTCTACTTCAAAACCAAACAAAACCCTTCAAATTCAAAAAATTCATATATAATATACAAAATAAAAATTTACCACACCTTAGGTTGGAAGACATAGGTTGCAATTTTGATTTTTCTCCAAAAAATAGAGATACTTCATCTGCCGTATACAATATAAAATAATTATTAGAAATTTCAACCCAAAAACCAAACCCACAAAAACACTATCAAAATATAGAGATTAACCCAAACACATAGAAAAAAAATAAATTCTAAATATAACAAAACAATAAGATAGAATGAAAATTTCAGGCACATATGAAAGCAAATAAAAAAGACAAAACCTACCTTTTTTTTTTTTTAGTTGAGTCTCTCTCCTTATTTTTTTAATTTTAAAGTGAAGTTAAGTTTAGGGTTTTGAGATGGTAATTGCTAGGGTTTTAAGGAGAGAAGAGAGAGTCCTACCAGGAATCTAAATAATATAAACAATTCAAAATATGGAACATTATCAAATTTATAACACCTAATTTCATTATCTTTTACGTTAAATCCAAACAAATAATTAATTGAAATTAATCCAAACAAATAATTAATCAACCAAAAATCAAAGCATTAATAAAAAAACAAAAAATCACATAAACCCAAATAAAAATTCTCAATAAAGTAAGAACATATAAAAATTTACCACACCTTGGGCTGGAAGACATAGGTTGCAGTTTTGATTTTCCTCCAAAAAATAGAGATACTTCATCTGCCATATACAATATAAAATAATTATTATAATTTCAACCCAAAAACCAAACCCATAAAAACACTATCAAAATATAGAGATTAACCCAAATACTTAGAAGAAAATCAATTCTAAACATAATAAAATAATAAGATAGAATGAAAATTTCAGGCACATATGAAAGCAAATAAAAAAGACAAAACCTTTTTTTTTTTTTTTTTTTTTTGTAACGTGAGTCTCTCTCCTTCTTATTTTTTTTAATCTTAAAGTGAAATTAAGTTTAGGGTTTTGAGATGGTAATTGTTAGGATTTTAAGGAGAGAAAAGAGAGTCCTACCAAGAGTCTCTCTCTTTTTTTCTTAATCCTAAAGATTTTTTTTTTTTTTTTTTTTGTGATAAGTTGATGTAGAATATTGTTATTTTGGTATTTTTATGCAAAAAAACGTTATTTTAGGTCTAGGTGATTTATTTCCTTGTTTTTAGGTTCTTTTAATGTTTTTTTAGGTCAAATTTGGTTCCTATTATGGTTAGATATTAATTAGAACTTATTTTAGAATATATTTTCTTGTTCATCAAGTTTTATGGAGTCCTTAAATAGGCTTCCAAATTTGTATACGTTTTTCAATATTATTGATATTAATAAAAATTCAAACTTTTGTCTATTGTTTTTCTAGTGGATTCTATATAAGATATAAAACCTAAAATAAAAAGAATCTAAAATAAAAAGAAAAAGAAAATAGTGATGATGTGGAAAATTGTGAGAGTTTCAGAAGTTTCGGTTTTATATATATATATATATATAATTATAAATACTACTGTATACACTTAATTTTGCACCCATAATTTAATTAAGGAGAATGATTTGATTGACCATCTATGTACCTCAAAAATCATGACTGCATTACATGCATCAACTGATTCTTGCAATACATACATCAACTTATCTTTGCCTTACATGCATTAATTCATTCATTTCATTACATAAAAATGATCTTGAGATTCTAATCGTCGCAACGGTATTTCCGGTTTTCAAATCAAGCCATCAGATCGAAAGATATCGCATAATCAAGTTTACATGGTCAACATGCATAGTGTCTAGGTAAGGTCGACCATACATGATTAGTTTAATTAATTCTGATTTGTTAAATCATTAAAATTAATTAAATAATTCTGTGATTGGTTGATAATTAGTGGTTAAAATAAGATTGCATGCATAGGAATAAAATGGATGATTGGATAACAATAAAATTGTGAATAATCTGAACTTTATCAAGATTTATTTTAAGGTATTTATTTATAAGATAATTTTCCTAAATAGCCTGAATTATCTAGAAAAGAGATGAAAAATCATAAATGGAAGATGAAAACACGCCTAGGTACAAGGACCGGCCAAAAAAACTCTAGAGGAGGAGTCTAAACAGTACCTAAACGCAAAAGAACATTCGGAGTCCAAAGGCCAATTCAGCACTTTTGGAATGCCGAACAGCACTCTAAAAATGCCGAATTCCCATGTTTTGGCTTTTGGCCCAACGGCCTTCGGGTGACGATAAGGCACACCCTTTTCGATCTTTTCACAAAAGGATGCATCCTGATTCACACCTTATTCATTCGTACCTATTTTTTAGAGTCTTCTAACTTATATAAATAGAAACTGAACCTCATAATTCAGCACATTTTTTCTACGCTCTGGGAGGCATACGTTTTAGCTATTAAATTACCCATATTTTCTGATCCCTTCTATGAGTGTTACCGCTTAAATTAGAGTTTTTAGGTTTCAAAGAGAATTGCATAAATTTCTTTGAATCCTAAAACATCCTCTCAAGAACAAGGAGTGCTCATGCAAGAGGTTGTTTCCAATCACCCGATTCTCTTTTATGTTTCATGTTTATGATGATGCATGTTTTCCTTTATCCATAACATGAGTTGTTAGTCATTGTCTTGTTAAAGCATAATCTTGATTTTGTTTATGTAATTGTTATGATCTCTTTCTTAATTCCAATAATCTGCATATGATCAATGCTTTTTCTTTAAATAAATAAAAAATAAAAAATAAATTGCATCTTTCTTAGATGTAGATTTGAATTTTTCTCAAGCAAAAATAGATCTGCATCTTTATTAGATGTAGATCTAAATTTTTCTTAAAATTAAAATAAAAAAAAAAAAAAAAAGATCTGCATCTTTATTAGATGTAGATCTAAATTTTTCTTAAACAAAACGGATTTGCGTCTTTTTTAGATGTAGATCTAAATTTTTCTTAAACAAAACCAAATCTGCATCTTTATTAAATGTAGATCTGAATTCTTCTTAAAATAAAAACAGATCTACATCTTTCTTAGATGTAGATCTGAATTTTTCTCAAATTAAAAAACTGATTTGTATCTTTCTTAGATACAGATTTGATTTTTCTATAATACATGCAGATTTTTGAAATAAAGAAAAATATTAAACATGATTGCGTTTGTGTTTGTTTTCTTTAATTCATGTTGCATAAATTTAGATTGTGAGTAAGACTCTCTTCTTAAAAAATCTTTTTCATTCTTTTTAAACATATAAAAACAGATCTGATATTTTTCAAACCAAAAAACTTTAATTTATGTAATAAAAACATATCTAAATTTTTATCATCAAAAACCACTTTTTCTATATATTATAAAACAAATTTGGAGTTTTGATAAATCAAAATCATTTTTTTTACTAATAAAAAAAAATCTGAATTTTTTAAACAAGAGAAGAGACTTCATTCATAAATAAATTTATGTGATTTAATTTTAATTCACATGTTTAACGTATCATTCATGACATGCATAAAATGGTACATTGGTCACAAGAGTCTAGAAGACCAGACTTTGTCTGGGCGGAATGGGTGCCTAACAGATTCCCATTCCGTAACCTAGCCTTCGGATTTAGGTCTTTGGCTAAGTAGATCTAGCCTTGTCTTTGTTTATTTTTGGGTAGAATGTAACTAGGACAAAAAGGCATGTATTTTGGCAGATTGTAACTAGGACCCAAAGCTATGTAACCTTTTCAATTTTCCAAATATGTAATTTTTTTTTATTCAATCAATGAATGGAACAATTCAATCATGTATTTATTTTTTCTTATTTTTTTGTATAAAAAATAAGTAGCGACTTCATACCACTTACCCAAAAAGAGAAGTGTCCTAAAAGGTACCCGAATCTCTTTTTTGAGGGACATTTTCGTTGGGGTCTCTCACAACTACATTATTTTTTATTTGAATGATTGAAATTTTATCACACTTAAAAAGCAAAACATCTTAGAATTTGAAATTAGACTTATACATATAATAAGATCAATATCAAAATCGTAAAGAGAGGAGAAAAGTGAAATAAAAAAAAATACAAATATAAGGAAAAAGATGAGAGAGAAAAAAAAAAGTCATAAGTAAGGTAGAGTTTTGCAATATGTGACGGGTTAGAAATGTCTCAATTCGCTATTTAACATTACCCATTAATTTATTTGTCTAACATGCCAACCAGACCCACCTCACTTAATGGACTCGCACAAATTGGGCTAGGTTAGTGTGAGTCGAGGGGTTGCAGATCTACTTGTAAGAGGTTAAGGCTTTGCTCTAGTGCAATGGAGCCAACACGATACAAACAAATGACTGGTTTTTAACACGTGTCTGAATCATGTTAGCTCCAATTCATTGGAGGTAAGTTAAGCCCCTTGTAGGATTGTAAATGAGATGAGATGAGTTGAGCAGAGTGTTAAAAGTTTTGTTCATTTAATTTTTATTCAAAGACGAGTAGAACTTGAGCTCATCAATCAATCTTACACATTTAATAAACTACGAATAATAATTAATATCATATGAACCTATTCACAAACTTATACAATTAAAATTTAAGTCTATATAACTATATTTATAGACAAGTATTCATATTCGAGTCACGTGTTTATGAACTTGTTCACAAACATATTATTATATTTGAATTTGACTCGTTGAATAGTCAAGCCTAAACAAACCATTTATAGATAGCTTGGTCCATTAATAGCGTTATTTTTTTACCCGTTTAACAAACCAACCTGATTTAGACCCATTGCAACATAATTGGGCATAGTTCGGAAACCTAACATACAACCACCCCTAAATTTACCCAGCAAAAACTAACTATGAAACGAATTGCCTACTTAAGCTTCAGTTTTGGTCATAGGGCTTAAGCAAAACTTTTGGGGCAAAAGTGGTTACATCTAACTGTGTTTGTTGCCTGAAAACAAAAATTTAACTGGGATATCTTGACCTTGAGCTTGGAAACTACTTGCACATTCGAACTCTGAAAGTTAAAAGTTAAAACTCAAAAGTGATCTGTGTGTTGTTTCTAGAGGTAAGCTTTAAAGTGAATCATATACAGGAAATATTAATGTTTAAGATAAAGAATAGACTACATTGAAGAACAAATTAAAATATTTGCCAACATAAACAATGCAACTTTCTCTCTCTTTTCGTTGACCATAAAAAAAAAAAAAGATTTGTGATTTTGGTATTCATCAAGTAATAATTCTTTTGGTTTTTATTGGGTCCTTACTAATGTGATTTAAAAAAAATATATATTGGAATTTTGTATGTAATTATCTCTTAAAAAAAATAGAGTTGAGTACTAAGAGTATTTCCATCAAGTGTGCCAAATGTCAAATATTTGGCATTTGGCACACCAAACACCAAAAAAGCTCCCACATCAGGTATTTCAAATTCTAAAAATTTTGGCATGGGTGAATAGTATTGTCTCAATTTTGAGACGATACTGTTCACAAATTGTAAATTTTTATTTTTTTTTTAATTTTTTATTATACTCTCTCTCCTCTCTGATCTTAATTTCTCTCTCTTCCCCAGTGCTTTTCTTTATAACAGTCTCCTCTCTCTCCTCTCTTCCTCTCTAACCCAACCGCCCTCCTCCCTTCATCACTCACTCTCACTCTAGCCTCTCTTCCTCTCTTTAGAATACGATGCTAATCTCGTCACCAAACCACTAGCTTCTCCTCCACCTTGTCACCACCTTATCAGGCTGTAGATCACACAAACAAAACAAAACCCATAAATCACCGGCTTCTCCTCCACATGTGTTGCCACTCGATCAGCCTTATCATCACCCTCCATCGTCACCAACAACGGTTGGATTGATTGGTTTTCTGGGTTTTATTTTTTCGGTTTTCTAGATTTTATTTTTCTAGTTTTTATTTTGTGGGTTAATTGGGTGGGATTGATTGTGATGGTGGTTAGGTTGTAGTAGTCCGATGGTGTTTGGGTTGTGTTGTTTTAGCCACTCACAATGGTGGGTCTTGGGTAATTGTTCAAATTGCGTTCAATGGTTTTGGGTTGAGATTGTTGTTGTACGATAGTGGTGGTTGGAATTTTTGCGGTGGTGGTTAGTGTTTTTTTGTAAATGGTTTTGTTTGGGGTATTTGGCTGGATTTGTTTGGTTTTGTTTTGAATTATGTTTTGGGTTGTGAGCGGTGGCCGTGGTTGTTGGTTGGTGGCGGTGGGCAATGGCTATTGCCTGTTGGGTGGCGAATATTTTTTTTTTCCAAATAACATTAAATATCAAAAAATTTAGTTAGTTGTCACGTTTCAAAATAATGCTATAAACTAGCATCTCGAGTGTCTAAAACTCGAGTTCCAAGATAAAACTCGAGTTTTTAAGTCTGGATTTGTAAGTAGTGAAAGCTAATGTGGAAGAAAATCCACGTGGAACTCGAGTTTATAACACTCAAGTTTCACTTTTAAGACTCGAGTTTTAAAGACTTGAGTTTCACCATTTTCCTCGCGTTCTTCTGAGTTTTGACCCAGCGTTCTTCTTTGTGCAGATCTAAAGACCAGATCATCCAATCGTCCACCCAGTGTTCAATCGTCCAATCGGAGCTCTAGCGTTCTTAGTTCTTCCTCTGTTCTCCGTCTCTGTTCTTCGTCAGATCGTTCCTTTGTTCTCCGTCATCAGATCGTTCCTCTGTTATTCGTTGTCAAATCGTTCTTCTTGTTCTTTTTCAGGTCTGTTGTTCTTCAAGTACCAAAATCGAGTTTTAGAGACTCAGTTTTGCTTTTTAGAACTTGAGTCTATAAGACTTGAGATCTATCTGACATCATATTTCCAACTTACTAAGTGAGAATCGAGTCTTTAATACTTGAGTTTTAAACTGAAATCGAGTCTATAAAACTCAAGACGCTAGTTTGCAATTTTTTTCCAACCGCATGTTAACTTATGATATTCTTTCTGCTCACGCTACTAGTTTGCAAATTCCCTCGTTGGGTAGCCAATGTTTTGTATTTGGATGAATTTTAAGAAAATATTATTTTAATGTATTTTATATATTATTTTAATGTATAGAATAGAAAAATAAAATATGTGATGTAAGGCGTACTATAAAATGGTATGTTAAAATAATAAAATTGTATTTTTGATGTGAGTAAAATAACTAAGAAAAAAAAGTATTATTGTGAGTTATAGTTAACTCAACTAATAAAATCTTTAATAGTTGTATAAAAGATCTGGGAGATTACTCCACCTACACTTAAAAACTAATTGATATCTTGTGATCATCAAAGCGGGCGGCACAAGTTGATATTCTTAAAAAAAAAAAAAAAAAAAAAACCAATTAACTGATCAGAGAGAGAGAGAGAGAGAGAGAGAGAGAGAGAGAGAGAGAGAGAGAGAGAGAGAGAGAGAGAGAGAGAGAGAGAGAGAGAGAGAGAGAGAGAGAGAGAGAGAGATATATATATATATATATATATATAATTCTTCTTTCTTCTTCTTCCTCGAAACAAAGCCCTAGCGAGAGAGAACGGAGATGGACCTACTGAAGCAAGAGATCCTGAAGAAGAAACAATCTCTGAAAGAAGACACAGGCGGCCGTAAATTCTTCAAGCGCTCCGAGCTCGAACAGAAACAAATCCAGAAGCTTCGCGACCAAGAGAAACTCGAATTCCAAGCCAAATCTAACCGCCAATCCTCTTCTTCAACCACCACTACCAACGCCTCCTCCACCGCCAATACATCCTCCACAACCGACTCCACAACCATCGCCGCCACGTCATCCCTCACCGACGAACAAAACATCGATAACCTCGTTCTCCCTCGACATGAAGTGATCCGCCGCCTCCGTTTCCTCAAGCAACCGATCACTCTCTTCGGCGAGGACGATACGGCTCGGCTCGACCGGTTGAAGTACGTGCTTAAAAATGGTCTCTTCGAGGTCGATAGTGATATGACTGAAGGACAGACGAATGACTTTCTTCGCGATATTGTGGAGCTGAGGAAGCGGCAGAGGAGTGGGATGATGAGCGAGAGGAAGAGGCAGAAAGGAGAGGAGGAGAAAACGGAGGATAAAGACGGAGGTGGAGGAGAAGATGAATTGAGCGGCGGAGAGGGCGGATCTGACGGTGGCGTCGATAACGATAAGGATTTGAAGCGAATGAAGGCGAATTTCGATGAATTGTGTGAGGAGGATAAGATTCTGGTGTTCTTTAAGAGGCTATTGACTGAGTGGCGCCAGGAATTGGATGAGATGGGCGAGGCCGAGAAGCGGACCGCCAAGGGGAAGTCTATGGTGGCCACTTTTAAGCAGTGTGCTCGGTATTTGAATCCGCTGTTCAAGTTTTGCAGGAAGAAGGTGAGTGGTTTTGAATTTCCAAGCTTGGATTTTGTTTGGTTCTAATACTTGCCATTGTTAAATTTTGATTGATTCACTTGGTTTTAGTATGAGTAGCTTATGAATATGCGAATTGAAGTATTGAGAACTAGGGTGATAAAACTATTTGACTTGTGATTGAGGCTCATTGGGTGTGTGTAACTTTATCATATATGAAAAAACTATGTGACATGCCCTTGATTTTTTGATAAGTTATGGAAATTGGTAAAAGATTAAGAGAGTTGGTGCACAATGTGATTTTAAAGCAAATTGAAGAGTGATGAAAATTGATTTACTTTTTACCTATCAAAAAAAGAAAAAAAAAATTGATATACCTTCCAAAGTGTGTAACCTTTAAATAGAGAATGTAAGAAAATTCTTTTAAGATAGTTTCAGTTCAGCTCTAAAAGAAAATTTCAACTTATAGTTCCCAATACTCAATCACGATATGTAATATGCATTGAGATTTGGAAGCGTTATTCTGGCCATGTTTTGAAATTGAATTGAGTAGTATTGCCACTACCTACGTGTAAAAAACCAGATATCTGTTTTTTTTTTCTCCCATCAATACTACTCATATGCAAACAACAAATGGTGAGCCTTACTTATATATATATATATATATATAAAACAAATGGAGAGCCTTGTTATTTTGTTATATTGTATAGAAAGGAGTGTGATTTGTTGATCAATTCATTTTCAGCCCAATCTTAGACCCTTTACTGTATGAAGCAAATAGATACATGTGGAATCATTAGTTGCTTGGGTTTACTTCAGTGTTGAAGCTTTATTAAGTGCTGATCAGTTTGTTGATAGGCTTTGAGTTTGAAGGATTTTTATGATGACATTTTATAGCATTGTTGGGACCTAGTGGAGACTGGAGAAGGATATTTTGGAATCCTTTTAATAGGAATCTCATGACTTTGGCAGCTTTGAGAAGTCCTTGAATGCTTCTTTTATTACTCTTGTGCCTAAAAGACAGATACTAAAAATATAAGGGACTTTCACCCCTATCAGTCTGTATTGGAACACTTACATGATTTTGGTGAAGGTTTTGTTTTGAGACTGTGTCGGGGTTAAAAGTTTTTTTGATAAGTAATAAGTCTATTGATATCAAAAAGGGAAGCACCCTAGTACACAGGGAGTGTACAAGGGGTCAAACAATCAAGAACAAAAATTACAAGAATCTAAGAAATCAAGAAAAGATGAAAATGATTGGTTCTACAATGCAGCCAACCAATCCATTAAAGTTCTAAAGAAAAATAGCTTCAAGTCTGAAACTGAGTTCTCCTTATCTTCAAAGCACCTACTATTTCTCTCTCTCCAAAGACACCATAATAAGCAGTGGGGAACAATCAACCATATATACCCATTTCGATGACAATCAAATCTGCCTTGCCAACATGCTAAAAGCCCCACTACAGACTGCAGCATAACCCAGCTCACTCCAAACAATCCGAACACCATACCCCACATATCCCTTGCAACCGGACAATGAAGAAAAAGATGATCAACCGATTCACCATTACACTTGCACATGTAGCACCAATCCAATATCCAAACTCTCCTTTTTTGTAAATTGTCAATCGTTAAGCACTTCCCCAAAGCAGCAGTCCAAACAAAGAAAGCTACTCGAGAAGGAATCTTCTGTTTCCAAATACTTTTCCAAGGAAAGCAATAGTTATTAGAGCCCACTAAGAGACTATAATAGTCTTTAACCAGGAAGCCCTTCTTTCTATCAAGTTTCCAGCACATCTTATCTTCACCAAACCCTTTCACCGAAGCACCATAAATGGTATCCATGAAACCAACCAGTGCCTCTAATTCCCGAGCATGCACACTCCTAAAGAAACTCACATCCCAAAAAAGGACTCCATTATCAAGCTTCATAAGCTTAGCCACACTAGCCTCCTTATCTCGGCAAACTCTAAACAATTCAGGATAACTGACTACAAGAGAAGTCTCACCACACCAATGGTTTTGCCAAAATTTCACCTTAGACCCATCCCCAATATCATATAGAATGTGGCGAGAAAAAGAAGGCCATCCCCGACTAATATATTTCCACAAGCCAACACCACATGGACCATTAATAGGCCTAGTACACCAGCCACCCCATTCACTGCCATATTTCACCTCTATCACTTTCCTCCAAAGGGCATCCCTCTCCATCCCAAATCTCCATAGCCACTTCCCAAGCAAAACTTCATTAAAAAAGTCTTACCTTTCTTATCCCCAAGCCACCTGATGCAATGGGGCTACAAACAGTAGCCCATTTAACCAAATGGAATTTTGGTTCATCTCCAATGCCACTCCATAAGAAATTTCTCTGAAGTTTCTCAATTCGGTTAGCCACAGTTGCAAGAATAGGAAATAGAGATAGGAAATAAGTGGGTAAATTAGATAAAGTGCTTTTAATTAAAGTGACTCTACCTCCCTTTGATAAGTACAAGCGTTTCCATCCTGCTAATCTTCGTTCTATCTTCTCCAGAATTGGGTTCCATATTGCATTATCCTTGAATTTAGCACCCAAAGGAAGACCCAAATACTTCATTGGAAGAGTACCTTGTTTACAGCCGAGTACAATCAACAATAAATCCAAATTATCCACCATACCCACAGGAACCAACTCTGACTTACCCAAATTTATCTTTAGACCAGAGACCGCCTCAAACCAAATGAGTATCATACGGAGAAATAGAACCTGATCTAAATCAGCACCACAAAAAATCAATGTGTCATCCGCAAAGAGAAGATGAGACACCGCCAATGATATTCCTTCTTCACGACCCACACAAAAGCCTGACATGTGACCATCATGGACAGCTTTATCCAACATTCTCCCAAGGGCTTCCATAGCCAATATAAACAGCAAAGGGGACAATGGGTCACCTTGTCTTAACCCCCTGGAACTCTCAAAAAACCCACAAGGAGAGCCATTTATCAGAATAGAGAAACGAACTGTAGATATGCAAAAGAATATCCATTGCCGCCATTTAGCAGAGAACCCACCCTTTTCTAGTAATTGCATAAGAAATCGCCAATTCACATGATCAAAGGCCTTCTCAACATCTAATTTACAAAGCAACCCTGGCAACCCAGTTTTCAATCTACTATCAAGACATTCATTAGCAATGAGTACAGGGTCAGGAAGAGGTAGAGAAGTTGGCTGGCTTGATGTGGTATACTACCCATGAAATTCCTTGGAATGCCTATGGAATCTCCTTCAAGGATTAGTGTACCATGGAATTTTGTTAGAAAGGATGGAAAGGAAATTAACTAGATGGAAAAAATTTTATCTGAGGCCTCCGGCCTCATGCTCTGTAAGAGCACCTTATGTAGTTTATCCATCTACAACCTCGCTTCATTTACTATTCCTATTAATGTAGCAAATAGGATTGAGAAGCTCCAAAGGAACTTCATATGGGGTGGGATGATTGAAGCATTTAAGTTTCATCTAGTATATTGGAATATGGTTTGGACCTTTTGGCTTATGGGCTCCTATAATCCCTTGGCATAGCATCTAGAGACTTAACTTTTTCTTCACATTGTCTTCTAACTTAGTTAAATATTCAAGATCTGATCTTCTTCACATCTTCCGATCTGGTGTCTTGGCTTCCCTATAATGCATGATTGCTGCAATTCTCAACTTCATATGCTTGGAGGAATTGGTGCCTGTTTTATTTTCTCTCTTAGTCTAAATGTGGTGTATAGGTTGTCAGAGATGACCCTTTCTGCTTATATATATCTATTTCAAGCCCCCTGTGATAGAAAGCCTGAAACTTTTGAGTTGTGACTGAACTTTACCTGATGAGTATAGCATTTACCATTTAGAAGGCCTTTTTATCGAGGCCTTGCTGGAAAACCATTTCAGTGCGCAAACCTCTCTCTCTGTCTCTCTTTGAGTCCTTAGGAATTTCTTAACCTAAAATCTAATGTAATCCTGTCAATCCTTTTAAGACCTGATCTTAGGCTGCGGGACTCACAACAGCTATATTTGTTGTCAGTAGTCTTTCCTTGTTGATTTTACTTCGAAACAAGTTCCAAGTTCCATACCTTGAAGCCTACATGGATCACTTCTCACAAGTCACAGCTGATTATAAAATGCTGTATTATATGCATTTCCAATTTTCACTATGTTTGAGAGGATATCCACATGATGCTGTGCATATACATTTATAAAGCATATTGTATTGGGCTCATGTTAATTCTCTTTATAGGTTCTTCCTGATGATATTCGCCAAGCATTGATGTTGGTGGTTGAATGCTGCTTGAAGCGAGACTACTTAGCTGGAATGGACCATTATATTAGGCTCGCCATTGGAAATGCACCTTGGCCTATTGGTGTCACTATGGTTGGTATCCATGAACGTTCTGCCCGTGAGAAGATCTACACCAATAGTGTGGCCCACATTATGAATGATGAGACAACTAGGAAGTACTTGCAATCAGTGAAGAGATTGATGACCTTTTGCCAACGACGGTACCCAGCATTGCCATCCAAAGCTGTTGAGTTCAACAGCCTGGCAAATGGTAGTGACTTACAATCTCTGCTAGCAGAAGAGAGGATTTCTGGGGGTAATCTAGCCTCTGAGGAAAGGCTTCGGATAATGCCTGCTCCAAATGAGAGCTAGCTATTATGTATTCTATGATCTGTGTATGGGATATTATTGCATTTCAATGTTCCATGTGCCATCCAATTCTAAAGCTTTGAATGGTAAAATCCACACTCTTTGACCATGGATGTTGTTTTCATTGATTGTGTACCAATATAAATGCAGAAAGTGAAGTTTTAGTGACTAAATACTTAATACTTTCGTTCATATATATGTTTTTTTTGTCCTTTAATTCATTCTTATGTGGGGAAAGGTAGCTAAGAACAATACATTATTATTATTATTATTTTTTTTTATAGTGCTCCATGAGTTCTTTCACTGTGTTGGGTCATGACTCATGGGGTGTTCCTTCAGATAGGGGTTTTTTTTTTTTTTTTTTTTTTTTTTTTTTTTTTTAATGTAAATAATGAATAGGGACAGTTATATATACTTTTGGTTTTGGATAATCAGTGACAAGAAACATATATAAAGCCCTGAAGTGGAAAAAAATATGAAGCTCCTACAGAATAGTCTCGGCTTCATCCATGCCTGAATTGGACGCGGAATTCTATGAATCTTAATCTCTTACTATAACCAATATAATATTAATATTGTTGTGATTTTGTGACAATGACTGTGGTGTTTTGGACTGTTGATAAGTTACAGACATTATGGAATAAATCAGTATACTTAACTCGTAATTATAAGAAGAATATTCGCAGCACATTAGTCATTCTATTCCTTTGGGATAACCTAAAATAAAATGTGTAGGCCTACCATGTTATGTACACTCAAATCAAAGATAATGCACTATTTTTTACCTTACAAAAGTAGGGAGGTCTGAATGGGAAGAACCAAATAATGCTACTAAATTATAAAACTTTTAGCGAAGATGATGCTTGTAAAGCTTCTTTACCCAAACCGCCTAAAAAAAAAATTCAATTATTTGTTCAAATTCAATAATCAATGTGTGTAGTTGATAATTGAATCCACTTTACATAAGATTTTGCTTATTTAGCAAACATAAAGCAGATTGCAAAGTCTGCAAAAATTAGTTACGTATAATGGGTCCAAAACTTGAGAAATTATATAGTCTTCTGGTGTATCGCGTTATTTGTTTACCACTCTATTAAAAGACTCTCACTTGTTTAAAATTGCTGAGTCAGTAATTAATTTTTGTTTTAAAAAATTTTCTAACTCAACAATTTTAAACAAGTGAGTCTTTTCGTGGAATGGTTGACAACATCACTTGTCCACCATGAAGACCTTATTATTTCTCCTGAAACCCATCACCTTAAAGCAACCCCCATTTGTCAATCTTCTTATTGGATTGAATTTTTATTTTGTTTTTCAACAATTGGATTTATGTAGCACTCCTCTTTTAAGTATTAGACCATTTTAGTTACTTTGGGGAAACAAAAAGAAAATACCATCAAATTACATTTAAAACCTAGTATTTTCTTAATTGTTTCAAATTAAACTCTAAAATTTTAATAAATCTCAAAATGAAAACTTCTGGTTTCATTAATTTTAAATTGAATGTCAATTAAACTCAAAATTTAAACCATTAAAATTTAGGATTTAAATTGATAGTGTGGGGTACAGAAATTCAATAAGGTGATCATGCCACATGTCATACCCAAGGTCGAGGCCAATACAGTTCCGAGAAGTCCATACACTCAGAAAGTAAGGTCGAAAAGGCGGGCCATGGTCACGTTAATGGCACATTACAAGAGGGGGCCACACTGCAGAAGAAGAACTTCAGAGAGGGGGTTAGCCCTGACGCGATTAGAGGGATAGTAGCTGTCACCACATTTAAAGCACTTCACGAAACACCCTGGCTGCATTTATGTGGAGAAGACCCCTGAACAGTGCTGTCTTGATTGTCGCGACTCACAAAAGACTTGGGAAGGCGTCTGATGGGACAAACACTAGAGTAATGGCCTGCATAATCAACAAATGGAGAGCCAAGATCAGCCAAAGAGGCTATATAATGTGAGAGATCCTCCAAGGATAGGGGGTCATCTGAAAAAAAATCTAAAAAGCACTGTAACACAAAGAACTGAAGTTGTAATCAAGTTTAAGAAAAATATACTCTAGACTACTCTCCTCGGACTTTGCCAAGGAAGGATTTCTTTGCATAAAACTTGTTTTCCTTTATTTTATTTCTATCTTAAATTCATTATGCGTGTTGTCCAACTCACTGAAACCTAGTTTTCAACCCACTCTCTGAAAATTCATTGTGTTGGGCTCTTTGGGCCTGAATCCTTCTACCTTTTGGGCTCAGGATCCAAAATGATGCCCTTACAATTGGCGCTGTTTGTGGGAAGGATTGAGCTTTAGTGAGATCAACGTCTAGCTATGGTAGGTTCGGGGTCCAACTGGGAGGAGTCTGTTGGTTCTCAATGTCAGGACCAATTTCTCAATCTTGAACGAAAGAGGGACTGCAAAGTTTGTGTGCATACCACGTATACTAGTAAGAGCCAGTCTCGAGGTGGGAGTTACATCTCTCATGAGGAGAATACTAGAAGCATGCAGTTGGAGATTGATCGTCTTCGCAAGAGGCTACGCTTCGAGCGACAAAGAAGGACTCCCTCAGATTTTGACCCTTCTTCTGATGATGATAGAGATGGCAGTTACAGGCCTAGGTCAAGGACTCCCTCTAGCAAGTCTTTTGCGTGTGACGAGGATCACCATTATGAGCGCAAGAACAAGAGCCTGTCTCGCAAAGGCTTAGGAAACGATGCTCTGAATAGGGCGTTGACCAAATTTTTAAGTGACCTTTTACACGTAGAATTGAAAGAGAAAAGCTTCCTCGCTAATTTACTCAGCCAACGTTCACCATGTACAATGGTAGAACAGACCCTGTGGAGCATGTGAGCCACTTCAACCAGAGAATGGTTGTACACTCCAAGAAGGAGGCCTTGATGTGCAAGGTGTTTCCATCCAATTTGGGGTTTGTGGCGATAAGGTGGTTTGACAGCCTAAGTGAAGGCTCTATCAACTTCTTTAAGGAGCTTACTTGGGCATTTGGGGCTCGTTTTGTTACTTGTAACAGGCTTCCTCGACCTTTGGACTCTTTGTTGTCCATGACTATGCGGGAGAGGGAGACCCTGAAAACATATTCTGACAGGTACTGGGAGATGTTCAATGAGATTGATAGGAATTTCGATAATGTGGCCATAAGGACTTTTAAGGTCGGCCTGCCCGCTGAGTATGATTTGAGAAAATCTCTAATAAGGAAGCCTGTTGGGAGAGTGCGTTAGCTCATGGATCGTATCGACGAATACAAACGGGTCAAGGAGGATCAGCAGTAAGGAAAGGGAAAGGCTAAGGTGATCCCCTAGGAGCGGAGGGATTTCAAGTCGAATAGGTACAATAATAGTCGACCTCGGAGAGATTTTGTTGGGCACCCTGACTCGACTGCCACCCAGATGGTTAGTACTATATTCCGAGAACTCGTGCATTAGGTTTTAGAAAACATTAAGAACGAGCAATATTTTAAGTGGACACGAAGCGCAACCAGAGTTTTCATTGCCAATATCACTAGGAACAAGGGCACACTACCGAGGATTGCAGGACTTTGTGGAGCCATCTAGAGCAATTGGTTAAGGCGGGGAAGTTGAAGCAATTCCTGTATCAACCCAACGAACAGGGTGGTTAGGCAAGGTCGGGGGCTCAGAGAGATGCTTCTACAAGACCACCTCTAGGTACAATCAGTGTCATTCTTGTTGCTCCGGGAAGGGCTGGTTCTCAACCATCCAGGTTGATGTCTGTAGCTTGGCCATCTACAGAGGGCTTATCCTTTGATCTGAAGAGAAGTAAAATGAAAGTCCGGCCAGCTTTGAGCTTTTCGGATGAGGATAAGGTTGGAACTTTGCAACCACATGATGATGCCCTAGTGGTCACCCTTAGGATAGGTGGGTATGATGTGAAGAAAGTGTTAGTAGTGTGAGAGACTTCGACAAAGAAGCGTCTTTCAAAAAAGAGATTCGGGTACCTTTTAGGGCACCTCTTTTTTTGGGTAAATGGTATGGAGTCGCCACTTATTTTTCTTTATACAAAAAATAAGAAAAAAAATACTAATTACAAAATATATGACTGAATAGTTCCATTCATTAATTGAACAAAATTACATATCTGAAAGAAAATTAAATAGTTACATAGCTTTAGGTCCTAGTTATAATCTACCAAATATTTACATGGTTTGTTATCCTAGTTACATTCTACCCAAAACAAATGAAGATAAGGCTAAATCTACTTAGCCAAAGACCTAAATCCAGAGGCTAGGTTACAGAATGGGAAGGTGTTAGGCACCAATTCTGCCTAGATAAAGTCTGGTCTTCTAAACTCTTGTGACCAACGTACTTTCTTATGCATGTCATAAATGATATGTTGAACATGTGAATGAAAAATTAAATCACACAAATTTATTTATGAATGAAGTCTCTTCTTTTGTTTTAAAAAAAAATCAGATCTATTTTTATTGATTAAAAAAAATGATTTTGACTTGTCAAAATATCAGATCTATTTTGTAGTATTAAAAAAAAAAAGTGGTTTTTGATGATAAAAATTCAAATCTATTTTGTTATATTTAAAAGAATGATTTTTTTATGACAAAAATTTAGATTTGTTTTGCTATGTATTTTTAAAAAAGATTTTCTAAGAAGAGAATTTCACTCATAATCTAAATTTATGCAATAATGAATTAAAATAAACACAAACACAGTAATACATAATTTCTTTCTTTATTTCAACAATTTGCATATATTAAGAAAATCATATTTGCATTTTAAGAAAGATGTAAATCAGTTTTGATTTGAGAAAAATTTAGATCTGCATTTTTGTTTGAGAAAACTCAGATCTACATCTAAAGAAGATGTAGATCTGCTTTTATATTGAGAAAAATTCATATCTACATCTTAAAAATATGCAAATCTGTTTTTATATTGAGAAAAATTCAGATTTACATCTTATAAAGATGTAGATCTATTTTGTTTTAAGAAAAATTCTGATATATATCTTATAAAGATGCAAATCTGTTTTTGTATTGAGAAAAATTCAGATCTACATCTTATAAAGATGCAAATTTGTTTTGTTTTAAGAAAAATAATTGTTCACATGCAAATTTATTGACATTCAAGAAAAAGATTATAATAATCACATAAAAAACAATCATGCTTTAACAAAACAACAATTGACAATTCATGTTATAGATATTTGAAAAAGAAAGAGATATAACATTCATCATCACATCACAAGAAAAAGGGTGAAGGAAACAACCTCTTACATGAGCACACTTTTTTCTTGAGAGGATGTTTTAGTGTTCAAAGAAATTTGTTCAATTCTCTTTGAAACCTAAAAACCCTAATTTAAGTAGCAACCTTCAAAGAGGGGATCAGAAAATATGGGTGGTTTGAGAGTAAAAAACATATGCCTCTCAAAGTGTAAAAGAAAAGGTGCTAAATTATGATGTTCAGTCTCTATTTATAGAGGCCAGAAGACTCTAAAAAATAGGTACGGATGATTAGGGTTTGAATCCGAATGCATCCTTTTGCGAAAAGATCGAAAAGGGTATGCATAATCGTCACTCGAAGGCCGTTGGGCCAAAGCCCACATTAGGGAAATTCGGCCCTTTTAGAGTGCCATTCGGCACTCCAAAAGTGCCAAATTGGCCCTATGGCTCCGAATGCACTTTCGTGTTTGGGTGTTGTTTGGACTCCTCTTCTAGGGTTTTTTGGCCGGTCCTTATACTTAGACGCGTTTTCATCCTACACCTATGATTTTTAATCTCTTTTCTGGATAATTCAGGATATTTAAGAACAATTTTCTTGTAGATAAACACCCTAAAATAAATCTTGATAAAGTTCAGATTATCTACAATTTTATTGTTATCCAATCATCCATTTTATTCCCATGCATGCATCCCTATTTTAAACACTAATTATCAACCAATCACAAAATTATTTAATTAATTTTAATCGTTTAACCAATTAGAATTAATTTAAATTGATCATGTGTGATCGATTCTACCTAGACACAATGCATGTTGACTGTGCAAACTTGATCATGCGATATCCTTCAGTCCGATAGTTCAATTTGATAATCGGAAACACCATTGTGACCGTTAGAATCTCAAGATCATTTTTATGATACGTAATGAATGAATTAATACATGTAATATAAAGACAAAATGATGCATATTATGCAAGAACAAATTGATGCATGTAATGTAATTATGATTTTTGGGGTACATGGATTGGTCATTCAAGTCATTCTCCTTGATTAAATTATGGGTGCAAAATTGAGTGTCTACAGGTAGATCAAGGCAGCGGCATAAAGATCATGTACCTTGACCTATTTAAGGGGCTGAAGCTGAGGTTCGAGGACCTTACCTACTATGATTCCCCTCTAATACGGTTTGACGGGAAGATTGTCTTTTCGAATGGCCAAATCTGACCACCCGTTCAGGTAGGGACAGAGGTCGTGAAGGAGAACTTCATCGTGGTAGATGCCTACTCCCCTTATATTGCTATTGTGGCAAGACCTTGGCTTCACGCTATGGGAGTCGTATCTTCCACCTTGCACTTGAAGGTAAAGTATCCGTCTGGGGATCGAGTTGAGGAGCTGGTGGGAAGCCAATCTATGGCCAGGCAGTGCATGGTGGCCACGATCAGACATCAGACTAGAGGTAAGTCCTCGGCCTCTGCTGGGTGGAGTTTATAGCAATCAAAGGTGCTAGTGTTGCCCACGGACATAGTGGCAGAAGGGGCAAACTGTGAGCAACTAGAAAAAGTTGTTATTGGCGATGATAAGTAGAAGTTCTTTTAGGTCGGAGTTTAGTTGCCTCTTCGGGAGAGAGAAGTGCTGATAGATTTTCTTAGAAAAAAATATTAATGTATTTACGTGGAGCACCTACAAAGCCCTTGGGGTGAATCCAAATTTCATTTTTCATCGTTTAAACGTCAATCTATTTGCCATCCCCAAGAAGCAACTACCTTGGCGCTCATCTAGGGAATATTCTGACGCTGTTAAGGAGGTGCTAAAGCTTAAGCGGGCGGGGGCCATAAAGGAGGTGTTTTTACCCGAGTGGTTGGCCAACACAATGGTGGTGAAAAAGAAATCTGGGAAGTGGCGAGTATGTGTAGACTTTACAGATTTAAATAAAGCTTGCCCAAAAGACCATTTTTCCCCGCCTCGAATAGATCAATTAGTGGACGCAACTATAGGCCATCATCGGATGAGCTTTTTGGACGCCTTTCAAGGTTATCATCAGATACTGTTAGTTCTGGATGATTAGGAAAAGATTGCTTTTCTTACACCTACTGAGAATTACCACTACAAAGTAATGCCCTTTTGATTGAAAAATGTAGAGTCAACCTTTCAGAGGATGATGACTAGGATGTTTGAGCCTCAGTTGGGCAAAAATATTAAAGTGTATATAGAAGATATGGTGGTAAAAAGTAAAGTAGAGTCCGAGCATATAGATGACCTCGGGAATATTTTCGAGATACTGAGGAAACATAAATTGTGCCATAATGTCGCTAAGTGTTACTTTGGCGTAGGCTTTGGCAAGTTTCTGGGTTATATGGTTATCCACAACAGAATTGAAGTTGACCCTAATCAGATTAGAGCAATTAACGACCTGCAGCCTCCTCGGAATCCCAAAGAGGTCCAGAAGTTGACAAGAATGACTGCCACTTTGAATTGATTCATTTCTCAGTCAATAGACAAGTGTAGGTCCTTCTTCCAGTTGTTGCATAAGTGGAAGGGATTTGAATGGACAGAGAAATGTTCCTCGGCCTTCTAGCGATTAAAAGAATATCTTTTTCAGCCAACTATTATGTCCAAGCCTGAGGAGGAGGAGGTTCTATTTGCTTACATTGCTGTAGCCTTACATGCGGTGAGTTTGGTACTAATACGGGTTGATGATAAGGTGCAGAGATCGGTTTATTATGTAAGCAAATCAGTACATGAGGAAAAGGTTCGCTATTTACCATTGGAAAATGCCATCTTGGTAGTAGTGTATATTACACGGAAGCTCCTACATTACTTCCAAGCTCACATTGTTATGGTTCTAACCTAACTCCCTCTTCGATCACTACTTATGAAAGCTGATTACACAGGGAGGATTGCAAAATGGGGAACGATCCTAGGAGCCTTCAATATTAAGTATATGCCTTGCACTTCTATAATGGGTCAGGTTCTTGCAAATTTGGTGGCTAAGTTTGCTGAGTCTTTGTCAGAAGAAAATGGTGAAAGACCGAACATGGATGGAAAATCAATTGGGATGATCTCCTTGCAGGAACCTCTATCTTGGAAGGTGTATGTTGATGGCGCAGCAAATCAAAGGGGATTAGGAGTGGGGCTAGTTGTAGTATCTCCTGAAAGGATCATCATTGAGAAATCCTTAAGGCTGGGCTTCACGGCCACGAACAATGAGGCTGAGTATGAGGCTTTGTTGGTGAGAATGACTATGGTTCAGAAAATGAGAGGAAGAACAGTAGAGATATTTTCAGATTTGTGGCTGGTTGTAGGTCAAGTAAAAGGAGAACTGGAAGAAAGGATGTGAGAATGTAGGACTATTTGAATCGAGTTAGGCACTTACAATCAAGGTTTTAATCTTTCTCCTTACAACAAATCCCAAGGAGCAGAAACACGCATGCTAACTCTCTCGCCACTTTTGCAACCTCCTTAGCGCAGAGTTTACCTTGGGTTATCCTGGTTGAAGATCTATGCAAGCCTACCGAGATAAGAGAGGAAAGGGTCCTTATTCACCAAATTAGGGTGGGGCCTAGTTGGATGGATCCTATTGTGCTATTTCTTAAGGATGCCATCTTGCCTGAGGAGAAGGGGGAGGCTGATAAAGTGCGAAGAAAAGCTTCTCGGTTCTGGTTGTCCGAAGATCAAAAGTTATACAAGCGCTCTTTTTCTGAGCCATATTTGCTATGCATTCATCCTGAGGCAGTGGATCCACTCTTAGAAGAGTTACACAAAGGGATTTGTGGAAATCATACAGGGAGCAGGTCATTGTCTCACAAGGCCCTTATCCAAGGGTATTAGAGGCCAAATGCAAAAGGAAGCACAAGAATATGTGAAGAAATGTGACTAATGTCAGAGATATGCCCCAAATATTCATCAGTCAGGGGGTGTCCTCAACCCTTTGTCTAGCCCCTGGCCTTTTGCTCAGTGGGGCTTGGACATTGTGGGACCTTTCCCTAAAGCAGCAGGAAATAAAAGGTGGATGTTGGTCGGCACTGATTACTTCTCCAAGTGGGTTGAAGCTGAGCCCCTATCAAATATAAAAAATGTGGATGCCAAGAGATTTGTATGGAAAAATATTGTCACTCGATTTGGGATCCCTCATACCCTCGTCTCAGAAAATGGGCTTCAGTTTGATATCAAAACTTTCAGAAAGTACTATTGTGAACTGGGTATCAAGAATAGGTACTCAACTCCAGCCTATCCACAAGGGAACGGACAAGCCGAGGCTGTCAATAAAGTCATAGTAAATGGACTCAAGAAGAGGTTGGACGATTCAAAGGGTAAATGGGTGGAAGAGTTGCCATATGTTCTTTAGACATATCGGACTACCCCTCGTAAGTCCATAGGGGAAACCCCCTTTTCAATGATTTATGGGGCCGAGGCTGTGATTCCTCTAGAGACTGGATTCACAATGCTGAGGACAAGCTTATTTGCTCTGGACAGCAATGACAACCTACTAGAAAAGAGCCTGAACCTAGTTGAAGAACGGAGAGAAAATGCCATGGTACAATTAGCATATTATCAATAAAAGCTCAAACAGGAGTATGATTCAAGTGTGAAGTTAAGACCATTAGCCCCTAGGGACTTGGTATTAAGAAAGGTTCTGGGAATTGCAAAAACCCCAGCATGGGGAAAGTTAAGGACCAATTGGGAAGGGCCATACTGTATTACCTCAATAGTTAGTATAGGTGCATGCTTCCTAGAAGATCTAGACAAAAATGTTGTACCGCAACCCTAGAATCTAAATAACTTGCAAATGTATTATTATTAATGAAAGACAGCTTTGCCATATTTTTATTTGTGACATTATGTGTTGTACTGATTACTTGTATGAATATTAAACAGAACCTTGGTCATGTCGGGTTTCTCGGACCACACATCTTGGGTAAATTAATATTCCTGACTACTTGTGTGAATATTAAACAGAACCTTGGTCATGCCTGGTTTTTCAAACACATACCTTGCGTAAATTAATATTCCTGGTAACTTGTCACATATTAAACAAAACCTTGGTCATTCCTGGTTCCTCAGACCACATACCTTGGGTAAATTAATATTCCTAGTTACTTGTGTGAATATTAAACAGAACCTTGGTCATTCGTGATTCCTTAGATCATATACCTTGGGTAAATTAATATTCTTGATTACTTTTGTGAATCTTAAACAAAACCTCGGCCATGCCTTGGGTAAATTAACGCCTCAATTAAATCCTCTAAGAGTTAAACAGAACCTCAGTCATGTTTGTCCCTCGGACCCATGCCTTGGATAAATTAACACCTTTGCAATTTCACCAAAGATGGGACCTCGGCACATTCATCATCCCTGGAACACGAGGACTCACCCTAGGTTTTGGTTAAAGGATCCTGAAGGTACATTCATAAGGTACTCTTAAAATGAGAGACCTCATACACATTTTTCTTTGCTAAGCGTTTTATTATACAAATTTTGGCACCAACACTTAGTTATTTTTCTCACTATCTACATCGGCTCAATTTACTTGATTTAACAACGATTCATTACTATTAGCTTTTTGTCAAGATATGGGTTTTCACCCTTATAAGTTGCATTAATCTAACCTCTAAGTAAAAGGCAGAACAGCTACCACAGCCAATTAGAGATAAATATTGTAAAAAGGAGAAAAACAAAGGTTCACTTGCCATAATACAAAAGTCAATATCTTTTCATTGATTAAGAGGGGAGGTACATCTTAAACATGGCAAACTGCCATAACAAAAGAAAGTTACATAAGAAAAAAAAGAAAAAAAAAGAAAAGAGAAAGGTCCTAAGTTAAGCCTTGGCTGGAGGAGGGTTTTCTTTGCTGCCTGGTTGGGAGACAAGAAGGTCAGTAGCCTTGGGATCGGCTTCCTTTGCCTTGGGAGCAACATCCTTGGCCTCAGGAGCAGCTTCCTTGGCCTTGAGAGTAGCCTCTGAGCCCTTAATCTCTGGCAGGGGCTTGGCCTTCTTACCTTTGCCCTCGTCCTTTAGTCGAGAACCACTCTGGCCAACCCCTTTGCCCTTGGCCACTTTCACCCCTAGCCTTGGTCACCAACCTTGCCAGGCCCTTTGGAGGTCTCAAGAGGAGGAAGAAAGGCCTGAGTGGTAGAGAGTTTCTCAGGTGTAGTTGCCGTAGGGGCAGCATCTGCTCCAGGGCCTAGAAGTGTTGCTGGAGCTTCGCGGAGGTTTGGGGGATAATAGATATTTTCAACCTTCCTCCATTCAGAAGCAGTAGGAACTTCGACCAGGTTGAGTGCCTCTGTCCACACCTCTTAGTAGTATTCCCTACAGACCTCGGCTAACTCCTCTATTAGGCGGGCCTCAGTCTCTTGTACCCCAAGGTTATAGGATTTTTGCTTTGAAGCCTCCGTAGCTTCCTTAGCCGCTAGAGCAGCCTCCTTGGCCTTCGCCAGCTCTACCTTCAAGTCGGCAATTTGCTACTTGGCTGTGACCAGCTCTATCTTAACATAATGGAGCTTCTTGCATTGCTCCTTAGCTTAATCCCGAGTGTTCTTGAGGCCAACCTCAGTGCTCCTCCTTTCCCACTCCTCAATAGTCACCTTCGTAGTGAGCTCTTAGATCTTTTGCTTGGTGGTGCTTAAGGCCTTGCTAGTCTTAGTGCGAAGGTTGGCCTCAACCTTGGCCTCATTTCGAGCATCTTTCACCTACTCCTTGACCACGAATACCTCCTGGATGGCCTGCACAGAAACGATAGAGGAATACGTTATCAAATAAGAAAAATGGTAACCTAGCATGGTGTCAGTAAGGCTTATCGAGAAACTTACCAAGGCCAAGTCCCTCTTTAGGGACAAAAAGAGGTCTTGCTGCCTCACAGTTTTCAATGTAGCCATGTCTTTCGACAATAGGAGGGGCTACTCCAGGGCTTCAGCAAGGTAGTGGGCGTTCCCTCTTTGGAACTCCTTAATGGTGGAGTTCCGAGGTATAGCTACCCCGTCCAGCTCCAGCCGAGGGTCCCATGTTGGGGTTTGAAGACGCACCTTGGCCACGAGCTGGTCTTCCTTGCTCTCGACCAAGGAAGCCCTCCCATTTCCTTTGGTCATCTTTTGAAGCTTAGGAGGAACCTCCTAATTATGAGGGATCAACTCCCCCTCCTCGGCCACCTCCTTTCCCTTCTTCCTCTTCTTTAAGTTTGCAGGCGTGAAGGGGTTGACTGTAGGAGGAGGAGGGGGAAGCTTAGGCCTTAAAGCATCCTTGGGTGTCGAACCCTTGGCCCTGTTTGCGATGAGCTTGCGTAGACCCCTCTACCTATCTAGCAGTATCTCTACTTCTTCTTATTCCTTTGAATTGTTGGCTACACGCGCAACTATGAATCCGGGAGCATGAACACCCAAGGATTTGTCAAGCTCATTTTCCGAGTTCGAGACTTGAATCACAGGCTCTCCCTGCTCCTCCATCCCTTCCTCAAGATAAAATTGGTCTATCTTTGCCTTGAATGACAGGCGTGAAGAAGCTGTCTCTTCTCTCGGAGCCGTTGCTTCATAAGGAGAACGATGGGAGGGCAACTCAACTTGCATTATGTCTTCTCGAGCCAAGAATTCAGGCACTGAGACGTCAATTCGAGCTAGCCGAAGATCACCCACTCTAATTGCGTTGCCCACGTCCTGAAACTTGTTAGATAGAGGCTTGAAGTTAAGGATCAGATGAACAACTCTTAGTTGTCTGTCTTCGCTCATAAACTAATGGCACTCGTACATCCAAACAATGTCGTGCCAGGTAAGGCCCAACCTCATTTGCTCGTTGAAAGCGTCTACGCTACCTAGGACCCTAAACAGGTTGGGCGCACACTGATGAGGACATATCCTATGGGTGATTAGGTAGTCTCTGGTCACTCTACTCATGGGAAGCATCATTCCCCCTTCTATGAAGGCGATCATGGGAATGACGACTTCCCCTTCTTTCTGTGGGTATGCCACTCACCTAGAGGGAAATACCGCAAGGAGACCCCCTGAGGAATATGATACAGGGCCCTAAACCCTTTCATACATGTTGGGGTATCCACTAAATGAGCAAACCTACCCACCAAAGCAGACTAAGGGGAAGTGAAATAAATTTTTGTGAAGAAGAAGTAGAAAATAGAAGGCCGAGGAGACTGACCGATGAGAAAAGAACCTAAGAATGAAAGAACTTACAAGAATAAACACAAGAGTCACTTTTAGAGCTTCTTGAAAGTTTGAAGGTTTGAAAAGTCTTGAAAGTTTGAAGATTTGGGAAGTCTTGAAAGCTCGAAGATTTGGAAAGTGTGAGAAATGAATCCCCCAGGCACCTTATATAAGAGGTGGAGTTGGGCGAGAGTTACCCCACCCTAAATTTTGAGGAAAAATATCAACCGTAGGATCTTTATCTCACCGTAGGATGTGGGAGACAAGGCGCTACGTGGAGCATTTAATGAAGCGTTGCGGACTCCGAAGCATCAGGAACAGTTACAGGAGACGCGAAGCGACGTTCTCACGTGGAAAAAACAAAAAAGCATGTGGGACCAATCATCCAAGGTTAAAACCCCACTTTTTCTTTTCGGAGGGAAAAACTGGAATTTTGAGGAGTTATTGTGGGGACAGAATTTCAATAAGGTGATCATGTCGTGTGTCATACCCAAGGCTAAGAAGGCCAATACAATTCTGAGAAGTCCATACACTCAAATGGTAAAGCCGGAAAGGCGGGCCATGGCCACGTCAATGGCACATTACAAGAGGGGGCCATACTGTAAAGGAAGAGGGGGTTAGCCCTGTCGTGATTAAAGGGATGGTAGCTGCCACCACATTTAATGCACCTCACCAAACACCCTGGCCACATTTATGTGGAGAAGACCCCTAAACAGTGCCGTCTTAGTTACCGCAACTTACAGAAGACTTAGGAGGGTGTCTAATGAGACAAGCATTCGAGTAATGACCTGCATAATCAACAAATTGAGGGCCAAGATCAGCCAAAGGAGGTTATATAATGTGAGAGATCCTCCAGGGACAGGGGGTTATCTGAAAAAAAATCTAAAAAGTATTGTAACACAAAGAACTAAAGTTGTAATCAAGTTTAAGAAGAATATACTCTAGACTACTCTCCTCAGACTTTGCCGAGGAAGGATTTCTTCGCATGAAACCTGTTTTCCTTTGTTTTATTTCAATCTTAAATTCATTATGGGTGTAGTCCAACTCACTGAAACCTAGTTTTCAGCCCACTTTCTGAAAATTTATTGTGTTGGACTCTTTGGACCTGAATCCTTCTACATTTTGGACTCAGAAACCAAAATGCCTCCCTTACAGATAGTATTCAAAAATTTATGATTTGAAACTAATAATTGAATAAGATAAGATTTAATTTGAGATTGTATTAAATTTTAGAGTTAAATTTGAAACTGTAGGGTCAATTTTTGTTGGACCAAGTACAAACTTCGTGGACTGAGTCCAATAAGACCCTGAACAATGAATTTGTAGAGAGTGGGTTGAACAACTGGGCTGGAAGTGGAATTCGCAACAGTTCAAGTAGACCAACAATTGAAAATAATGTTCAGATTGACCTTCGGTAAAAATCTTCCTCAATCCGAAGAGGTTAACATCTTTGACTAGAAATCAATACAAATTTTCTCCTCCCCTTCTCTATGAGGCCTATTCCCTTTATATATACTCCTCCTTCCTCATCTTCATCGTCCACTTGTTCTTCATCTAAGCGCTCACTTGAGTACTAGTCACATCAGAAGTTTGCTTTAGTTTGTCATGAGTGGTGGTAGTTGAGGTTGCACTGTTCAGGTGTCTTCTCCACATAAATGCGGCCAGGAAAGTTGCTGCAGTGCATTAAATGCAGTGGTAGCAGCTTTTCCCTTAAGATATTTTATGTACTTCACACCCCCAGGTGTGCCCAGAATTCACTCCCCACCGTGGAATCTTCTGGGAGGTTTGCTAGGGTCTTCAGTGTGTCAACTTGATCAAGTTTTCCTGCGGTCCGATGAGTTGAACCTCTTCGGACTAACTAGGTTGTCTTCGGATGCAACATTCGTCCCTTGGTTGCATTTCCAACAAACGGACTAAGCGCTGATCCCTTTCACCTCTTTGGACAAGCGGTGATATTCAAATCGGGCCCTGGGCTCAATACTTTGCGTTGGGCCTTCTCACCCACAATAGCCCCTCAAAATTCTAATTTATCCCTCGCATCCGAAGGGAAAAAATGGGATTTTGATCTTTTACCAAATAAAAGCATTGAATTTCTGAATCCACACATGCGTAGGCGCATAAATCTAGGTGCTTTTTTATTGCCGCTGTTGTTGCGTCGTTTCCGAGGCGTCATTAATTGCTCTAGGCGGCGTATTGTCTATGAAATCCAACGACACGTCGCAAATCCAACGGACGAGATTTCTCTCAACATTTTGGGCAAGATAAATCCCACCACTTTGCCTACCTCTATATAAGGTCCCAGAGAGGGTTATTTTCTCACTTTACAAATTTTAGACTCTCCAGCAAACTCAAGCATTCACGCTCCCAAAACCTCTCCTGTCATTTACTTCAATTCGTCCTAGAATCTGCTACGATCTTCCTGCAAAGCTAAAGGACATCCTCCAATTCGATTCTGCGTAAGTTCTTCATTTGAGATTTTTGTATTCTTTTCAGTTTGCCTCTTCGGCGTTTGGACATTCATTTCCTAATCATCGTTCTGTATCGTTCCCCACTATCTTAACTGAAAATGGGTAGGTTCGAACATCTGGTGAATAGTCCTTCCCAGATAGAGAAATTTAGGGCGATATATCGCATTCCCCAGGATGTGGGCTTAAGATACTGCTCTACGGAGGGGTTACTATTAGACCGAGAGGAGGGCGAAGTTGCGATCCCTATTATCGCCTTCTTGGAAGGAGGGATGACCATCCCCATGGGTCGAGTCACCAGAGATTATCTCCTGAACCATAGACTCTGCCCTGAGCAGTGTGCGGCTAACGTGTTTAGGATTTTAGGAACCGTTGACGATCTGAACCAACATATGGGGTTGGGGCTCACCTGGCTCGACGTGGTACACATGTACGAATATCGTTCCAAACAAGGGTCAGGATACTATCTTAGATCCCGATCCGATGAAGTCAGACTCTTCTCCTGCCTTCCCAAGTCTAACAAAGGGATGAAAGACGACTTTCTGATCGTCTCGGGCGCATGGCATGACGGGCTTCATTGCCCTACCCGGCCAGGAGAGCCAGGTGGGATATCCCCCATATAGGTTTCCCCATAATAAACTTAGGGTTTTTGTTTTCAATAATCTGGT
Organism: Quercus gilva; assembly: GCA_023621385.1. Classification (NCBI taxonomy): domain Eukaryota; kingdom Viridiplantae; phylum Streptophyta; class Magnoliopsida; order Fagales; family Fagaceae; genus Quercus; species Quercus gilva. The sequence goes on from CM042484.1 coordinate 20,914,347, forward strand.
CTTCTCTATCGTGTTTTATGTTTTCTGACAGTTCCATTTTGATGTTACAGATAGGGATCACGTTGCTCCTCAGCTAAGCCTCACTAACGCTGCAGCACTTAACTTCCTCCTTCGGTCAGAGATCTTTGCTAGCGAAGACGGGCAGCTTAGGGCAGTGCATCTTATCCTTGGCTATACTCCGAAGAAAAAGGACTTCCAACCAGTTGGCAATGCGATAACACTTGGAGACCCTCGCCTTAATCGTATCGACGTTGCTCGGAAAGGCTTTCTGGCCCCATTTGACCTCGCACCTATGCCACATCCGAACCCACAGGGCATTCCATTGCTCGTCCAGCCTGTTCAGCAGGTCCCTCTTCGGCCGGCAGCAGAGGGAGAAAAAGTAGCCTTATCGACCCCTTTGCTTGATGAGCAAATCGACCAGTTCAAGTTTGAAGGGGAAACCTCGGAGGAAGTTCAAATTTTGGCTGCCGACGAGGTGTTTGATAGGCACTCAGTTGCTCCGCCTTTAAATATAGCCGTGCCTGACGACTCTGAAGAAGAAGACATGCAGAGTCTAACGGATTTGATGAAGAACAGGAGGCCGAAGGCCGTGACCAAGGGTACTGGTACATCCCAGCCCACGGTCAATCTTCCACCACCCCCTCCTCCTCCCCCGGCCCCAAGAGATCCCGGCCTAAAGCCACTGCCAGATTTGAAGAAGAAGAGGGTGGTGACGGATATTGAAGATGGGGAAGTGGTCCCTCCGAAGGGTACTAAGCAGTAAAAGACGGCTCATGATATGAGAGGTAAAAGGGCTTCTTCTACTAAGAGCAGGGAAGAGCCCTTAGCCGCAGACGTGTGGCGAGGAACTCGGGTGTGGTCTCCGAAGCTGACACTGGATGGCGCAGCCATCCCATATGATGCCTCCCTCCGAAACTACGCTGGAGGGAAGGCTGGGCACATAGCAGAGGCACTGGAGCAGCCTCTCCTCCTTCCGAAGGACATGGAGTCCTATCGGCGCTTCAACCTACAGGAGCTCTTCCTGTCCCTCAAAAGGGATATAGCCATGGTAAGATAAGTGACTCTCTCTCGTAGCTCTTATGTGTGTTCACAACTAATCATAAAATTCTTTGTTTGCCATGCAGATTGCCCAACAAATTTACGTGGCTGAAGAGTGGAATAAAAAGAAAAATATTGAAGTGCAAGCCGAGGCCCAATCTAGGGAGGAGGCCGAGAAGGCATTGGGCAGTGTAAAAGACGAGTGCGCCCGCATCTCCGAGCAACTGAAGGAAGAGATGAAGGCAAAGAGGAGTCTGGAGGCAGGCCTGAAGACTATCACAAAGCAAGCCGAAGACCAACGCCAGAAGCTGTATACTACCGAAATCAATCTGGAAACAGAGAGGGCGTTGGTGAAAGAACTTCGAGCTGAGCTTGACAAAGCTAAGGATGCTGCTAAATTGGCCAAGGAGGACGCTCAACTGGCCAAGGAAGCAGTTGAGGCTGAGAAGCAGGCTGCCTACATGCTGGGGGTGCAAGAAACCCAAACGAGGCTGACCGAGGAGTTTACAAAGGTCTGCAGGGAGTACTGCGACATCACATGGGACAAAAGCCTTGATGCGGCTGGAGTCCCCCCAGAATCTGCCCTGAGGCAGCCTGGGAGTGTTTACTACCACCCTGACATCTGCGACCTGCCAGATACCTTGGAAGCTCCCTCGGCCGGTCAGAATCTTCCAGTCCTAGCTGAGACAAGCCAGGCACCTCTTTAGACCGGTGATGCGGGCGATCTGCCAAAGACTGACCCAGTGCCTCAGAAAAAGGCTTAGGATGCATTTTTTGAACTTGTAATAGTTAAGACCCATTATCATTTATTTTGTAACAAACTTACCTCTTTAATGAATGAAATGGTTTACTTTTTGTCTTTGTTGCTTTTATGGTATATGTTAGATTGCGCCATCACGGCTAATAACGACAGTTTGATAACTGAGAATCCCAAAACCATGGTAATCTTTTAAACGTGGTTAAACGAGGCCTTATGATAACAACAGTTGACGTAATTGAGCTTAAATTTGCATATTCTGCCAAACACCAGACTAGACTAATAACGTAGGCAATAACACTTGAGAAATGTAAATGAGTGTTAACTAACCCAAATCATCTGGTCCGAGGACTACAGGCATGATTGAATTTAAGTTTAAACACTTTTAAGAGGAACGTAAACGAGTGTTAACTAACCCAAATCATCTGGTCTGAGGATTACAGGCATGATTGAATTTAAGTTTAAACACTTTAAAGAGAAATGTAAAGGAGTGTTAACTGACCCAAATCATCTGGTCCGAGGACTATAGGCATGATTGAATTTAAGTTTAAACACTTTGAAGAGGAACGTAAACGAGTGTTAACTAACCCAAATCATCTGGTCCGAGGACTACAGGCATGATTGAATTTAAGTTTAAACACTTTAAAGAGAAACGTAAACGAGTGTCAACTGACCCAAATCATCTGGTCCGAGGACTACAGGCATGATCGAATTTAAGTTTAAACACTTTAAAGAGAAACGTAAATGAGTGTCAACTAACCCAAATCATCTGGTCCGAGGACTACAGGCATGATCGAATTTAAGTTTAAACACTTTAAAGAGTTATTAGCACAATAAAATGGCACCATCACAGAAAGAAAAAATACACTTAATAATAATACCTTTTCAGGTTATTTACATTCCACGGCCGGGGCACTACATGATTATCCAGGTCTTCCAAAAAATATGCTCTAATGCCAGCTCTTGAGGTGATGCGGTATGGCCCTTCCCAATTTGGTCCAAGTTTTCCCCAAGCTGGATTCTTTGCAGTGCCTACCACTTTCCTCAACACCAAATCTCCAGGCTCTAAAGGTCTCAACTTTACGTTGGCATCGTAGCCCCGTTTGAGCTTTTGTTGGTAATGCGCCAGTTGGACCATCGCCTTTTCTCTCCGTTCTTCAATCAAATCCAAACTCTTTTCCAGCTGCCCATCGTTACCGACCGGATTAAAAGAGCTAGTCCTATACGTTGGAAACCCTGTCTCTAGAAGTATGACGGCTTCAGCCCCATAGGTCATTGAGAAGGGGGTCTCCCCTGTAGACCTGCGAGGCGTAGTTCTATATGCCCACAACACGTGAGGCAATTCTTCCACCCATCTACCCTTAGCTTCGTCTAGCCTTTTCTTCAATCCATTAACTATGACTTTATTGACAGCTTCTGCTTGCCCATTTCCCTGGGGATAAGCAGGGGTAGAATATCAGTTTGTGATTCCCAGCTCACTACAATAATTTCTGAATACTTTGCTGTCAAATTGAAGTCCATTGTCCGATATGAGGGTATGGGGAACCCCAAACCATGTGACAATATTTTTCCAAATAAATTTCTTCACATCTACATCCCTGATGTTTGCTAGAGGCTCAGTTTCAACCCATTTGGTGAAATAGTCTGTGCCAACCAGGAGATACTTCTTGTTTCCCGCTGCCTTAGAGAGTGAGCCCACAATATCCAATCCCCATTGAGTAAAAGGCCATGGGCTGGACAGCGGATTAAGAATGCCACCGGGCTGATGTATGTTCGGCGCAAACCGCTGGCATTGATCACACTTTTTGACGTACTCATGGGCCTCTTTCTGTATATTCGGCCACCAATAACCTTGAGTAATGGCTCAGTGAGCCAAAGATCTCCCACCAGTATGGCTTCCACAGATCCCTTCATGCAACTCCTCTAGTAGTGATTCAGCTGCTTCAGGGTGCATGCACAATAAGTATGGACCTGAATAGGAGCGTTTATAAAGTTTATGGTCCTCGGATAACCAGAAACGAGTAGCTTTCCTCCGTACTTTATCTGCTTCCCCTTTTTCTTCGGGCAACATATCGTCCTTCAAGAACTTGATGATAGGGTCCATCCAGCTTAGGGCGGCCCTGATGTGATGAACCTGGACTGCCTCTTTTCTTAATTTCGTTGGTCTATGCATGTCCTCAATGAGGATAACCCTTGGCAATTCTTGCGCCGAAGAGGTGGCGAGCGTGGCCAAAGAATCAACATGCGTGTTGCTGTTTCTGGGGATGTGTTGCAGGTTAAAAGTTTCAAATTGTGTCTGCAGTAATTTGGCTTGACTCAGGTACCCTTGCATTCTTTCGTCCTTCGCCTCGAATTCCCCTTGTACTTGACCAACGATTAATTTCGAGTTCGAGAACATCTGGACTGACTTTGCTCCCATCCTCCGTACCATCGTCATCCCCATTAAAAGAGCCTCGTACTCTGCCTCATTATTCGTCGCAGAGAAATCCAGCCTTAACGCTTTTTCAATGACAATTTTCTCTGGGGATATCAGCACTAGCCCCACCCCTGAACCCCTCTGATTCGATGCGCCGTCTACGTACACTTCCCAGGGTAACGGGCTCTGTAGAGAAACCATGCTAATGGACTTTCCATCCAAGGCCGGTGTTGGTGTTACCTCCTCCAAATGGGGTTCCGTGAACTCGGCGACTAAGTCAGCAAGGACTTGGCCCTTCATTGATGTGCGAGGCATGTACTTAATATCGAAAGCCCCTAGGATCATGCCCCATTTGGCAATCCTTCTAGTGTAGTCGGCGCTTCGGAGTATGGTCCTGAGCAGCAGCTGGGTGAGGACTATAACGGTGTGGGCTTGGAAATAATGAGGCAGCTTCTTCGTCCCTAGCACTACTGCTAGGATGGCCTTTTCCAGCGGCAAGTAACGAGTTTCAGCTTCATGCAATGACTTGCTTACGTAGTAGACTGGTTTTTGTATACCAAAGTCTGTCTAGATCAGCACTAAACTCACTGCATTAGGGGCTACAGCGATGTATGCAAATAAAACCTCATCAGGCTCTGGACTGGACATAATTGGAGGTCGAGCTAGGTAGTCTTTAAGTTGCTGGAAAGCAATAGCGCATTTCTCAGTCCATTCGAAACCCTTCCACTTGTTAATCAGCGAGAAAAAAGGTCTACACCTGTCAGCTGATCTGGAAATGAACCTATTGAGGGCAGCAGTCATTCCTGTCAGCTTCTGGATTTCCTTGGGGTTCCGAGGAGCTTGTAAGTTGTTGATGGCTTTTATCTGATCAGGGTTAACTTCAATCCCCCTATGAGTCACCATATATCCCAAGAACTTGCCTGATCCCACACCAAACGAACACTTGGATGCGTTCAAGCGCAATCTGTGTTCTCTCAGAATTTCAAAAACATTCCTAAGGTCCCCAATGTGTTCTGCAACAACCTTGCTTTTTACCACCATATCATCAATATAAACCTCCATGCTTTTACCTAATTGCGGTTCAAACATTCTGGTCATCATCCTCTGATAGGTAGCCCCTGCGTTTTTCAGGCCGAACGGCATTACCTTGTAGTGGTAATTCCCCACAGGGGTCACGAAAGCTGTTTTCTCCTGATCACCGCGAGCTAGTGGTATTTGATGGTAACCTTGAAATGCGTCCAGGAAACTCATCCGAGGGTGCCCAACGGTTGCATCAACTAGTTGGTCTATTTTCGGCATTGGAAATGGATCCTTCGGACAAGCCCTGTTAAGGTCTGTGAAATCTACGCACACCCGCCATTTTTCGTTTTTCTTCTTTACCACCACTGTGTTAGCCAGCCATTCAGGATAAAAAATTTCCTTAATAGCCCCCGCCTGCTTGAGTTTCATCACTTCTTCCCTAACCGCGTCAGCGTGTTCCCTTGATGGGTGCCGGAGCGGCTGTTTCTTGGGGATGATGGCGGGATTAACGTTCAGATGGTGACAAATGAACTCCGGGCTTACTCTTGGGGCTTCTGTTGAGTCCCATGCAAACACATCAGCGTTAGCTCTGAGGAACTCTATCAACCCTTCCTTCTCTTGAGAAGCAGCATGGATCCAACTTGAAAGAATTTCTTGGGGTCATTATTAACAACTACCTTCACAAGGCTTTCACATTCTGCCCCTTCGGCCGGGGTTCCAGTGTCCAGCACTGAAGGTTTTAACTGCTATAAGCTTACATCGCTACGATCCAAGGATTCGGCTTGATGTTGGTGTTGGATAGCTGCCACTAGACATTGTCTGGACGTCGATTGATCTCCTCGGATTTCCTCAACTCGCCCTTCGGACGGATATTTAACCTTCTGATGAAATGTGGAGGATACGGCTCTGAGGGTATGAAGCCAAGGTCTAGCCACAATTGCGGTGTAGGGTGAGTAGGCGTCCACCATTATAAAGTCTACCTCCACCGTTTCAGATCCAGTTTGCACAGGGAGTCTGATCTAGCCTTTCGGGATGACCACTTTACCATCAAAACTCACCAGAGGGGAACTGTAAGGTGTCAAGTCCTCGAGAGTCAAGTTCAGCCCCTTATAGAGGTCTGGGTACATTATTTCTGCTGCGCTGCCCTGATCCACCATTACTCTCTTCACGTCGTATCCCCCTATTCTGAGAGTAACCACTAGAGCATCATCATGCGACTGTATGGTTCCGATTTTATCATCCTCCGAAAAGCCTAAAATGGGTTGAGCGCCCGTCCTAAGCCTCTTCGGCTCCCTATTAATACTCTCCGAGGGCAGCCGAGCAACTGATAATACTCTGGATGGGCAAGACCCTATCCTCCCTGGTGCGGCAAAGATAACATTTATTGTACCCAAAGGGGGTTTCATAGGATCCTCTCTCCGAGACACTGCATTTCCCTGGCTTCCCTGACCGTATGAGTGGTGCAAAAGTTGTTTTAACTTGCCCTCGCTGACAAGTTGATCCAGATGGTCCCACAAACTCCTACAGTCTTCCGTAGTATGCCCGTGGTCAAGATGATATTGGCAGTAGAGATTGTGGTTGCGCCTTTCAGGGTTTTCGACCATCTTGTTTGGCCTCTTGAAGAAAGGCTCATTTTTTATTCTCTCTAGGACTTGGTGTACGGGCTCACGAAATATAGCATTGACTGTTTGAAAATTCGCTAAACCCTGTCCAACCCACTCCTTTCTCTGCCGGTTGTGGCTTTGTCGGTCCGACCTGAAATCCCTTCTCTCTTGAGGGATAACCTTATCCTTGCCTTTACTCTACTGTTGGTCTTCTTCAACTCTTTTATACTTGTCAATCCTATCCATCAACTGGCGCACACTGTTAGCAGGTTTGGCCGTTAGGGACGTCCTTAAGAGATGTTCAGTGGGAAGGCCTAGCTTAAAAGAGCTGATGGCCACCAAGTCACAGTCTTCTTCCATCTTGTTATACGTTTCCCAGAACCTATCTGAATATGACTTCAAAGTTTCACCCTCCCTCATGCTGATGGACAATAGGGAGGCCATGGATTACGGAACCCTTCGGCACGTGACAAAATGGGACCCAAATGCCTGACTTAGCTTTTGGAAAGAGCTAATAGTGTTTGCTTTCAGACTATCAAACCATCTCATGACTATTGGTCCCAAACTGGATGGGAAAACCTTGCACATTAGGGCCTCGTCCCTGGAGTGAACGGCCATCCGCTGGTTGAAATGGCTCACATGTTCCACCGGGTCAGTCCGGCCATTGTAAATGGTGAATGTGGGCTGGTGGAAACGCTGAAGAAGTCTGGCATTCTCGATGTTACGTGTAAAAGGAGATCTGGAGATCTGTCCCAGAGCTTTACTCATAGCATCGTTCCCTGCGCCCCTAAGGAAGGGGCTCTGAGGGTTCCTCTCACTGTGGTGCATTTCCTCATAGGGGAAAGACTCACTGACTGGCGTTCGAGGCTTCCGCCTGTAGTCGATGTCCCGTTCTTCCTCAGAATCTTCATCAGAGTACGAGGAAATGCGCTTCCTCTTTGCATGGCGCAACTCTCTCCTCAGCCTTTCAATTTCCAACTGCATGCTTTGGTTTTTCTCTACATGGGACATGTGGCTCTCTCCATGTGATTGATTTTGATCGTCATATGCGGTATGTACGCTGCCTTCACGATCCTATCTCCGTTCCAGATTAAGAAAAGGATCGGTGTGCTGAGATGATCTGGACTTCATTGGTCGTTGCCTCAGTTCAGCCGTTTCTGAGGTGTTGCTTCCACCTTTGCTCAAGCTGTTCCCCACAGACGGCACCAATTGTAGGGTCAATTTTTGTTGGACCAAGTACAAACTTCGTAGACTGAGTCCAATAAGACCTTGAACAATAAATTTGTAGAGAGTGGGTTGAACAACTGGGCTGGAAGTGGAATTCGCAACGGTTCAAGTAGACCAACAATTGAAAATAATGTTCAGATTGACCTTCGGTAAAAATCTTCCTAAATCCGAAGAGGTTAACGTCTTTGACTAGAAATCAATACAAATTTTCTCCTCCCCTTCTCTATGAGGCCTATTCCCTTTATATATACTCCTCCTTCCTCATCTTCATCGTCCACTTGTTCTTCATCTAAGCGCTCACTTGAGTACTGGTCACATCAGAAGTTTGCTTTAGTCTGTCATGAGTGGTGGTAGTTGAGGTTGCACTGTTCAGGTGTCTTCTCCACATAAATGCGGCCAGGAAAGTTGCTGCAGTGCATTAAATGCGGTGGTAGCAGCTTTTCCCTTAAGATATTTTATGTACTTCACACCCCCAGGTGTGCCCAGAATTCACTCCCCATCGTGGAATCTTCTGGGAGGTTTGCTGGGGTCTTCAGTGTGTCAACTTGATTAAGTTTTCCTGCGGTCCGATGAGTTGAACCTCTTCGGACTAACTAAGTTGTCTTCGGATGCAACATTCGTCCCTTGGTTGCATTTCCAACAAACGGACTAAGTGCTGATCCCTTTTACCTCTTCGGACAAGCGGTGATATTCAAATCGGGCACTGGGCCCAATACTTGGCGTTGGGCCTTCTCACCCAAAGAAACAATCATAAATTTTTATTGAAACACCTTTATACAACAACTAGGCTTATTACACGTACTTCACGTATGTAATAATACTCTTATTTATTTATTTTGGTTTAGTGTTATAATGTTTAAGAGTAATATATATAAATATTCGCGTATATTTTGTTTTTTAAAGAAAAAGGTAAGGTAATGTAGAATGAGAAATGATATGTCTATAATATTTTTACAACAAATCCTAAGTGGCAGGTTATTATTATTAGGTTAAAAAAGTAATCACATTGCTAAATTCAAATTTGAACCAATAACAACTAAACACCTGTGATTTGTTGTGAAAATGTTGTAAAAATATTGTGGACGTAACACTTCTCATGTAGAATAATGTTTAAAAAAGAGATAGAAATACAGTACTAAGTTTTAAGATGAATGGAGAAGATAAAGAAAAAAGTCTAAAACTTAGGAAACAGTATATTACTCTTTTAACCGGTTTGTGTTTTTTAAAAAAGTTTGTTTTTTTTTTTAATTTAAATTTATTTTTTAAAAATTTGTGTGAAGGTATTTTGGTATGCAAAAAGTTAAAAACTCAAATAGAGAATCGTGTTATTAATGTACAATAATGCTACAACAAGATAACAAATTTCACAATTTTTTCAATTGTCAAGGTGAGTATATTGTGATTAGAGCAATATCATTTTCATTTATTAATAATAACACTTTTGTTATAAATTTTTATTATGCGTCAATTATAATTTCAGCAATTATGAAAAATACTATGTCTTTAAATAGGGCTTAAATTCTAGTAATTTATAATTTATATTATATATATAAATAAAAATAGAATAAAGAGAAAAGAAAAACGAGTGGCGTCATATATATTCCAAAATTCCAACTTTTCATTTTCCCAAATATTTAAAAAAAGAAAAAGAAAGACAAATTAGCTATGTTTCAATCACACCAGTCTCAAAAAAAAAAAAAAAAAAAGGAAAAATCACTCCTCTGTTTCAATCTCTCTCTCTGAGCTAGCCATATCCGGTTTCTGCAGTAGCAGCTATGGGCACCCTTCTCCTCCACAACCCAATATCGATGGCGAAACGCCCTTGCCCTTCACAAATTCCACCGCCAGCGCCGCCGCCTCTCAACCAAATGGACGAGCTTCTAGAGACTTTCCTATCCTCTTCCTCCTCTCTCTCCATTGACCTCTCCTTCGACCGCCTCCTCGAGTCCCGAGCTTCCAGCGACTCCGACCAAGCTCATCTCATCGACACCGCCGTCGCCTTGGGCTCCGCCCTCCTCCACGCCGCCAAACGCTCCGCTCGCAAACGCGCCTCCTCTCACAACTCCCTCTATTGGCCTCTCCCTCGCGAGCTCACCATCAACGTACGCTCTCTCTCTCTCTGTAACTTCCCTCAATTTCGTGTCCAAGTTTGTCTTACGCTGCGTTTTGCTTTGATTTCTGTCAAATGTGTGGTTCGAATTATTAGATTGAATGATTTGTAATGCTGATTTTGGATTGAAATGATAATCAATTGACTGTGATTGTGATTCTAGGTATAATTCAATCCTCACAGTGGTTCTTTCTGTAATTTTTGTCAATCTCATGTCTCTATTTGTTTTGATGGTGAAAATTTGTGGTTGAGATTCGTAGATGAGTTCATGCAATGTTGATTTTGGATAGAAATAATGAGTTCTTTTGTGTCCAATTTGTTTCGTAACCAAAACGCTGCGTATTGCTTTGATTTCTTCAATATGTGTGGTTCAGAGTATTAGATTGAATAATTGCAATGCTGATTTTGGATAGAAATGATCATCAATTGACTGTGATTGTGATATTAGGCAATGGAACTTTCTGTAATTTCTCTCAATTTTGTATTCTAATTTGTTTTGAACTGTTGAAAATTTGTGGTTGAGATTTGTAGATGAATGCTTGCAATGTAGAATTTGGATTGGAATGACAATTTGAGTAATTTCTAACAGTGGTTCTCTCTGAAATTTCTCTCAAATTCGTGTCCAATTTGTTTCATTACCATACACTGCATTTTGCTTTGATTTCTTCAAAATGTGTGGTTCAGATTTGTAGATTGCATGATTGTAATGCTGATTTTGGATAGAAATTATAATTAATTGAGTAGTTAGTGTGTGATTATGATTCTAAGTATAATTCCAGTCTCGCAGTGGCTCTTTCTGTAATTTTCTCAACTTTGTGTCCCAATTTGTTTTGATATTGAAAATTTGTGGTTGAGATTCGTATATGAATGCTTGCAATGTTGATTTTGGATAGAAATGATGAGTTCTTATGTTCTCTCTCTCTTGCATGGCTCGCTCTGCAAGTTCTCTCAATTTTGTGTCCAATTTGTTTCATCACCAACATGCTGTGTTTTGCTTTGATTTCTTCAAAATGTGTGGTTTGGATTATTAGGCTGGAGGATTGCAATGTTGATTTTGAATAGAGACGATAGTTAATTGAGTAGTTAGTGTATGATTGTGATTCTAGGTATAATTTCATTCTCACAGTGGCTCTTTCTGTAATTCTCTCAATTTCATGTCCTAAATTTTTTTTTGAATTGTTGAAAATTTGTGGTTGAGATTCGTATATGAATGCTTGCAATGTTGATTTTGGATAGAAATTATCATGGATTGAGTAATTTCTCAAAGTGGTTCTCTCTATAATTTCACTCAATTTCGTGTCTAATTTGGTCATCACCATACACTGATTTTCTTTGATTTCTTCAAAATGTGTGGTTCAGATTTGTAGATTGAATCATCGCAATGTCGATTTTTGATAGAAATGATCATAGATTGAGTAATTTCTCACCGTGGCTCTTTCTGTAATTTCTCTCAATTTCGTGTCCCAATTTGTTTTGATGTTGAAAATTTGTGGTTGAGATTTGTAGATGAATTCTGTAATGTTGATTTTGGATAGAAATGATCATGAATTGAGTTTTATATAAAAGTTTCGATGTGATTTTGCTCTATTGCATATGTATAATGATATTAAGAATGTGAAAAATAATGTGTTAGGACTTTGTGGAAAACTGGAAAGGAAATGTGTGGTTGGATTGGATGTTATGTTGTGTATGTGTGGCTCTTTCTGAAATGTCCCTCAATTTTGTGGTCCAATTCGTTTCATTTTGTATTTTGCTTTGATTTCTCTCTAATTTATTTTGATGTTGAAATGTGGTTGAGATTTCTCGATGAATGCTTGCAATGTTGATTTTGGATAGAAAGATGATGATTTGGTTGGATTCATTGTTGATTGAGAGCAGAGTATGCCTTTGAGATTCTAGAATAGTTGCTTACATTACATTACATAACATATATTTTTATATCACGATGATGGTGCTCTATTTTGGTTTTTTATAAGTAAAGAAAAATATATTAAATATGCAAAAAGTGTGTAAGGTAAGTATACAGGAAGTCAGGGATAAAGTACAATCATGTGCAAAAATTACAAGAGTCCATTAAAGCATGAACTGAAAAAAAAAAAAAAAAAAAAATCCTAACACCACAACCCAATCCAAAAGAGTATTAAAGAAGAAAAGTTTAAGATCTGGAACTGTTTTTTCAAAATACTCAAAGCTCTAGTTATTTCTCTCCCACCAAATACACCACATCGAACAATGTGGGACAGCCATCCAAATAGCACCATTTCCATGTCACACAAACTTTCCTTGCCAACAAGCTGAAAGCTCAACCACCATCTTTGGCATAACCCAATGCATACCAAATAAGGTGAACACCATAGACCACAAGTCAAAAGCAATAGAACAATGGGTAAGGTGGTGGTCTACTGATTCCACATTCCTTTTACACATACAACACCAATCTAAAATCCAAATTTTCAGTTTCTGTAGATTATCAATTGTCAAAATTTTTCCCAAAACTGTAGTCCAAACAAAAAAAACAACTCTAGGAGGGACCTTAGGCTTCCAAATAGTCTTCCAAGGGAAGGAATGGTCTATGCTTCCAGTCAAGACCTGGTAATATGATCGAACCTCAAAACCTCTTCTCTTGGCAGGCATCCAACAAATTTTGTCCTCCTCAACTCCTCTCAAAGAGACTCCATAAATACTATCCATGAAATTGGATAAAGACTCCAATTCCCAATCCTGATGGTGCTCTATTGCATTGTTTTAATGACTTTAAGGATGTGAAAAGTTATATCTTAGGACTTAGTGGAAAGGAAATGTATGATTGTAGGTATTTTCAATGCTTGATACACAAAGCCTATGCTATGCGGCAGCAGCTTGTTCAATGTTCAATAAGTATGCGAGAGATCCTCCATGCTATGCTGATATTGACTTGACAACAATTGTCCCGAAAGTTAACAATGCAGTTGTGTCCACGATGATCCATCGAGCTGGAACATCACTTCAGTAAGAATATTCTTCAGCTAAGAAAATCCTTCATTATGCTGCGTTCTATATTTACTCCTACATGAATCTTGGATTGTATTTTGCTCAATTAACTTATTATGATAATTGTGGCTTAATGGTTGTGCAAACAAAACTCAAAATGATTAATTACTTGATAAATTTGAAAAATATAATCAATAGAAAATATGAAAGTCATCTAATTATTTAAAACATAAGCATAACATTTTATAAGTTCTATTATGGTTTACAAAATATGTGCAATCATAACAGTCATGTTCAAACCCAAGTATATGGTCATTTACTTTATTATCCGATGGTTAGTTTCTTAGTTTTAGTGATTCACATATATTTTTTAAATTAAAAAAAAAAAAAAAAAAAACTTAGGCATGCCTTATAGCACCCAAAGGGCGTGCTTGAGGTGTGGTTCATTGAATGCATTTAGCTTCAACCAAGCGAAGCACTTTGGCCTTGGGACTCCAACTCCAAGCTTTGAGTTTTAAGCAAACCTAAGTGCACTTTTAAGAACATCTTATCTAATTCGATACTTCTGTGTCGCTGTAATTAGGTTCTGTTGTGCTCATATATTAGGGACATAAGGTTTGATGATCCTGTGAAACTCTGTTGCTCTACTTTGTCAATTTTTAAGGTTTTTATTGCAGATGCAGAGGCCCATAAGTTGTTATAGAAAGTTCTTTGTGCAACAAATGACTATGCAAGTTTTTTGAGCAATTGGCTGTTTGTCTAGTAAATGCTTTAATCATGCATATGTGGTAGTCTCTTTTTCATGATTTCTATATTTTTTCTGTGTCTCTCTTAAATGATTATTCAGGTCTCTTAAGCTTGGTATAGTTCCAGGCCCAATAGTATCACCTGGATCTTGTCAGCCGTTGGTTTATTCCATCAGAAATTCAGTTGATGTGTCTAAGTTTTCGTGGAATGATAAGAGATCAAGACAAGGGAAGGAGTCATCAATTCTTACTAGATCATGCTTAAGCCCTTTAGTTGGGGACAATGGTGCTCCAGGGTACTGCTGAATCCTTTCACTTGAAAATTTGGCATTTATAAGTGACTTGTTTTGTTCATAAAATTTTATTTTTCATATTTAAGGACTCTTTTGAGAAGGTTACACCTTTACAATATTGAAAGAATGGATAACACATCACTTTGTGGGGCATTGTCGGCTTGTCCATCTCTCCTTGATCTGGAAATTGTTGGCCTGTAAGTTGGCTTGAACTGATTCATGCTTCTACTGATTCTTGCTGGTTAAAGAAATGTGAAATTTGTTGGTTTTAGATATCTATGAGCCGACTTTTTCTTCTCTGCATTCTTATTGGTTTAAGCACACTATAAGAAAATATTTGAGCATCAGGTTATGGCTACTGGACAATAACTTGCATGCCCATGTTGTTAGTTGTTACAAGTTAGGAATCAGCATATATGCGTGTGTATGCTGTTAGCCTTTTGCTTGTACATGAGTTGCTTTTGATGCTGAATATGTGCATTTTTGTGCTAATGTCATCTGAATTTTGTTATATTATAGATTATGGTTTGTTGATTTTTTTGTACTGCTTGCTTTAGTGGATGTTCATTCTGAATTTAAGTAGATGGAGTGATTTTTTTATTGTTTAATCATTTACTGAATGAAGAATACAATCTATCTGCTCTTCTCTGAACAAATGTTACTCTACTAGTTTGGGCCTTGAATTTTGTAAGTTAGCAGCACATTTTGGTCTTTATAAACTGCATATCTATTTCCTTTAGTACTTTCAATAACCTTTTTTTCCCACTTATTTTGAATTGACTAGTCATGTTGAATTGAGGCAAACATTGATGTCCGTGAGTGCAAACTGTCACTTAATAGAGCGACTGTTCTTTGAGTCTTCAAAAACAGGTTTAGTGTCTCTTTCATTAGGATGTGTTCTTATCATGCTATCAAAAAAAGAAAATATTCTGATTACCATGTGTTTCTTTTTAAACATCAGGCAGGGATGACAGTTTGAAAACACCAACATGCACTGATCTGGTAGAAAATTGTCCTCATCTAACTTCATTGGCACTTAGAGGGTTTAAGCTCCATGATAACAAAGTTCGTGTACTTGTTAAGGTATGCTCCTTGGCAATTTGAGAATCAATATTAGACATGTATTTGGTTTATGAAAATTTTCCATTTTAGTTTTTGTTACTAACAATAAATCTGTTATGTAATTTTCCTTCACAACATATGACTTAATTGATGCTTGAGTTTAAGGCCCTGAATCTTCTTTTTTTTTTGGTAAATTACACACACACACACACACCCAGGTGAGTCTTGAATCCATGACCCCACCCTCCACCTAGCACTTGCAAGGGGAGTAGGTGCTAGTTGAGCTAGAGCTTATTGGCTTTATGCCCTGAATCTGTTATTGCCTTAGTATCTCATTCAATATGGCAACAAAGCAAGCTAATGCCTAAGGAATGAATATTATAACTAGAAAGGACATGTAAACTAACTCCATATTGTGGAAGGAATGCTTTGTGGATTTTCCTGAGTTTAAGGAGCATGCTTAATGAACTGTAGTCTTGTAGGATGTATGAATCCATAAAAAAGTGTACCTTTGAGATTCTGACAAAAATATTAGACATTCATAATGTTTGAGAGTGCTTTGTTCTTAAACTCACCTGATAATTCATGGACAAGGAATCTGACTACTACCCATATATGGTGCCCTTTTCAAGCTGGATTTACTAAAGTAGTCTTGCATTTCTGTCAAACACAGCTTTTGTAACTTTCCCCCATTAAATTATTTTATATTTTTATTACCATATATTTCTCCTCTTTTTGAACTTGTGATATTATAGCACCAAAAAACAAAAAAAAATTAGTGGAATCTTCTTATTAAATGGAAGTATAAATTTTCACTCTCTGAAGCCCATATGGGAAGTGGATCTGTTTTTAACTGATAAAAAAAAAGATTGATCTGTTTTTCACATTGGAAGGTATATGATGTGAATCTTAGATACGTGAAATTTTGGAATTCAGCTGGTCTTTTTTTTTTTTTTTTGGATAAGTAATTGCAATTTATTAAATATTAAAAAGTGTACACAGAGAGTTTACAAGTCATAGAAAACAGCAATGCAAGGAAAAAAGAAAGAAAAACAAGAAACAAGCTGTAATATTAACAGCACAAATGTAGAGTCTCTAGAAACTCCATCCAAGAATACGTTGAGAGAGTAAAGGACATCGATCCCCTTTCGTAGAGTCTTCAAATATAAAAACTTCAGGCTTGGCACAGTGGACTCACTATCCTTGAAAGTGTGGTGATTCCTTTCACCCCAAATGCACCACATCAAACACGCTGGGGCTGGCCCCCACACTGTCACATATCTACGAGGACCCATTATACCATTCCAAGACTCAGCATGGGAAGAACGGAACTTGGCATAACCCAAGAAATCCCAGCTAGGCAGAAGAGAAAAGCCCACAGATCAGAACCAACTGGGCAATGCAACAAGTGACTTATAGTTTCACCACCTGATCTGCACAAAGAACACCAATCCGCTATAACAATGCGCCTATGTCACAGATTATCCGTTATCAGAATTTTACCCAGGGCTGCCTCCCACACAAATAAAGAAACTCTAGGTGGGAAAGATTTTTCCAAATGAACTTCAAAGGGAACTTGGATGTATTAGTAGCTCTAGTTTGAAGCACTCTATATAAACTTTTGATTTGAAATCCTTTCTTACGAGAAGGGATCCAAACCAATTTATCACTATCAGGAGGACTAACCTTTGCCGCATACAAATCATCCAATTTTTTTTTTTTTTTTTGATAAGTAATAAAGATTCATTGATATCAAAAAGAGAGAGACACCCAAGTACACAGGGAGTATACAGGGGTGAACAAATCAAAAACGAACATTACAAAAATCAAGTAAATCCAAAATAGAAGAAAAATGATGGTTTCTCCACACAAAGAACCAATGAAGTAAGGTTCTGAAAAAAAGAAGCTTGAAATCAGGCATGGAACACTCCTTGTCTTCAAAACACCTACTATTTCTCTCCTTCCAAATACACCACATCAAACAATGAGGAACAACCATCCATATATCCCCATTACGATGGCCACCAAAACGACCTTGCCAGCAAGCAAAAAGCCCAGCAACAGACATTGGCATAACCCAACAAACTCCAAATAAACCAAAAACCATATCCCACAACTCCAAAGCAACCGGGCAATGAAGGACTAGATGGTCAACAGTTTCACTATTACACTTGCACATATGACACCAATCCAAAATGCAAATCTTTCTTTTCTTTAAGTTGTCAATTGTCAGACATTTCCCCAAGGTAGCCAGGCCTTAGGAATTCAGTTGGTCTTATAAGCTTATTATTGTCAATCATACTATGTAGTGTTATTTGTTAACGCAACACAGAAGGTGAAGGTTTGAGTCATATATCCATTACTGTGAAATGGGCTTTTACATTGTTATTCTATCGGTTAGATATATCATTTTCAAAGTTTGCATAGTGGGTAATTGTTTATTTTCTTGGAATTTCTTTGGCCCTTCTATGAATCAAAACTTAGTTACAGAGAACTACTTTGAGTTGAACTGTGATAGTCCAATCTTTGTTGGTGCTCATGCAGGGATTTCGGAAACTAAGATATGTTGACTTTTCAACATCTTACTCTATCACTGGAGGCTTTTTAAGGTCAGTGAATCTTCAATGCACAAGACTTTTTGAGAGTCATTCTATATTTTTGTATTTTGGAAAAGATTCTTCCCATTTCAAATGGATTCAATTCATGGCTTGAATTAATTATTACAAATCTAAAGTTGTATCTAGGGCAACGCCATTTAAAATGTTAAATGATGTGGCTCTGTGTACATTATTAGATATAAGAAATAAAATCTTAACCGTAAAATGCACTTTCAGGATCCTGTTCCTTGTATTTGAATCGTCTCTTTTAGATGCATTATCTCATTAGATAAGTCATCTTTTTGTGCTTAGGAACCTTGGAAGCAGCATGGGTGGAAATCTACTTGAGGTCTTGATTTTAAGGGACTGCATGCATCTCAAAGAGGTACAATGATCTCCCTCTCCCTGCCAATGAGCTCCAGCTCACATGGTACCTCAGGCTGTGGATTCAAAGCCCAATGAGTGCACATGTAACTGGCCAATTAAAAGAAAAAATGATCTCTCTTTTCAACATTCAATTTTTGTGTGCAGGTTGAAGTTGCTCAGTTATTGACAGCTGTTATCGAAGGGGATTATAAGTGCCTTAAACATCTTGTGGGTGGATAGAAATTTTGATAATACAACTTTTTATTTAAATGTGATTTTGAAATTATGGCTTGATGTGTAGTTTCTCTTCTAATTCTTAATACTACTTCAAATAGGACATATCCAACAAGGAAGGTTTAGCTTCTGAGGGTGACTGGTACGATAGATGCTACAAATCTAGGTAATGGTTCTCCCTTCTTGATTATATCTGTCATGACTATATTGCCTTAATTTCTATTTAAACTAATTTTGGTTTATATTGTGCAGTGTCATTCCTATAAAGCAGGTTTTGGCAGAAAGGCCTGATGTCTGTTTGCTGGCTGAGTTTCCAACTGAAGGAAGGTTGGTTTAGTCTTCATTTTTTATGGTTGATCCAATGGAATGTTGTCTTTGGAACAATGTATGATACTGTTCTGGGAATCTGGCTTGTTTTGCAGTTACATTGATATTGATCAAATGGCTGACATCGTGCAAGAGAGTGAGGTTGGTCTGCCATCACAGCTTAGCAGTCACATATCAGATGCTTCAATGTTTACAAGCTCGTCTGAGAGTAGCTACAACAGTGATCAAGGTAGTGGCAATGAGGATGGCCGTGATGCCAATTACGTTATTTATGAGGAAAGCTCAGATGAAGTGGAAATTGATTTGGTAACACCTTCTCTCTCTCTCTCTCTCTCTCTCTCTTATGAAAATTATGGAATCTGACCATCTGGAAGGTTGGTATTTCTGTATAGCAATACTTGAATTTATGTTAGCTTCATAAATTGTATAGCAAGGTCACTTTTAAATAACACCTTAATGGCTCTTCCATGCTAATAATACAAGACGTGTAGTTTACTGCAAGGTTTTTTGAGGATTGCAGATGTTGGGTAAATGCCATGTCGGTCTGACTTGTGGCTCACAATATAGCATTGTCTTGAAGCATGATTCTTGTGTCTTCTTCACTGGTCCAGCAGTGCTTAAAATTTTCTTATCCCATTAAGTGATTGATAATGTTTGTTAGTGGTAACCCACTGTACTGCTGGTTCTGTGGGCTATGATTAAAAATGTAGCTGTCTTTGCACACGCAGCGTTTGCGAAAAATGTTGCTGTTTCATACACACTTCTGCTTTCTCTAACAGAATGGAGGCTTTTATGGAGCGCAGGCTGAAGTTTCATTGGCAAGTTAATTCATGGACCTTGTTGGCCATTTATCCCCGACTTTATTACAGCTGGTGGCTGGGGGCTTTTGAATTTGCAAAATATCCCAGTTTGGCTTATAACGTCCAGTAGCGGCTTCCTGTCCAATTTACCAAGATGGAATGCCACCTTGAGGGCCTTTTACGCCTCTTTTTTTTTTTTTTTTCCCCCAATTATCAACCATTCCTGTTCTGTTAGTCTTGAGGGTAATGGTTGATGCTTTCACCTGTCTCTAAATCAATAAGTATGTACTATCAAGAGAACCTTCCTCCATTTTTTTTGTTTTGTTTTGGGGGGTGGGGGAGTGGGGGTGGAGGAAGGGGGTGGCGTCCTTTTTAGTACCAATCTTTCATGATTTTAGCTATAATGCAAATGTAAAATCTGTTGTATTTTTTTTTTTTTTCTGCTTATATTTTTCCCTTGTAATTTTTACAGTCAATATGCTAAAACCAATTTTATCAGTCTTGCAGGATCCTGTAATTGTATCTCATCCCTGCCAGATGATATTGATAAACTATACATCAAATATAAGTTCATATGGTATGATGGAACTGTTTTTTGGGTTGTAGGGTTTTATATAAAATCAGTAGCAACTGGTCAACAAAATGACTAGACCAATTGCAGATGAAATTTTCTCTCATGTTCCTTGTTCTATGATAAGGCACCTAAAAAAAAAAAAAAAAATCCTAAAATGAGGTTAAATGGAAAGAACCTTGTCTTGACGTCAAAATTGAATATTCCATGTAGAGCAACGGATATCAAGGAGGAAGAGGAACACAAATTCACCTTGTTTTGCAGCAATATGTTGTGACAAAATATTGTGCAACATGAATAAATTGGTGCAAAATGGTGAGGAGAGGATATCCCTCCAGTTTTCTTCGCCTCTGGGGCTTTTTCTATCCTCCGCCAACAGTCCACTTTTTAAATGCCATGTGTCTATTGTTCGGCTTAAGAAGTAAGAAGTAGTCTTTCTTTTTAATAATAACTAGTCGCTAATCCGTGCTATGCACGGGAACTTACCTATTTGTGAGGTAAATTAAAATTTATAAAAATTTTAAGAAACTACATCATTGCATGACTTGCTCTTGTATGACTTTAATTTGTGTTACAATTTAATGAAGAAGTTATTACTGGAACGTGCAATAGTATACAAAAAATTTCTAAAAGATCAAAAAATATTAAAGAATCAGATACTTTACTACTTAGAAATTACTGAAACAAAACAAAATATATATGACTAAACAATAGACAAATATAAGAGAAAGATGGGTTACATTCAAAAGAAAAATTTCAATTATTGCAAGCTTTTTTATCTTGTAAAAAGTGGCTAAAGAGAGTTTGGTGGTTCATATACGAAAATTACTTTTTAAAAAATACATGAACCACCAATTACATAAAATCTATAAGTGCAGCAATTATAGACATTTTGCTAATTAGCATTTAAAAAAAAATAGATCTATCATAATTAAATAAAATACAATGGGAAGAAATATTTAACTTTTATGCTTTTCTATAGTTTAGAAGTGTTGTCTAACATAGACTGTTATTGGGTTGTAAGAGAGATTTTTATAAAATTTCATACCATATATATATGCTTATATTGTCTTGCATAATTACTGAAACCTACAAAGTAATTTACAATTACTAAATTAATAAAGAAAAATTTCCAAAAGTTATATATACACACACACTCAAAACTAATATAAACTACAAAGATATAAACAAATCCTACTTAGTCATAGTAATAACAATATAAACAATCCAAAACATGGAACATTATCAAAATTATAACACCTAATTCTATTATCTTTTAAGTTGAATCCAAACAAATAATTAATTGAAATTAATCTAAATAAATAATCAATCAACCAAAAATCATAGCTTTAATTAAGAAAACAAAAAATCATATGAACCTAGATAAAAATTCTCAATAAAGCAAAAACATATAAGGTAAAGAATTAAGATAAAAAAAATTCATATATAATATATCAAATAAAAATATACCACTCCTTGGGCCGGAAGACATAGGTTACAGCTTTGATTTTTCTCTAAAAAATAGAGATGCTTCATCTACCATATACAATATAAAATAATTATTAGAAATTTCAACCCAAAAACTAAACCCACAAAAACACTGTCAAAATATAGAGATTAACCCAAATATTCAAAAGAAAATCAATTCTAAACATAACAAAAAAATAAGATAGAATGAAAATCTCAAGCACATATGAAAGCAAATAAAAAAGAAAGAACCTATGTTGTTTTAAGTGAATTTAAGTTTAGGGTTTTGAGATGGTAATTGCTAGGATTTTAAGGAGAGAAAAGAGCGTCCTACCAGGAGTCTTTTTTTTTTTTTTTTTTCCTTAAATCCTAAAGTTTTTTTTTTGACGTGAGTCTTTTTGTTTTTTTTTTTTTTTTTTTTGGGAAACCTAAAGTGAGTCATTTTTTTAATTCTAACGTGAGGTATCTTAAAAAATTATAATTAATTTTTAATTTTATATTATATAAAAATAATAATAATGATGTGATAAGCTATGGAGAGGTCAACAAAATATATCTAATAGAGTTTTACTTAAACTAAACTATAGTAACAGTAAAAAGATAATTACACGTTGAAGAGAAATAATAAATATATAAGATATAAAACCTAAAATAAAAAGAATTTAAAAAAAAAATAGTGGTGATGTGGAAAATTGTGGAAGTTTCAAAGGTTTTGGTTATATATATATATATATATATAGATAATAATACTAATAATAATAATAATAATAATAAATATAGATGATGATTTTTGTGATAAGTTGATGTAGGATAGAATTTACAATTTAATATTTGTAATTGTGGGGCCCTAAATGTTTAAACCACCTCGGCCCACTCCATAGCCGGCCTAAGGCCCGCGCCGAGGAGAGTTGGTAGGCCGAGGGTAAAAGGAAAAATCCCAAACCGTCCAAGGGTCTCGCCGAGGATACCCACCTTCTCGGCGAACCGACGTTGATAAAGGAAAAATATCTCCCCTTCATTAAATGAGCTTCACCAATATTCTGGCCGCTTTAATGGTGAGGTGACCAGCGAGCCCAGATACTTTGGTCACTCCAACTAATAGAAAGCCTGCAAAGACGGCTGAGAACTAACATAAAGCCTGCAAAAGCAGATGATGGGACAAACCCTTATCTACAGTGACCGGATAACCGACAGATGGACGGCTGAGATTAACTAAAACAATACTATATAACCAAGAGGATTCCCAGCGCCAAAGAGGGGGGGGGGGGATCAGTGAAAAGAAAAGGGAGAGAATATCTACCAACTCTAAGAAAAATAGATCCTCGGCCTGAGCCGAGGACAAGTATGCTTCGTAAAACACATAGTCAAAGTGATAATCATTCCTTACAAAAACACATGGCCAAATTTCTTTGAGAATATTCCTATGAACTTCATGACATCTATTATCTGTTACAAACTTCATGTTAACTGTCATTTACTTCGATATTGCCAAGCCCTTTTTACCCACCCTCTACAAGTTTTTATTGTTAAGGGTCCATTACAAATTGAATCCCTACAATTGGCGCCGTCTGTGGGAAGGGATTTGTGCGCTAGCGAGTGCGATGGTTGGTTCAAAGAAATAAAAAGTAACGCTTTCAAAAAAGAAAATGCCAAAACAGTACAACCTACAGCGACAGCGTTCATTAAGAAGCCAGCAATTGCAAGAACAAAAGTATGCGGAAAGTAAAAAGAGATATGCAAAACAAGTCCACTTCTTTATTAATATATGAAGAAAAAGTTACATCTCTTACAAACGATGCCCGTGGGGCTTGTTCTAAAACTAACTACTAAATCCAGATAGAAAAGAAAGTGGGCAGAGGAACAAAAGATAGAAAAGAAAGTGGGCAGAGGAACAAAAGATAGAAAAGAAAGTTGGCAGAAGAACACAAGATAGAAAGAAGAGAAGCAAGAGAAGAGGAAATGAAGAGGGGGAGACTGGTTGGGAGATGGAAATAGAAGAGATAAAAGGGAAAAGGAAAAAAGAAGACAACATGGGAGGCGGAAGAGGCCGCGGCACGGACGTTCCCACTTCTGGATTCCGCCTGATTTCCCTCCCACCCCCATTGTTGCCGGCTTGGAGGGTTAGAGATCCAAACCCAAGGGAGGGAGGTTACGTTCTCTATGGATCCTCCTCCAGACAGCGAGGAGGGCTCCGTCTCCGATTAGGTTGAAAAGAAGGAGAATCTTCGGATCTCTCCTGCCCCAACCCCAACTAGGCATCCAGGGTCGGAGCTCCATCCTCGACTCCTGATGGGGGCTGTGCATCCTTGGGATCGCCCTTTCCCAGGGCCAATTCATTCAAAGGGGCTCAAATGGCTATGTCTTGCTGAACCTTTGGGCAGTGTTTTTGGGAGAAATTTAGGACGAGTGTTTGTCAAGTGTGAGGAAGAAGGTTGCCCTAGAAACGCCTTATATAGAAGGCGGAACATTAGTGAGGGCTAGTCTGCATTAAATCCCAGGGAGAGATTTCCGGAGGCAATAATTCTGCCCCAAGTTCCAAGGGGCTTATCAGCCGTTAGATCCTCGCAGATCCACGACTGACATTAATGAGGAGGCGCCTCATTAACGAGAAGGAATCGAAGCGTCACAACACTTTACTCAGACAACCCAGGAGACGCCTCGTAATCAGAAGAGTTCCCATCAAACGAAGAGGCGGGACAGGGCAAGGTCTTATCCTCCACCAACTCCAGCACGCATTTATTATTACTTTGCTTAAAAAGTGTATTTATTTAATGCTTATTATAAATTATAGTAATGTAGAGTTAAACGGTTACGGATAAATAGATAAAATAATAAATAAAATGAGAAAACTAGGTACTGGACAGAACCAAGGCATTGCATGGTCCTCGGACCCAAGCCTCATGGGGAAACCAGATACTTCAGATGAAAAATGAGAAAACTAGATACTGGATAGAACCAAGGCATTGCATGGTCCTCGGACCCAAGCCTCATGGGGAAACCAGATACTTCAGATGAAAAATGAGAAAACTAGGTACTGGACAGAACCAAGGCATTGCATGGTCCTCGGACCCAAGCCTCATGGGGAAACTAGACACTTCAGATGAAAAATGAGAAAACTAGGTACGAAAACGAAGAAACGAAGTGCTAAGACATTTTCATACACTGCATAGCCTAGGGGCTTAGGCCAACAGGAGGAGCACGCCCTTATGAAATACTAAGTGTTGGGAAAGGCCAAGATCTTGCATGGTTTTCGGACCCAAGCCTGTGCGGAAATTAGTCTTTATAAGGCGGTATACGTGATAAGCCGAACCAGGGTCTCTACGCTAACCACGGGTCTAAACCTTCGGCAAAAACCAATCTCTGGGCATTAAACGAAAAACCTTATTAGGGACGAAAACCAAGCGAAGACGAGCATTAAAAACACCACGGGATTTAATCCTACCTCTCCTAGAGGAACTAACAAGAAAATACCCCTCGAACAGGCCTTTCGCACCAAAGGAAAACAGCTAAAATAATGACAACAATAGCAAAGAAGTAAGATTCAGCAGGAAAGGCTCAGCAGAGCACGAGCACACGCTGAGGAAAATCAAAATCCTACTCCCCGCCCTAGAGGTCGTGCAGCAGAATTTTGAGAGGCTATTGTGGGGCCCTAAATGTTTAAACCACCCCGGCCCACTCCATAGCCGGCCCAAGGCCCGCGCCGAGGAGAGTTGGTAGGCCGAGGGTAAAAGGAAAAATCCCAAGCCCTCCAGGGGTCTCGCCGAGGATTCCCACCTCCTCGGCGAACCGATGTTGATAAAGGGAAAATATCTCCCCTTCATTAAATGAGCTCCACCAACATTCTGGCCGCTTTAATGGTGAGGTGACCAGCGAGCCCAGATACCTTAGTCACTCCAACTAATAGAAAGCCTGCAAAGACGGTTGAGAACTAACATAAAGCCTGCAAAAGCAAATGATGGGACAAACCTTTATCTACAGTGACCGGATAACCGACAGATGGACGGCTGAGATTAACTAAAACAATACTATATAACCAAGAGGATTCACAGCGCCAAAGAGGGGGGGGGGATCAGTGAAAAGAAAAGGGAGAGAATATCTACCAACTCTAAGAAAAATAGATCCTCGGCCTGAGCCGAGGACAAGTATGCTTCGTAAAACACATAGTCAAAGTGATAATCATTCCTTACAAAAATACTTGGCCAAATTTCTTTGAGAATATTCCTATGAACTTCATGACATCTATTATCTGTTAAAAACTTCATGTTAACCGTCGTTTACTTAGATATTGCCAAGCCCTTTTTACCCACCCTCTACAAGTTTTTATTGTTAAGGGTCCATTACAAATTGAGTCCCTACAGTAATTATTTAATTTTGGTATTTTTATGCAAAAAACGTTATTTTAGGTCTAGGTGATTTATTTCCTTATTTTCAGATTTTTTTTAATGTTTTTTTAGGTCAAATTTGGTTCCTATTATGGTTAGGTATTAATTAGGGCTTATTTTAGAATATATTTTCTTGTCCATCAAGTTTTATGGAGCCCTTAAATAGGCCTCCAAGTTTGTATACGTTTTTCAATATTATTAATATTAATAAAAATTCAAACTTTTGTCTATTGTTTTTTTGGTGGATTATATATAAGATATAAAACCTAAAATAAAAAGAATATAAAATAAAAAGAAAAAGAAAATAGTGATGATATGGAAAATTGTGAGAGCCTCAGAAGCTTCGATTATATATATAACTAGTCGTTAACCCGTGCGATGCACGGGATAGTTAAATAAAATGACAATTAACCAACATCACGTTAAGGTAAAAGAATTAGTGAGAGACTGATTTGCCCACCAAGAATTTAAAAGAAAAAAAGATTGATATAATAAAACCTAAGAAATTTAGAAATAGAAAATTGGGTTAATAATATGCATATTATAAAATCTCCAAATTCTACTTCAAAACCAAACAAAACCCTTCAAATTCAAAAAATTCATATATAATATACCAAATAAAAATTTACCACACCTTGGGTTGGAAGACATAGGTTGCAGTTTTGATTTTTCTCCAAAAAATAGAGAAGCTTCATCTGCTGTATACAATATAAAATAATTATTAGAAATTTCAACCCAAAAACCAAACCTACAAAAACACTATCAAAATATAGAGATTAACCCAAATACTTAGAAGAAAATAAATTCTAAATATAACAAAACAATAAGATAGAATGAAAATTTCAGGCACATATGAAAGCAAATAAAAAAGACAAAACCTACGTTTTTTTTTTTTTTAGTTGAGTCTCTCTCCTTCTTATTTTTTTAAATTTAAAGTGAAATTAAGTTTAGGATGTTGAGATGGTAATTGTTAGGGTTTTAAGAAGAGAAGAGAGAATCTTACCAGGAGTCTAAATAATTCAAAACGTGGAACATTATTAAATTTATAACACCTAATTCCATTATCTTCTACATTGAATCCAAACAAATAATTAATTGAAATTAATCCAAATAAATAATTAATCAACAAAAATCAAAGTTTTAATAAAAAAAACAAAAAATCACATGAACCCAAATAAAAATTCTCAATAAAGTAAAAACATATAAAAATTTACCACACCTTGGGCTGGAAGACATAGGTTGCAGCTTTGATTTTTCTTCAAAAAATAGAGATGTTTCATCTGCCATATACAATATAAAATAATTATTAGAATTTCAACCCAAAAACCAAACCCATAAAAACACTATCAAAATATAGAGATTAACCCAAATTCTTATAAGAAAATCAATTCTAAACATAATAAAACAATAAGATAGAATGAAAATTTCAGGCACATATGAAAGCAAATAAAAAAAGACAAAACCTACATTTTTTTTTTTTTTTTTTTTTACGTGAGTCTCTCTCCTCCTTATTTTTTTAATCTTAAAGTGAAGTTGAGTTTAGGGTTTTGAGATGGTAATTGCTAAGATTTTAAAGAGAGAAGAGATTTTGGTATTTTTATGCAAAAAACGTTATTTTAGGTCTAGGTGATTTATTTCCTTGTTTTTAGGCTCTTTTAATGTTTTTTTTGGTCAAATTTGGTTCCTATTATGTTTAGGTATTAATTAGGGCTTATTTTAGAATATATTTTCTTGTCCATCAAGTTTTATGGAGTCCTTAAATAGGCCTCCAAGTTTGTATACGTTTTTCAATATTATTATTATAAAATATAAAACCTAAAATAAAAAGAATAAAAAATAAAAAGAAAAAGAAAATAGTGATGATGTGGAAAATTGTGAGAGTTTCAAAAGTTTCGGTTTTATATATATTTAGGCTCTTTTAATATTTTTTTTGGTCAAATTTGGTTCCTATTATGTTTAGGTATTAATTAGGGCTTATTTTAGAATATATTTTCTTGTCCATCAAGTTTTATGGAGTCCTTAAATAGGCCTCCAAGTTTGTATACGTTTTTTAATATTATTGTTATAAAATATAAAACCTAAAATAAAAAGAATTAAAAATAAAAAGAAAAAAAAAATAGTGATGATGTGGAAAATTGTGAGAACTTCAAAAGCTTCGGTTTTATATATATATATATATATATAGATAATAATAATAATAATAATAATAGTAATAATAGTCGGTGGTCTGGTCAAGCTCAAACAGAAACAGATTGAAAGAAATCCCAAAGCCAGCGGCAGGCTGCCATCGGTGATCACCATCATGTCAAGCAGTGGCACAACTCCAACAAACCAAACAACATACAAACCGTACCGGCACCTCAAAACCCTAACAGCCCACACACGCGCCGTCTCGTGCGTGAAATTCTCAAACGACGGAAACCTCTTAGCCTCAGCCTCCTTAGACAAAACCCTCATCATCTGGTCCGCCCAAACCCTGACTCTCCTCCACCGCCTCACCGGCCACTCCGAGGGCATCTCCGACCTCGCCTGGTCCTCCGACTCCCACTACATCTGCTCCGCCTCCGACGACCGCACTCTCCGCATCTGGGACGCACGTGCCTCCACCAGCGACTCCTCCCACGTCAAGACCCTGAAGGGCCACTCCAATTTGGTCTTCTGCGTGAACTTCAGCCCCCAATCGAATCTGATCGTGTCTGGGTCTTTCGACGAAACGGTGCGTGTTTGGGAGGTGAAGACTGGGAAGTGTTTGCATGCGATCAAGGCGCATTCTATGCCTGTTACGTCTGTGCATTTCAATCGAGATGGGTCGTTGATTGTATCGGCGAGTCACGATGGGAGTTGTAAGATTTGGGATTCGTCTAAGGGTACGCTTTTGAAAACGCTTATTGATGATAAGCTTCCTTCTGTTTCGTTTGCGAAGTTCTCTCCAAACGGCAAGTTCATCCTCCTTGCCACGCTAAACGACACCCTCGTAAGTTTCTCTCTTCCTTTTTTCTTTTTCGAGTTTCGAGTTTTATGTATTTTATTTTTTGATGGTTTGAGTTCAAACTTTGATTTCAAACATTTCGCATTTGGTTTGTGTACCTTTTCGATATGATTATGGATTTTGAGAGTAAATTTAATGATAAAAAAGATGTGGGTTCGGCTTTTGTTGATTTTTTTTTCTTAAAAAATTGTGCGGTAAGCATTGCAGTTGATTAATTTTGCATAGAATTAGGAGTGTAAATCTAAAGGGAAAGAAAATTGTGGGTCTGGCATTTTCTGGTTTGTGTAATGGGTAATTCAAAAGAATTTGATTAGCGGATTTCAGCTTGATTTGGATTGTAAGCATCCTGAAATTGCTTTAATATCCATTTTTAAGTCAATTTAAGGTGAAAAGTTTGGGTTTTTTGTGGTCATGGCAAAGGGCAGTGGAATTGGTTTGCATTATTGGATTATATGAGGCACTTTTGTAATTGTTTTATTTGCACTACCATGTAAACTTAAGAGAAATGGATCTGTTATGATTGGTAATTCAACCTTGGTGCCAACAAGTTAGTGTTGTATTAGAAACATGAGGAAACTTTTATGTGTGGCTAAATGTGTTAGATTTTTTTATTGACTTGATAGCTGATTTTGTAACATTAAGGATAAAGGTAGGTAGTCATAAATCCAGTGTGTGCAGAGTATTCACTAGATGTTTCTGATAGCTTGACCATGTTAGTTTATCCTTTGTGGTAATTTTGAAAAACTTGAGGAAAGAATGAAATTAGAATGTGCAGTCTGACTCTAATGGTCCTATTGTTCTTAATGGATTGAGGATATAGTTTCTTGTTTTTACCATTTTCAAATACCCTTGAGCATCCACACTAGATGTGCTAAATGTGCCAAATGCCAAATATTTGGCACACCAAAAAACACCAAATATTAGATGTTCCAAATCTCATAATTTTTGCAACATGCTACAGTATTCTCACATATTTGGCATGGTATGGACATCTGTGACATATGGTTTTATTATTTTTTTATTCCTCTTTCTCTCTCATCCCAATTATCTCTTTCTTCTTCTCCTTCAGCCATTCACCGCCTCCATCTCCACTCTCCCATACTCTTTCTTCTTCCCTATTCCCTTTTGCTCTATTCTCTTCCCATTCATGAATCATGAGCCACCACCAATTTCCTCTCTACCATCTCACAAATTCCATCATTACTGATCTATAAAATCTCTTTCATTGGTTTTGATTTGGGTTGAGGTTGTGGGTGGTGAGTTAGGTGGCTTTGATGGGCTGGGTTGAAGTTGTGGGTTGTGGCTTCGATGGGTTGATTCAGGTGATTGGGGTTAAGGTTGTGGGTTGCGGCCGAATCATGGATCGCGTCTGGGATTGGGTTTTGGTTTGGATTGAGGTTCTGGGTTGAGCTTCGATGGCTTGATTTCGGTGAGAGGTGAGTCACGGTGACCGTGCTATGTTTGTGGTTGTGGTTGAGAGGTGGAAGAGGAAGGTTGGTGGTGGCTGGATTGTGGGGGTTTTTTTTTTTTTTTTTTGGCTGTGGTTGGTGGTTGGTGGTTGAGAAGTGGCGGAAGAGGAAGGTTGTTGGGGCCTGGATTGTGTTTTTTTTTTCTTTCTTCTTGTTGCCGTAGTTTGTGGTTGTGGATGGTGGGGCAACGGTGGAAGTGGCTGTTGCTGCTGTGTTGTGATGGTTGTTGTGATGGTTTGTTTTTTTTTTGTTTTTTTCGCTCTTTTGTTGAGGTTTTTGAATTTGAAATTTGTTGGTGTTGTTGCTGTTGATGTTGTTGTTGTTATTGATCGGCGTTGATGTTTTTGCTGTTGTTGATGATAATGGGGAGTAGATAATATATTATTTTAATGTGTAGTAAATATTATTTTAATGTATAGAATTGAATGATAAAATATCTGATAAATGAGATATTGTAAAATGATGTAGTATAATAATAAAGTAAGCTTTTGGTGTGGCAAAATGATATAATTTTTGCAACAGCTGCTATGGATGCTCTAATGCTCATTTTTCTGTTTTTCCAATTCTTGGTGCAGAAGCTGTCAAACTACTCAACTGGAAAGTTTTTGAAGGTTTACACAGGGCATGTGAACAAAGTTTACTGCATAACATCCACGTTTTCCGTCACAAATGGGAAATACATTGTTAGTGGGTCGGAGGATAACTGTGTTTATTTGTGGGATCTTCAGCAGAAAACTATGATTCAAAAACTGGAGGGCCACTCTGATACTGTCATTTCTGTTACTTGTCACCCGGCTGAGAACAAAATTGCTTCTGCAGGCCTTGATCGTGATAGAACTATTAAGGTCTGGGTTCAAGATCCATGATTTGTTAAGAAAAGATATGATTGTTTAAGAAACTGTATGGGGATCAATGTATAAATTAACCTTTTTTTTTTTTTTTTTTCTTTTTTTTTTTTTTTTTTTTTAATTTGAATTAAGTAGAAAATGTCTGGTTCTTTTAATAGGTAATTTTTTTGTCCACTCCTGATGGTAGCTCTTTATCATCAGATCAAAACACCAATCAACTGTGTAGACGGAAATTAAATCTCAGATCTTTTATAAAAATATTAGAGATTTTACCAATTGAGCTAATTGGAATTCACTTTTTTATAGATCACTGAGTGCTTATGAATGCGATTTTGCTTTTTTATGTATATAATCTTTAATATTATTAAAAAAAAAAAAAGTAAAGTTCTTTTTTTCAATCATCTTATTTGTGGTAATTCATAACTTAGCAAATAATCCCTAACCCAAATTTTCTAGACAGAACAAGAAATACATTATACATTATTTATTTTTTAATTTCTCAAAATTGACTTATTTAAAGTACATAAATTGAATTTCTATATTTAATCTAGATTTTAAATTAGATAGTACGAAGGGTCAATCATCCCTTCTCTCTAAATGCAAAGAAAAAAAGTTGTATACAAGTTGTTTCTCCTTGAATAAAAGGGATGGGATTTTTTGAGTTAGGGTTTTGTTTCTTCTTTGGTGGTGAACTAAAAAAATTGGACTATCTCCAATTCGTCCATTGTATCGTCCAAGACTAGGAAGGTCGTCTACCTGATATATTAAATGTTCATAATTGCAATAGAGATTCAGCTTATGAGTGCCTCCGAAGGAGGTTGTCCAAGTGTAAGAAGGTCGTTTAGCATGGTGTCACTTAGACAACCGCCCAACATTTAAAAATTTTCAGAGTAAATCTCTATCCAAAAGCTTATAATTCGGATCACGTTTTACTATTTTGAAGTGGGAGCGAAATTCTTATTTATCGCTCTAACTTTCCACTAAGTTCTTAACTTCCAATAGCAGTTGTAGAAGTTTAGTCTGAACTTTTTAACTTCCACCCACGTTGGGGAAATTACTAAATAAGTAATCACTCCAAAACTCATTATAAAAGGACCCAGCCATATCAAATTAAGGCAAGTTTTCACCACTTATAAAGTTGAAATTCTTGAGTTTGAGAGAGAAAACTAACTTAAGCATCGGAAGGTTCTTGGCCGGTTTACTCCGGTCACCTTTGATCTTGTGCTTCTTTCTTTTCAGGCCTTCTAAGCAACCTCAAGCCCATTGAAGTCCGGAGCATTCAGCTTACTGATTTTTTATGTATCATCAGTTGGCACCGTTTGTGGTGAAGTTAATTTTGTGCTTTGCAATTTATCTTTCTTTAACAAAAGGTTGTATGGTCTGGACAAGGTCAATGGTCACTAGTCTAGGCCACTAGGAGAGTGGAAACGCTTCCAGCCATCCCAATCGCGCTCAACAGTCCGCACCTACTGTGCAACCGCCTTCTGTGCAACAAATGCAGTCTATGGTAGCTGCCGTGGCAGAGTTAACCCGTCATAATCAGGAGTTAACTTGCGAGACCAATCAAAGAAGGTAACCTCATGAACGGTGTGTAGAAAAGCAAGCTCAGAGTCAAGAAGCTAGAGAAGGAGAAAATGTTGAGCGTAATAATCACTCCAGGGGTACCATTTCACGCAAGGTGCCACACTTAGAAAAGGAGATGGATCAATGATGAGAGCTATGGACGAGATGAGGGAAAATATGAGAAGGACGACTCATGTAGATGACTTAGTTTATCGAACTGATTCTCCTTTCATAACGTCCATCAACAGTCATCCCCTACCTTCCAAGTTCAAGATGCCTGCATTAGACTTATATGATGAAATGTGTGACCCATGTGATCACATTGTTACCTTCAAGATCACGATGCACCTTCAGGGGGTTCCGAACAAGATAATGTGTTTAGGGCCTTTCCAATCACCCTTAAGGGATCAGCGCGAGTGTGGTTTAGTAAGATGCTTCCAAATACTGTTAGTTCCTTCGAGGAGTTGAGTAAGTTGTTTGTCAATAACTTCATTGGAGGTCAAAGGCATAAGCGCTCCTCATTTAGTTTACGAACTATAGAGTAAGGAGATAATGAAAATTTACGATCCTTCATCACTCGCTTTAACAAGGAAGCCTTGACGGCGGATGAGATGGATGATAAGCTGCTGTTAACAGCCTTCCACAATAAAGTTAGTTCAGATTTATTCATCCACAAGCTCTATGATCGAGAACCACAGACCATGGCTAAACTCATCCACTTAGCCCAAAGTTTCTTGAATGCAGAAGATGCGATCATTGCCAAGAAGGGAAAGAGAGCAGAGCGGATGGAAGCAGAGCTCCCACGTCATTCTGAACAAGGCCCTTATCCAAAGAAGGCCCGGACGGGAGAAAATAAGGATAGAGACAACATGAAGGCAGGTTCATCTTTAGGACGAAGTCTGCATTACACACCCTTGAACGTTTTGCTTGATTAAGTGCTTATGTAGATCAAGGACGACCCATCCTTGAAATGGCTAGAGAAGATGAAGGGAGATCCTAATAAACACAATAAGAATAAGTATTGCTGCTTCCATAGAGACCACAGGCATGACACGAACGAATGCTATGACTTGAAGCAGCAGATTGAGAACCTCATCAAGCAGGGAAAGTTGAGGAATTTTCTTAGACGAGATCATAAGGAGGAAAAGTTAAAGGGAAAGGTAGAAGAGCCGTCATGACCCCCATTTGAAGAAATAAGAGTTATTGTAGGAGGAACTTTAACAGGACGATCCTCCAAGTTAAGGAAGACCTACTTGAAGGTGGTGCAGAATGTTCAACTTTCTGGACGACTATTAAGGATTGAGGGGGCAAACGAGCAAGCTATCACCATCACGAACGAGGATGCTAGAAGGGTCCAGCATCCACATGACGATGCAATCGTCATAACTTTACTTATTGCAGACTACACAATTAGAAGGGTGCTAATAGATAATGAGAGTTCAGTAGATATCCTATATTATCCCGCGTTTTAGCAGATGAGGTTTGGAATAGATCAATTTTGTCTAGTGAATGCACCCTTAGTTAGATTCGGAGGAATGAAGGTACAACCAGTGGACACTATTACTCTACCCGTCGTGGTAGGGGCATATCCATAGCAGATAACTAAAGAGGTGAATTTCTTCATCGTAGATTACTCGTCTTTCTACAATGCCATCATTGGACTACCAACTCTGAATAGTTGGAAGACAGTGGCCTCCACCTACCACTTATCTGTCAAGTTTCCAACAGATTACGGAATATGACAAGTATAAGGAGATCAATTAGCAGCTAGAGAATGTTACTTAGCCATGTTGGCTATAGACGAGCATGTGTAGACGATGAATATAGAAGAGAGAAAGGTTGCTACAAAGCCCATTGAAGTACTAGAAGATGTTCCTCTGGACGAAAGTAACCTTGAGGTTTTCCAGGATTGGAACAAGCATGAAAGAGGAGATGAAGTAAGATCTCGTCCAGTTCTTAAAAAAGAGCATTGATGTTTTCTCATGGAGTCACGAAGACATACTATGGATTGACTCAAGTGTCATTACCCATCGTCTGAATGTGTATCCTTCCTCCAAGCCCGTCTGTAAGACGAAGAGGGTCTTCGCTTTTGAAATAGATAATGCTATCAAGGAAGAGGTCTAGAAGTTAACCACGGCAAAGTTTATTTGGGAAGTTTATTACCCGGATTAGTTAACTAATGTGGTGATGGTCAAGAAGGCTAATGGCAAATGGAGAAATTGTGTGGACTTCATTAATTTAAACAAGGTTTTCCCCAAGGATAGCTATCCATTGCCTCGTATTGACCAACTAGTAGACTCAACAGCGGGTTATAAGTTGTTAAGCTTCATGGGCGCCTTCTCAGGTTATAACCAGATAAGGATGGACGAGGTAGATCAAGAGAAAACATCTTTCATTACTAGTCAAGGTCTGTTTTGCTATAAAGTGATGCCCTTTTGTTTGAAGAACGCGGGGGCAACCTATCAAAGGCTGGTCAATCATATGTTTCGTTTACAGATAGGACAGAATGTAGAGGTATAATCGGATGACATGTTAGTGAAAAGCTTAGACGAGAAGAAGCATTTGGACGACCTTCAGGAGACCTTTGACATGCTTAGACAATATAACATGAAGCTGAATCTAAGCAAGTGTGCCTTTGGAGTTTCATCAGGGAAATTTCTAGGGTTTATGGTTTCACATAGGGGAATCGAAGCAAATCCTGATAAGATTCAAGCAATATTGAACATGGAGCCACCAAGGAATATCAAGGAAGTCTAGTCTCTCACTGAACGAGTTGCCGCCCTTAACAAGTTTGTCTCAAAAGCTACGGACAAATGTTTGCCATTTTTCAAGGTTCTCAAGACGGCGTTTGAATGGACGGACAAGTGTCAGAAGACCTTCCAAGACCTTAAGGCCTACCTTACAATAGCTCCTCTACTAAGCCCGTCTACACCAGGTGAGGAATTGTATTTATACTTAGTAGCGTCCCCATATGTAGTGAGTTTAGCACTAATCGAGAAGAAAGGAAGATACAAAAGTTTGTTTATTATACAAGCAGAGCGTTAAAGGGAGCAGAGGGACGGTATCCTATGATGGAGAAACTGGCCTTTGCATTGGTAACAACTTTTAGGAAGCTAAGGCCTTACTTCCAGGCTCATGTCATCAATGTCTTGACAAATCATCCACTCAAGAAGGCAATGAACAAGTTGGTAGCCGTAAGACAACTGATCCAATGGGCCATAGAACTTAGTGAGTTTGATATCAAGTATCAACCAAGAAGTACAATAAAGGCTCAAGAGTTGGTAGATTTCATTGCAGAATTCATTCCAAACCATGGTGAGCTAGACGAGGTGAATAAAGCTAAGAAGTAGTTCATTTATGTAGATGGTTCGTCCACACAATATGCAAGAGGTATAGGGGTTAAGCTAAAATCTCCGGAAGGGGATAAGTTAAAATATGTAGCTCGTCTACAGTACCAGACGACCAACAACAAAGTTGAATATGAAGCCCTCCTTAAAGGGCTAGAATTGGCCAAGTCCTTAGAGGCAGAGTTAATAGTTGTCCAAGGAGACTCTCAATTGATCGTGGGTCAAGTGAATGGAATATGTGAAGCTAAGGAAGAACGGATGAAGAAGTACCTTAATAAGGTGAAGCAGCTTGTCAAGAAATTTAAGGAAACCAGTTTTCTTCAAGTTCCAAGAGAGGAAAACATGGAATAAGATGCTTTAGCAAAGGCAGCATCAGTAGAAGGGTCAGTGAACGAGTATGACAAAGTCTAGTACATGCTAAGCATAGATCTTCCAGAGGTGCAGCAGATTGAAGAAGAAGAAAATTGGATGACCTCAATAGTGGCTTACCTTAGGGATGGAAGGCTTCTAGAAGATAGGGACGAAGCCAGAAAGCTAAGGATCAGAGTAACTAAGTATGTCCTCATAGACAATGTACTATATAAAAGAGGCTTCTCTTAGCCTTACCTAAGGTGCTTAGCTCCAGACGAATCAAACTATTTATTGAGGGAATTTCATGAAAGAGCATGCGGAAACAACTCAGGAGCGAGAGCTCTCATCCATAAGATCGTTCGTGCAGGTTATTACTGGCCAATCATACAGGCAGATGCTAAGGCTTATGTGTGTGATCAGTGTCAACGCTTCAGTAATATCCCTAGACGACCCTCAGAGTACATCACCCTGATGATGGCCCCGTGGCCTTTTGCACAATGGGGATTGGATATCTTGGGTCCCTTTCCAATAGGGACCAGGCATATGGAGTTTTTAGTAGTGGAGATTGATTACTTCACTAAATGGGTGGAAGCTGAACTCTTAGCAAAGATTACACAGTAGAAAGTCAAGAACTTCGTTTGGAAAAACATCGTTTGCCGATTTGGGGTTCCTAGGGTTCTAGTGTCAGATAATGGAAGGCAGTTTGATAACACCCTTCAGAGATTTTTGTAAGCAACTTGGAATAAGGAATCATTATTCCTCACCTTCCCACCTACAAGCAAATGGACAAGCTGAAGTTGCAAACCGATCCTTGTTGAAGATCATCAAGACTCGACTTGAATGGGCAAAGGGAGTATGGCCAGACGAGTTACTAGATGTTTTATTGGCCTACAAGACGACTGTGAGGGCCCTCACAAGGGAAACTCCTTTCAAACTAGCCTATGGAAGTGAAACGGTCATACTTGTAGAAGTACACATGACTAACCATAGGGTGATGAAATAAGGACGAGGAAAATGAAAAATAACTTCGTCTTGACCTTGATTTGATAGATGAGGTAAGGATGGATGTAGAACAGAGAATAACGAGGTATAAAAACCTCATGGCCAGACAATATGATGCGATGGTGAAACTCAGGCGCTTCAACATTGGGGACCTTGTCCTAAAAATGGTCTCCTTGGCAATCAGAAACCTGGCCCACGGAAAACTAGGGCTTAATTGGGAAGGACCCTATAGGGTTATTAATTGCAAAAGGCAGGAATCATGCTACTTGGAAGCCCTGGATGGATGAAAGTTAGAGCACCCCTAGAATGTTGAGTATTTTAGAAGATATTATCAGTGAAGTATTAGCCTAAACAAGCATTATCCTGGACGAGCTTAAGTTACGTGTCACTTTCCATTACTTATGTTTACTTGTGTTTGTTACTAGTTCTTCATGTCTTTTAGTATTTCAATTCCCTAAAGTGTACTAGCTTCCAGCTTGTGCACCGTCTATGGACGAAGCCATGATGGATGAAGTCATGAGCTTAGTCTGTTTGTACATAAGGTATTTTCAATTCCCTAAAGGCACTAGCTTCTAAGCGTGTGCCATGCGTAGATGATGTTTATGATATGTAAACACAGTTTGGATTTCCAATGTATATAAAGTTGTGTGAATTTTCAATCTTAATATTGTTGAAGTTCTCATTAAAGCTAATCCACAAGAAGGCTAAAAGCCTAAGGTGAATAAAATCATTGGATGCAGGGATGTAACGTCGATAAGCTTTCCTTAAATAAGGTGAAAGCAAAATAAAATAAACCTAAGGCATCTTCGTCTAACTAATAGACGAGGCAAAGTGTGCATGCAAGAATATTCGAAATCCATAGATAAATGTAACCAACTAAACAATTTAGTCTCTGGACGAGTAAATGCTGAAAGCATCTTGCTCAAAGATGAATAATGAGCCATCTAGCCTATGGACGAAGATTAATGCAAGCTATAAGTCAAACCTATAGACAAAGAAAGCTGGCAATAGAAATTCTATTCATAGACGAGTTATACTTAATGAGTGGTAAAGTGTTAAGCATGAAAAAGTTGTCCTAACATGGACGAACTCAATGCCTTCATAGGTGGATGGACCACACTAAAAAACCATTGGATATAACATGGATGATGTAAACTAAAGAAAATTCGTTCATACACAAAATATAGTATGTTCAACAATGGACAAAGAATGAAGATGGAAATAAATATTCACTCATAAAAGTATAAAAAATGGTAGACGACCATTGTCCAAAAACCCTTATACTATTTAAGCCAATAAAGGCTGTTGTATCTGTTATTCGTCCATAAACTTGGACAAGAGAATTGTATTTAAATAAGTTTTAAGATAAAAGCCCAAAACAACGGGCATTCCCAATAAAATAAGAAAATAAATTTTTCTAAAGAAAATATAAATTAGTGAGATAAACCATTTGGGGGCATTCTCCCCAGACTTAGGTTCATCCTTGGTGGGCTCAGCATCGTCTTTAGCAGGCTCAGTTGAAGCATCGTCCACGATGTTGACATCCTCGGAGCTCGTCTGAAGCAAGGAGCTCTACTGCAGTATGAACTTTGAAGGAATCGAAGTCCATCCTAGGATAGGCCTCCTTGGCATCAGAGCGAAAATCTTTATAGCCAGTAACATAATTTTGGTCTAGACAACTGGTGAAGTTGCTTGACTTCATGTAAGTTGCAATGGCATCCATCATGGCATTCTCCAAGGATGAGGTGAGCTCTTGACATTTCCCTTCAAAGTAACTGATACGAGTCTCCTTCTCAATGGAGTCCGTCTTGAGCTCCTCCACCTGGTTCCTTAGTTCCTTCTCTATTCCCTGAAGATGAGTAAGCTCCTCGGTCAGCCTAATCCCTTCCATTTTCTTCAAAAGAAGCTCATCCTTCAATTCTTTGTTCTTTGTCCTAAGGCCCTTAGCCTCGTCATTGAGCTCCCTGGCTTGGCTGGACGTGCTATAGAACTTTGCCATGGCCTGAAATACAGATGGACGAAGGAGAGTTAGAAATTTTCCTTAAATTTCATAGAAGAAATGAAATAAAAATAAAAATAATGAGAAAACTACATACCTTGAAAAGATCGTGGGTGGCAGAGTGTTCAAAGTCTCTCACTGACATGTCATAACATGCACTCACCTCTCTGTCAGAGATGATCCCTTTGAACGTCTTTGAGGCATGATCTTCGTCCAGTACCAAGTTAGGAGGACGTTTGGTTGGAATTGAAGGTTGAACCCTATGAGGAACTTTAGCTGCAAGGGGAATAGAAGTTTCAGGCTGGATGACTGAAGGAGAGACTTGATGGGGCATCAAGTTCATTGCTAGGTCATCTAGATCTACTGTTGCGTGCTGAGGCTTTGAAATTTTGGAAGGAGTGGTTTTGTCGGATTTGCTTCTTAAGACCTCAGCGTCTTGGAAGACTTCCAAGATCTATGTTGCTTGAAATGCCTTTCCTCTTCCCAGCAGTAGTCTGAACAGCAGAATTCTGGATGGCCAATGGAGCTAGCTCGTCTTGAACCTGGACGTCCTCCTTCTCTTCGGTGCCACTAGCCATATTCTTGCCTTTATTTTCCTTCATGGTGGCTAACCCTGCAATAAAGAAAAGTAAAAAGTTTAAAAAAAAAAAAAAAGGAGTGAAAGACGACACATAATTCGACGAGTAGTCTCCTCGTGTGCAAGGTTCTTTTCAGTGGGCTTAGGACCAAGTCCCCAAGCTGCAAGATAACGTAAAGTCACCAAGCTATGAAAGGACCTCTTTGGATGAGCACGAGCTTTATCAATACGCTCTAAGTAAAATTTGTCCAAATGTGGACGAGTGATAGCTACATAAAAGAAATGCATGATTAGACGAGTGAAAGAAATAAATAAAATGGACGAAGTAAAATTGATGAAAGATGTACCCTCAGGACGAACGCGACCTAGGGCATTGGTAAAAGGAGGAAAGGGAGCACTATTTACATCATATGGGTCCCCAGCCCAATTTCCAGAAATGAAAAAAAAAAAAAAATGCTCTCTTCCACAACCTATTTGAAGAATTACGATCCCTAATCAAATTAAATTGGGGGCCCCTAGATGAGAACTGGTAAAAACCAGCAAATTGTTTGGTTTTTGAGGGTTTATAGCAAAAGAGGAATTCATCCACTGTGATTTGATGATTCCCCTCAAACACCTCATGCCATAACACTTGCATGGTCATTATCATCCTCCAACCATTAGGGTTGAGCTGGTTTGGTCCAATACCCAACCTATGGAAGAGGTCTTTGCAAAAAGAATTAAAGAGAAATCTAGGACCTGCTAATAAGTATGAAACATATACACCAAAACCGAAAAAAGTAGAACAACACCACTCTCCACTCTCAGGTAGACGAGGATTGAACTCAAGATGAATTTGGTATCTACCTACAAGGGTTGTTAATCTATTTGCATCTAAGGTGGACGCAACTTCTAGAGCACGGCTATAGATAACATTAGCATTTTCCTCCTCGTCTTGAGGGAGACTAGATGACTTGTCTCTTCTGGACGAGCTAGCCTCAACACCAGAAGCTACCCTATGTTGCATCTCCTCTTGGAAAACCTTTAAAGGAATTCCAGGGACCCCAGACGAATAATGCTCGTCTTGGGAACTACTGTTACTACTACTTTCAGAGCTACCACTACTACCATTTGTCTCGTCCTGATACTCGTCTATCTCTCTCTCAGTACTACCACTAGACGAAGACATATTTATAAGAATATGTAAAGAATTTCCTTAAGACAAAAACCTAAGAATGAAGAAAAGGAAGTACCTGACGAGAGACTAAGGACGAGGACAACTAGACAAGGCTCTTGGACGAGATGGCATAGAGGAGAATATCAGAAAAGTGAGAGGGTAAGAGAGAGAATATACATATTTATAGGCCCCAGGGGTGGGTCAATGAAGCGATGCGACTCGACCAGAAATTGAAACGTGGCATGTCCCTCGAAAAATGAATCGACGCAAGGGATTGGTCAATAAGATCGTGACATGTGGCGTAATCTGAGACGACAAAATTCAACCAACACAAGAACGCCATGTGGCACATCAATTGGCCATTGAAACATTGACACATGTCAAAAGTAAATAGTGAAATCAAAGTTCCGCTACAATGGCTAGGAAAACCCTTGGACAAGGGGGCACCTGATGGTGAACCAAAAAATTGGACTATCTCTAGTTCGTCCATCGCGTCGTCCAAGAGCAGGAAGGTAATCCACCTGATATATTAAATGTTCAGAATTGCAATAGAGATTTAACTAATGAATGCCTCTGAAGGAGATTGTCCAAGTGCAAGAAGGTCGTCCAGCATGGAGTCACCTGGACAACCGCCCAACACTTAGAAATTTTCAGAGTAAATCTCTATCCAAAAGCTTATAATTTGGACCACGTTCTACTATTCTGAAATGGGAGCAAAATCCTTATTCATCACTCTAACTTCCCACTAAGTTCTTAACTTCCAATAGCAGTTGTAGAAGTTTAGTCTAAACTTTCTAACTTCCACCCACGTTAGGGAAGTTACTAAACAAGTAACCACTCCAAAACTCACTATGAAAGGACTTAGCCATATCAAATTAAGGTAAGTTTTCACCACTTATAAAGTTGGAATTCCTAAGTTTGAGAGAAAAAACTAACTTAAGTATCGGAGGGTTCTTGGTCGGTTCACCCCGGTCACCTTTGATCTTGTGCTTCTTTCTTTTTAGGCTTTCCAAGCAACCTCAAACCCATTGAAGCTTGGAGAATTCAGCCTACTGATTTTTTGTGTATCACCATCCTCCACCTCTATTTCATCGTTTCCATTTGTAGATTAGATATAAACAAAACCTACTAATAAGAGTTTTGAATTTCCAATTGAAAGAATGGAGAATTTTATCATTGGACTTAAAGTAATGTCTAGTTTCCTCCAATATTTTGGTGGTAGGTAAAAATAGAGATAAAAATTGTCATAGTTAAAGTTCATGTATACATTGATAGAATTTAATCATAATTATTGAGTGAGATTATAATGACAAAGCAAACAAAAATATAGACATGGCTTTACATGCCGTTTAAACTTATAGAAATTTGTCAGGTAAAAGTTGTTGTGGTCTCTAGTGGTTAGTTCATGAATTTAATGGGGCAAATTAGAAATGCTCTAGTTGTGCAACGCGAATCAACTACTTTTTTTAATTTTTTCAAATATATATTATTAATAATCACTAAATTTACAAATAATTCTATAAACTCATTATTCATGACTTGACTAGAAATTCTAAAGCGTAAATTTATTGATATCCAATTTAGTGGACATTTGTGCATTTATTTACTCCTAATGTTCATTTCT
Source organism: Quercus gilva (assembly GCA_023621385.1). Lineage (NCBI taxonomy): Eukaryota > Viridiplantae > Streptophyta > Magnoliopsida > Fagales > Fagaceae > Quercus > Quercus gilva. Next base: position 20,957,259 of record CM042484.1, read on the forward strand.
TGTACTTGCTTTGTTTTTTGTTTTTTTGTTTTTTTTTTGTTTTTTGTTTTCCACAGATATTAATTAGGGATAGTTGACCCCTTACAATTAGTAAATTAGTGCTATGAAGGACAAAAATTACTTTAAGTACATTATATATGCACATCATGTAAGTCCAAATTTTTCTTTAAAATGCTAAGAATCTTGTTCCATCTATTGTGACAATCTCTTCCACATAATATGGGTGTTCGGTCTTCAACTGAAAAAATGCAAATGATATTATAGAGTACATAATGTTAGTTCATAGATAATGGAGTAAGAAAAATCTGTGGTCCTGCATTACTAGAAAAAGGAAAATCATGAAGAGTAAAATAAGAATCAAGTTTTGTGTAAAACTCAATTGTCTTAAAGTCTCAACTCTCTAATGAAACATTTACGGTTCTGAATTTTTTATTTTATAACTTAACTGACACTTATATATATTTTCAAATGAGGCATTTATGATTTAAATATTCATTCTCTCATTATTTTAACTATTCAATTATTTATTAAAAAGAGTTCAATCTCAAGGCATAGAAATGAATTTGATGAATTTTGAGCTAGATCCATGATCCCTCCATAGAGGCAAACTATGCACCCAATTCTCACACTCTTTCCCTCTCTTCTGTGTGTGTTTGTTTCTAAAAAAAAATCATGTTTTTTTACTTTCATCAACTCCATCAGTTATTAATCTTTGCACCTTAAAATTCGTGGCATAACAAGCAGAAGTTCATGAGAATAGCTACATCGTTCTGCTTTTCTCCTCACGAAAACTATAGTCTTTCCCTAATTTAAGTTATTTTACTCCATTAATGATTTACCAAGTTGATTCTAAAAAAAAAAAAAAAACCGAGAGAAAAATTTAAATAAAACACGTTCTCCTCTCCAAATAAAACCCTAAATATTCCTCAAACATGTTCAAAGCCTCCTCTCCAAATGGCAAACCAAAGGCAGACTCTCCTCCTCCTCCTCACACCAGAGCTCCATTTCGTCACAATCATCACCAGAGTTGTTTTTAGAGCCTGAAAAAGATGTGGAATCCGCCGTTAGTCTAGTGTCACAATCTCAAGGTTTATTTTCTCATGATTTGGTGGTTCTCCCCTATTTTCAATTTTGAAATATCAATGGGTTTGGGTTTGGGTTTTTTTGTAAGTCAATCACTTGATTTTGTATGGGTTTTGTTGATTTGGTATGGGTTTTGTTGTTTTTCTTATTGGATTCTTAAATCTTAAGTGGTAGGTTCAATGGGAGGGAGAAGGATTGACTATGAACATGGTCAATTTTTCTTCCTTTTTCAGAAAAATTGCAAATCTTATGTGGGTTTTGATTGGATTCTTAAATCTTAAGTGGTAGGTTCAAACCAATCTAATTGTGGTTCTTTAGTTTTTTTTTTCCAAGCTAGTCTGGGTTCTTATGAATTGTGTTTCGGTTCCAAATCATGATTTTTGTGTGCTTCCTTTTTAAGTTATGAAACTTTTTTTTTGAGGTTTCTTATGTATTTGGATCCCCAATATTGCTCTGTTGTTGCTCTTTTGAAAAGATTCATTTAATTAGTTGAATTGTTCTTTACGTTAATATTTACATACATAACATTCATTTTCCTATAACATATAACATGGGAAACGGGATTTTTTTTATTCTCTTTTATGTCTTAAAAATGTGAGATGAGATTTCCTTAAACCAGATTATGCCTTTGTATGGAAACCAAGAACAACAAGATTCAGTTATATCTTCTTTTGTGTGGCTACGCTTGTTCTAATCGGCTTTCTATATTAGATATGATTGAGCTACCCTGTTCTCTCCCTAATGAAGTTTTTGTTTTAATTTCAATTGGCGATGTGGAGTCGGTGTGATAGGTCCCAAATTGTTTTGATCAAGATATGGCCATTCAATAATTTGGCAAGTTTGTTCTTTTGTTCTTCCCTAGTAGGCTTTTTATTCATGACAACATGAAAAACTGATTGAAATGGCCAAGTTGTGAGTTTCTGATGTCCATTAGTTAGCCATATATGTTGATTAAGTGTATTAAGTACTGTATGAATTCTTATCATGCATCCAAATGGGAAGTTTTAGTTTTGACGGTACTTATAAACAAAAAAGTTTTAGTTTTGAAGGCAGGTGACCTACCCTGCAGTTGTCATCCTGGATAATATATAATTATGTTATCTCATGTTCATACTAATAATATCTTTATGTGTCATAATGTTTTTAGCTCTAAACTCTATTTTTTTGGGTAAACTTTTTAGTCATAAACCTGCATTCGTTATACTAAGTAACACTGAAATTTACATGAGAATGAATGACTAAAAGGAAGCACAAATTAAAACAGAGTTTCTAATTCTCTTTTTTGGGTTTTTTTTTTTTTTTGGGAAAGGGGGTGTGGGGGGGGGGGGGGGGGAGGGTGGGAAGTTTGGTAGTTGTGCCTTTTGCATTACATAGCCAACAAAGTTTTTGTTAATGGTTAGAACGAGTGTTCCCAAGATGTATATGACTTTTCGTTCTCTTCTTCTTCTTCTTCTTCTTCTTCTTCTTCTTTTTTTTTTAAATGACTTCTCATGATTCAAGTGGGTTTCTAAGTGTTTTTATTGTTTGAATTTTTTTTTTGCTAATGTTAGCTGCAACTTATTCTGTTTTTTTTTTTTCCCAGCTATAATGCAGACAAATGGTTTTGAATATTTAAAGGAAATTTACATGAGAATGAATGACTAAAAGGAAGCACAGATTAAAACAAAGTTTCTAATGCTTTTTTTTTTTTGGGTTTTTTTTTTTGGGAGGGGGGGGGGGGGTGGTGGTGAGGGAGGGTGGGAAGTTTGGTAGTTGTGCCCTTTGCATTCCTTAGCCAATAGAGTTTTTGTTAATGATTAGAATGAGTGTTCTCAAGATGTATATAACTTTTCGTTCTTTTTTTTTTTTTTTTTTTTAAATGACTTCTCAATATTTAAGTGGGTTTCTAAGTGTTTTTATTGTCTAAATTTTTTTTGCTAATGTTAGCTGCAACTTATTCTGTTTTTCTTTTTTCCCAGCTATAATGCAGATAGATGGTTTTGAATATTTAAAGGAAAACTGCCCTACTATCTTGATTGAAATCTTGGAGTATGTGGCTAGTGTTAGTGAACACTTTGTCATCCAACACTAGCATGGAAATGAAGCCTAAAAATCCTGTATTTTGGAGAACTGAATTAGCAAAAGTCACTTCCTAGATTTGGTTTTCTATTTATACAGATATAGAAGGGATAAAACCCTCAAATGAGGAAATTATATACTTTTAACTTTCTGTAGTTCTTGCTATTTTCACAGCAAAACCTTGTATTTTGGAGAACAACTGAATTTATAAATCATGCAAATGGCATGTTGCAAGTGGTAATTGACTTATTACAGAAGTTGTGTAAATAATACCTATACCTTTGGCATCACAATCTAATCTTCTAGAGATCTTTCTAGTGGCAATTATTTCTCTATTGAATCTCATTGAATCTGAAGATGTCACTTAGATAGACTTCTTCTAATTAGAATGTTAATTTGTTGAAGGAATTAGCTAGTTTACAAAAAGGTGAATAAAACTTGAAAATTTTATCAACACATCTCAAAAAACCTTTGTTGATATCCATTTTTGCGACACATTTTATACAAGCCCAATTCAACCAAGCCCGACTTCATTGTGGGCTCAATTCATGTATTATATTTTATTTTATTCTTTTAAGCATGGCCCAAGCCCATGTGACTTATGGGAGAAATTGAGGAAGTGTGGTTTGGAAGGTATGGGTCGGTTCCTTTCGAACCTTTTGCATGAGCCCAACTCATGTGTGCCACCAAGTGGGCAATGGACACTGGTAGCACCTCAGATTCATGGAGAAGGTCTTGGACCCAAAATTTCCATCTCAAAAGAGCTTTTATGCTCTAGGTGACTGTGTCCCTAATTTTTAGCCCAGCTCCATTTTCCACACCAAAACACAACTGACTCTAAGAAAAAGGTTGAACAGCCTAGCTCACTCAGCCACCCAAATGCAATCTCCAAGGACTTGCCATGTCTAGGAAATATCAGCCCATGAATTTAGGCTACTTTATTTCCTAAATTATGCAAAAAGCAAGACATCCCTCTTACCCAATTAAATCAAATCTGACCATAACTTCTTTGATTCATACCTTAGGGTTCAAAGCCTCTTCTATTGACCAAAAACAGTCACTTAGAGCACCCAAGTCCAATACAAAAGGCCCTAATCAGATTCAAAATAGAGCAGCCACGTTCTACCCACAAACCTGAAATTTCAGAGCAAAACTTCATTCAGCCAGTCAACAATCTCACAATTCCAAAGCTTGGGGGTGGAAATATAGGTACAGGAGAACCTTTCCTCTCTTCCTCACAACCTCTCTTAATTTTTTCTTCTCGGTGACTGTGGGTCGAAGTTTCAGACCTGTTGAACCATGTTTTCCCCATAGAACTGAAACTTGAGAGCAAAAACCCACTAAGCCAAGAAACATTCTCACAATTCTAAACCTTCGGGGTGGAAATATGGGTATAAGGGAACCTTCCCTCTCTTGCTCATAATCTCTCTCAATTCCCTCTTCTCGGTGACTGTGGGTCGAAGTTTCAGACCTGTTATGTTTTTATAGTTTTCTGCACTTTTGTTATAAGCATTTTGATTCTCTCTCGTCAAAGCATCATTAGCCTTTTGTTCATTATACATTCGGAATTTTGGGCTTGATTCTCCACAATAAACACCTCTAAAGAACCCAAGGGGAGATTTGGGCCATTCTCGCATTTTCGACCCTTGTCGCAAAAACGTCCCCGACAACCTTTAATCATTTCTTCCATGTAATATAAAACTTGACACAATTCAATATTTAAAGGAACATGAGATTGGTAAATACTCAATACAATAATTGAAAAGTTTTTAATTCCATTATTTAATCTGAAATAAAAGCTATCACATAGGTTTGGAACCATAATAGGAAAAAAAAAAAGTCACAATTCTATTTAAAGGTCACATTCATTTGAAATAAAACCCGTCACGATATATTGTACAAAAAGAGGATCATAGGATTGGAAATACATTTAAGTAACCTATCACAATTCTTTCTAAAAGTTTCTAATTAACAATACATCCAAATCAAAGTTTTTGGAAGTCTTAATGATTCAGTTGTTCCACCAAAATACAAGATGTTTAGGCTTCTGTAGGGTCGAAATTTGATGGGCTAAGTAATAACTTCCCGTATTATGAGCCCAACAAATCCCCAACAATGAATTTGTAGAGAATGGGTTAAGCAGCTGAGTTGGATATGGATTTAGCAACGATTCAAGCAAACGAAACAAGGCAAAAGACACTCAGGCTAGTATTCAATAAAGGTATCTTTGATCCGAAAAGGTTTTTGTATTTCTTTTTTCTCCCCCCTTTCTGGTGCCTGTTTCCTTTATATATATACACCTTTTTCCCTCATCTTCACCGCACACTTGTCCTTCATCTAAGCGTCCACTTTAGTATTAGTCACATCAGAAGTTTGCTTTAATCTGCAGTGGGTGATAGTGGCTGAGGTTTCACTGTTTAGGTGTCTTCTCCTCATAAATGCGGCCAGGAAAGTTGCTGCAGTGCATTAAATGCGGTGATGACAGCTTTATTTGTAAGATATTTCAGGATATCTCCGCGCTTAGGAATGCCCAGAGCTAGCTTCCCCCTGAGGAATCTTCTACTTGATCAAATTCTTTGGAGGTCTGACGAGCGGAACCTCTTCGGACATGTCAGGTTGTCTTCGGACGTAATACTAATCCTTCCTTGGTTGCATTTTCGTCAGGATGGCAGGGCATTGATCCTTTTAACCTCTTCGGTCAGGAAGTTTTATTCAAATTGGGCCACAGGCCCAACATGTGGCGTTGGGCTTACTCACCCACAGCTTCATATCCACATCGGCATAGGATGATAGATTGTTCATCAACTCTAGCCATATACTCCAAGAATTCAGTCAAGCTAGTAGGGAAGTTTTCTTTTAAGTATTCAAAACCATCTATCTGCAATTCTGCATCATAGCTGGGAAAAAAATTTGAGAATAAACTGCAGCCAACATTAGCAGAAAAATCCAGACAATAAAAACACTTGAATCTTAAGAAGTCAATACAAAACAAAGGATACAACTACAAAACAAAGCAAAAGAAATATCAAACCTCATGGTGAACATTAAGTCATAATGCATGCTGTCATCTATCTAGTCTGATATATATTCCTTTTAATCATCAATCCTAGTTTGAAATTCTCACCAACAGATCTGGAACATCTAGAAAGATTACCAGTTTTTTTTTTTTTTTTTTTAATTTTTAATTTTTTAATTTTTAATTTTTTAATTTTTAATTTTTTAATTTTAAGTAAACTCTATCCAAGTGGTATCAAGTATGTTATTAGCACCTGCCTGTTAGGATTGGTGCTCTTAAATCCTATTGTATGATGCTATGTATGACATTATGTATGACTTAATGTTGTAATTAATAAAGTTGTTTTATTATCATCTAAAATAATGGTAATATGAATATTTGAACATTATTATATAGTCCATGAGATGCATAGTATGTGATTTAGTAACAGAAGATATAAATCACAAGTTCTTTTTAAACTCAGAATTTTAGTTCTTAGTCGGTGATGAAATTAGGCATTTTATCTGCGAAGACTATAACATAACAACTAAGATGATTTGTCTTGATGATGGAAGTGGAGACTTCTAGGTGATATGTTGATATGTTTTAAGAGTTAAGACATATTAAACTGGACTGCTGTGAGATTTATTATTCTCTTAACGATTGTCAAATGAATAATAAATCACACGACTTTTATTTACATCAACTTTAATCCTAAGAGAATAATGAACCTGATCATGAAGTGTAGGTTGTTTTGATATATCAAGAGTGAGATCTAAAGTCACATTCAAAACCTCAGTATGTTGGGCAGCCACATTTAGTGTTGATGGAACATATATTCTTAAGATGGAATTCATAATCTCTTAATGGAGATATAATATATTCTTTTGGAATAAGTTTAATGGGTTTGATTATTCAGAATATTAGGCCTAACTACTTTAGTAAGGATTTACTAAAATATATATTTATGAAATTGGATTTCATAAATATATGAATAACTTAAAGGATTAATTCGGGTACTCAAGGATTAAGATGTAATAATCTTCAAAGTGGCAGTTAACCTACATGACTTTGTATTACTATGAATATTTTATGAAGGGGTTGCATGTATAATAAAGTCTTGGAATATAATTTATTAATAAGGCCTAAAGTGAAATTATATTTATATAGTGGTATTAAATATAATTAATGTAACTTTGGACTTGTCAAGAGTTGACAGAAAAGCTCAAAGCTCATTGGAGCTAGTGTCTTATTTGTTTCCTTTTGATTCCACTCCTAGCCACATACTAAAACTCAATTGGAATGGCCCAATAGGCTAGTCCAGTTAGATAATCAATTATAAAGAGATAAACATACATAATTTTGTGTGAGAATGAAATGGTTTGTATGTGAGTGTAGGACACTCTCTTATTCTTCTTTGAACACACACATATAAACTGATTGAGAGACCACACTTCTTGGGCACAAGTGAAATTAGAGGGAAGATTAAAAGTGTTCCCAAGTATTTCTAATCTTTGGTATTGAATTTCATCACACCAATGTACACTATTTTGTTCTTATATTTTGAAATTTACATAGTACATATTATCAATTGCGAATGAAGTAGATCTGTTAATTTTCTGTTGTGTATGTTTTGTATGTGATACAAACATGTATTTTTCCAACAATGCCAATGTACTTCAAATTTTGTTATGACTTTAGCTTGTAAAAATTGTAATTTTTTTATTAGCATATCTTTGACTAAACTGAAATTTGAGCACAATGGGATTGACCATAAGTTTATTGCTTTGAAATTTAACAAGAATCAGCAATTGGTTAATTTCTTTAATTTTTTTCCACCTCATAGGGAAAATTAGTAACATTAGTAACATCATTTTAATCCTTATGCACTTCTATTATATACAACCCTCACTCTAATTGCTTCTTAAAAATGCTACTCCAAACAAAAGTCTATAAGTTCTCTTTGAATTTTCTAAATTAGTAGTATAAATAAGGAAGTAATTATTTAAATTTTTTTATAAAAAGTAGAGAGAAGTCCTAAATCTTATTCTCATCATTCTAGTTCTTGTTCTTTTACTGTGAAAAATCCTATTCTCCTTCATATCACTGAAGAACCACAATCAAATGGGTTTGAACCTACCACTTAAGATTTAAGAATCCAATCAAAACTTACTTAAGATTTATAATTTTTCTGAAAAATCAAGAAAATTTGACCACGTTCATATTCAATCCATCTTCCTCTTATTGAACCTACCACTTAAGATTTAAGAATCCAATAAGAAAAACAACAAAACCCATACAAAATCAAGTGATTGACGTCCAAAAAAACCCAATCCCATTGATATTTTGAAATTAAAAATAAGGGAAAACCACCAAATCATGAGAAAACAAACCTTGAGATTGTGACACTAGACTAACGACAGATTCGACATCTTTTTCAAGCTCTAAAAACAACTCTGGCGATCACTGTGGCAGAATGAAGCTTCGTTGCGGGGAGGAGGAGGAGAGTCTGCACTTGGTTTTCCGTTTGGAGAAGAAGCTTGAACATGTTTGAGGAATATTTGGGGTTTTAATTGGGTTATAATTGCATGTAATAAGGTGTATTGAGTTTAAATTTGTTGGCTAATGTGTCTTCTCATGATTGGCTAATTGGCTAGCGTAAAAGATGTCTTTTACGTCAGCTTTGGACCTAACTTATTCTCTTAAAACAATATCATTTTTCATAGATTTACCATTAACAATCTTTTTTTATTAAGCTAAAGTACAATGTTTAAATTGTAGTCTATGAGCTATTTTTGTTTATGAAGTTTAAAATAATCATTTGGAGTAATTAACAAATTAAAAGTGATCTTTTATTCCATTAAAAAAAATGTGGTTTTTTTTTTTTTTGTTAAATAAATAAAGGCGTAAATGCACTTTTAGTCCCTACATTTTGCACATTTTCCATTTTGGTCCCCTACATTTTATTTTTATCACTTTTAGTCCCTAAACCAATTAACGCCTAACATTTAGGTCATTTTCGTCATTCAACTAACGGCAAAAGTTGACGTGGCTGATGGTAGAATAAAAAAAAATAATATAATCACACACATTAATTAATTAAATTAAAATCAAACATTAAAATAAATACAAAAAATTTAATTTATCAATTTTAAAAAACAACACTAGAATTAAAATTAAAAAAAATACATAAATTTAGATCTGAGTTCATCTTCAACAATAACACAATGAACACAAACCCAGATTTAAATATAACAACACACACCCAAATTTTCTAGCATCTTCTTGCCATTTCTTGTCAACCAAACACAGAAACATAAACACAACAACACACACAAACCGTGGCAACCAATGGACTCAAGGTAGTGAAGAACTCCATCCTTGAACTTAGATTGGTTTTAAGGAAAATTAGAATACTCTTATACATTTTCTTGGCAACCAAACAAAATTTTCAGTTTCCCAAAAAAAAAAAAAAAAATCCAGATCTGACAACCAACCAAATTTTTGATGTCAATCCTAAGATCTAAACATTTTTCACAAACCCATCAAATGCCCTTTTACACAAACCCAACAAATTCTCTATCACAAACCCAAAAACTTCCTTTCACAAGCCCATATTATCCATTTTCAAATTTATAAAAAATCTAAAACAAATACGGCAAACTCAACCGAGATAAAGAGAGAGAGATGAGAAAGTGAGGAGGGAAAGGGTTTTTCGATCTAACTGGAAACCCAAACGATGGCACCGACGGCTACAAACTACCACCTCACCACGCTCCTCAACCTCACCCTCACACTCACACCCATTCTCACCACTAGCACTGGCAAATGATTCTCGACGATAACAGTGGCAGGGATGAGGACCATGAAGTCAAAGTCGAAGTCAAGGCGAGCCAAGATGTGGGTCCAAGATGAGAGCTGAGACGTGGGTTCAAGCCGAAGTGGAACAAGCACTTGTGGGAGTAGATTTCATTGGAGATGAGAGAAGTGGAGGAACTTGCTTAAAGAGTTCAAGAAGGCTAAGCACCAAGATAGAGGGAGAAAGAGGAAAAAGAGAAAGAAAGAAAGAAGACTAAAGAAAGAAAGGGAGGCGGGGAAACTGAGAGAAAGATTTGGGGAAGAAGAAGAAAAAGAAACTAGGCACAAACATAACAAATCTAAGTTCCAACATTTTTTTTGTTTTTAATTATTTTTTTTTTTGTTTTTGTAATTTTTAAAATTGATAAATTTATTTTTTAAGGTTAGATGCTGATGTGGAAGTTGACGTGGATGCTGATGTAGCATTTTTTAATATTATTTTAATGGACACGTCAGTATTTACTGTGCCAATATTGCACTCCGTTTGCCATGTCAGCTTTTGCCGGTAGTTGTGTGATAGAAAGGACCTAAATGTCAGGTATTAATTGGTTTATGGACTAAAAATGGTAAAAATAAAATATAGGAACCAAAATGAAAAAAAAGTGCAAAATGTAAGAACTAAAAGTACATTTATGCCGTAAATAAAATATGATCTTTTAGAAAACTTCAAAGAGCCCTCAATTTATTGGAATCGCATGCCCAAAGAAACATCATTGTTATATGATGTGTTAGTTTTTAGTTTTATTAGTCATAATAATTAAAAAAAAAAAAAAACCACTTTAAACTTTAGGGGTTATAATCACTCGTGGAGTGGACCAAAGTTTATGGACTAATAACCCGTTTTACCTTTCTCTCTCTCTTGTGTGTGTGTGTTTGTTTCTCAAAAAAAAAAAAAAAAAAAAAAAAAACATTTTTACCATTTTGGCATCAATTATAGTATGTTCTCATTAAAATATTTTTTTTGCTATATTTATAAATAAAGAAAACAATTTTTTTTTTTTTTGGTTTGAGAAACAATAAATAATAATAACAGTGTTTAAACTTTCAACCCAAGGAATATATCAGGAAATTTTTTTATGGATAAAGAAAAAAAAATTAATTTGTTTAACAACTTTATATATATATATATATATATAAATTGTATTAAAACTAGTTTAAAATAAGTTATTAACAAACTCTATATACTACTTTCGTGTTCATATGTTCTAATAAGTATTACTATTTCCTAAAAAATATAAAAATATTTATCCCGCATTGATTATCTGTATATATTAAAAGGATTCAGAAAGTTAGTTATTGCTTTTTTTCTATAAAAAATACCCATAAATTAATTAACCAACAACTTAAAAATTGGGTTAAAATAGTAAATTGGCAAATGAAAGTTAGTTATTGCTTTTTTTACTGTCAAAAATACCCCTACCTAAAACTTAAAAATGGGGTTAAAATAGTATATTGACAAAAATAATAAATTCATTCTTCTACGTTGAAATATCTTCCTGCTTCTAATAAACCCCTACTTTTAGGTTGATTTAAATTCCTATTTCTCCTCACTAACTCCCTATAAAATAGGATCACTCTTTTGTTTTTTTTTTTTTTGAGAAGGGATCACTCTTTTGTTAGTTTTAAAACTTCTTTAATCTACAAAACTCACCCCACGTATTCAAAATTTTTTTTTTTTTACTTCATCACGATGTATTTGTTTCTTCTATCCCCCTTTTTTTTCAATTTTTTTTTTTTAAAATTTCATTACTCTAATCTCACGTTTTTATTTTCCTAAATCTCTTCTTTTTTGTTTTAAAAAAAAAGACTCTTACTATAAAACCAGTACTATAACTTCTATCCATCCTTATCATCCCAACATTCCCACTAAAAAGCAATTACTACTATGTAATTTCTCACGCTTTTATTTTTGTTTTTCACTTTCTCATTCATGATCTCCTTATTATCACCAACCTCCACGTTTGTTAGTCAATTTTATATTTATCTTATATTTGTGAAGGCCAAGTTTCATTCTCATCAATCTCATGTTTCTTTTTCTCTGTAAATTTTTTTTTGACAGTTTGTTCTATTTGTGCTTTTCAATGGTTATTTTTTAAAATTAAGCCAAACTTTAGCAACTAATTAATGACTTCAATGGATTTGATGTTAGGGACACATTTTATGGGATTTGGAATTGAGATTGGTAAATGCAATTAAGACTCAAACAATTCGTTGAGCAAAGAGGTATCTTCCAAAATTCTTGATAGTATTGATTTATGCATTTATGGAAAAAATAATTTCTTCTTCACACCCTTAGGTTGGTTTTTTTTTTTTTTTTAGTGATTGAAAAAAATAAAAAACCCAAATTATAATAAATGCAAGTTATTAAAGTTTCAGTTTTTAGAAAGTTAGGCTACAATGACAAAGATTAGACTTTCGTTTTAAAAAACAAATGCCGAGAGTTTACGAAACCCAAAAATAAAAATACTAAAGTAAAGTGGAACTAGAAAAAACAGATGGTTATTTTCCTATACAATTTCTACAAGAAGACCAACAAAATGGGAACTCTATCTCTGTTCCCTCTCTCCCTATCTTCAACACTGCGACCCAATCCCTCCTCTTCCACTTTCAGAACTCAACTCTCCAACCCCATATTCTGCCCACTCCTCTCCTCAACAACTCACAGAAAATCACAAAGGTTTCACTTTCCCTCCAAAACCATAGCTTTTGGGAGCAACACAAATGACCCAAAAGAGTCTCTTTTCTTGGATGAAAACGGTGGTGTTAATGACATGGATGGGTATCTCAACTACCTGTCTCTCGAATATGACTCTGTCTGGGACACCAAACCATCCTGGTGAATCTTTCCCTTCATGGGTCTCTCTCATTTTCACTGAAACTTCACAATTCTCATTGTTTGTCATTACCTTTTTGCTTTTTCACTGTGATTCCAAAGTTTGCTAATTTTTTGTGTTTCGCCTTTTATGTTAAAAGCATGTATACATATAAATGTGTTATTTTTGAGTCTATGAATGGATAGAGTACCCTCTAGGCTCTAGAAATTTGAATTATATTTATCTTTCCTGGTTTTTTGGTACCGTATAGTATACTCTGAACTGGAATTCTTCTTTCTTGGGCTATGTTTGGTTGTAGTGAAATCAGGGAGGATTTTCCTACTCTTTTTTATCCTCCCAATTTAGAAGAAGGAAAATGAGAGAAAAAAGTGCTGAAAGATAGGCTTTATACAAATACCCTCAATTTAAGTTGCATTTTTTTCTTTCTTCCCTTTTCCCTGGGCAGCAACGTTGACCCTCTTTTGGGTTTTTTTTTTTTTTTTTTTTTTTTTTTTTTGGCATTAACATTGCCTCTTTTTTTTTTTTTTTCTAATTTTTTTTTCTTTTGATTTTTTAGGGCTTGGGTAGTTTATTTTTATTTTTATTGGATATGATTTTTTTTGGAACATATTTTTTATTTTTATAACAAATTTTGGGTGATTGCTCTTTTTTGTGTGGTTATTTGTCACTTTTTTTTTTTTTTTTTTTAATTTGACATCATCCTTTGAGTAAATTTATTCAAACTCATTTTTTTCATTCCTCAAAATTTCCACTCCCAACCAAATAAAAAGGAGAGGAAATCTTTTCTGATGGGTACTTGTATTAAAGTTCACACTTAAGTGCAATTTTGCCTACATAGTTTTGAATTTAATTGTACATTAGTTTTAGGTTTTGGTTAATTGAAGACATAAAGATTATAGTCCAGATGACTGACCATAACTTTCAGATTATCATGAAAAAGAGGGCATGTGTGTCCCCTTGCATGGTGCTATTTTAAAGTGATAGTCATTGACACATGGTAATTGAGCTTAATATGATGGCTAGTCATGAGATCATAATAATGACCCCATACTATATTGGTATGGGCAACATCAGTAACAACAACTATAACCAAGCCTTAGTCCCAAAATTTCGGGGTCGGCTACAGATTATCAATAGACTAATCAAGGTCGGCCACGTGCTATATTGGTATAGTTAGGGGCTTCAATTTTATTCCTTGGTCCTATTTAAGATGATAGGTCCACTTTTCATGTCAAAACCAATGTGGCCTGAACTGATTGTAATTTTGAATGCTAACTACTAGAGGAATCTAGTAAAAGATGGACAGAATAAAATGCAAGTTTGCTGATCTGAACAATAAGCATATCTAGTTAACTACGGTGTGATACATGACTTTAAGCCGAATGAGTTCCTAAGAATCTTTTCTGCCATTTAATAAGTTCTTATAAAATTTTATGTATATTCAGGTTGTTTTTCACAGTTTGTCATGACAAACATTTGAATTATGTTTCATTTATTTCCCGAGGGATCTTACAGCTATCTGGGATTAAAATGGTAGTTTTAGGAATCCAAACTTTCTTTCCCTTCCTTCCACTTTTTGGCAACTAAATAGAGCAACAATGTATTGTATAAGTTTTGTTCATGTACTGGAAAGTGGAGATGAGCTGCAACGACTAAAATTGTTTAGCAGGCAAGGCATGTATAATTGATATTTTGAACAAATAACTTATGATGAATTGAGCATTTTGAGTTTTGACGTGTGTAAGAGTTGAGGTTCGAAAATAAAAAGGAATATGCTTATATCTTAAAATGACCATTTTTGCATCTATGCTTGCTTTATTATCTGGTTTGATTCCTTCCATCATTTTGTTGCTAGGTGTCAACCATGGACCATAATTCTAACTGGAGCATCGGTGATTGCTAGTAGCTGGTTAATTTGGCATTCGGTAGTAGTCACAATAGTCATACTCTTACTAATATGCACATGGTGGTACATCTTTTTGTATTCATATCCACAGGTTTGTGCATCTTCTGCTAGTGTATGATTTTTTAAATAATTTGACTCCCTCCCCCATTTTATTTTTTCTTTTGGAGCATGAAAATGCTAATTAATTATGCTCTGCTTGAAGCAGTTTCTGTTTCTTATACTGGATTTTAAAATTTTAGGAGACATTTGGAGGGGATGGGAACCCTATATAATAGTTGAAGTCTCTCTCTCACACAAACATTTATACATACTCCCTTTCTACTTCAACGAAAAAATTTAATTTATTTACAATTAAAAAAAATACAAAATTTACTGTGATTATCTGTGGAAATAAGATACATCTGTTGAAGCAACGATGAACCATTATCCATAAGATTATTTGGTTCTTGAAATGGCTTCATGACATTATAGATTTGGGATTCTTGAATTTTAGTTGCTGAAATAACATTCACTGATGACTGAACTTACTGATTCATGATGAGATGCTTTACATGTACAATTTGACATGTATATGGAAGTTGTTTGCATACATATGAGTGTTTCTCTTTTAAAACATTTATGTCCTGGTTCTAGAAAACCGATGGCAATGAGGCATCTAGAAAAGGTCACAAAACCACGGACTGCGTGTTGTACTTGCTTAGAATGATGAATTCATATTTCTCTTGTTGATTCGTAGTGGGTACTTTCTAGTTGAATAGTTATTCACAATAATCATGTTATTCCCTTGCTTGGAATTTAGAGGGAATGATCAAGAACCATGAAATAGATAGACATAAATCTGCTCAGGATTCTTTAAAACATGTTCACATACTGTTTGTTTCCTTTTGGAATTTTAGAAAGATATAGAATTTGGATCAGCTGTTCTAGTATCTGCATTCAGAGAAACAGAAACAAAAAGAAGAAAGGAAGGAATTGAGTTTGAATTATTCTCTTTTGTCAGGCATATTCAGAGATGATTGCCGAGCGAAGGAAGAGGGTGGCAAGTGGTGTTGAAGACACATTTGGCTTGGGAAATGGCAGTGATTTAAGCTAAACATCAATTGTGCTGCTAGATCTCACTGTCTCTGACTTCAAATCAACCAATAATTGAGTTGGGAAACTTTGGGTTAGGCTGCAAAGATAGGCTATGACATGTCTCCCTGCTTTCTTTTAGTATACAGTTTATGGAGGCCACTAGTGTTACAATGATGGGCATGGACATGCTAAATAAGATTCTGTTATTCTGAGTTGTTAGTTATACTTATTTGTGTCCCGTAGTCTTAGGATTTTATTTTTATTTTTTCGCTTATTGAGATTAGCTTGATCCATAGGAACTGTTATTATTGAATTGAAGGCCATCTTGTATCCAATTAATCAAATTTCGAAGTTATAATATTGAATTTGAGCATTGTTCACTCTTAAGTGCTTCTTTTCTTTTCCTTAAAGGCTTACATCCTTGTTTAGGCTTGTCTCTCTGTTCACCTGTATAATCCCCCAAACTTAAATTTCCTTGATATATATATATCCAAAAGTTCACGAGGATTTTTTTTTTTTTTTTTTGCATCTACTTGAACTTTGAGTCCTAACTTGTAAAACCAAATTCCATATAAAAAATATATATATAAATAATGCAATTTGATATTATCCTGATTAACGAAATAAATATTCTAGAACATCAATTAATCCGATTTTTTTTTTTTTTTTTTTTTTTTTTTTTTTTTTGAGTAGACGATTGAACCAATGTTGGTATGAGTATAATTAAAAAAGTTTCATCAAAAAAAAAAAAAAAAAAAAAAAAAAGAAGGGGTCTAACCATCCAATGCTGCATTGCATAAGAAGTAAAGGGGAGAGAAGTAGATGAAAGAAAAGTTAAGACATTCTCTATCAAAATTCTTTGCCTGGTGTAATTAACATGCAGATAGATCTTGACAGTAGGGATAGCATGTCTATCATACCATAGCAAAGCAAAGCAAGTTGATCATTGTTGAATTGAAATTGGTTTAAGTTTAATTACCAAAGAAAGAAAAAAAAAAAAAGAAATTGGTTTAAGTCACTTGATTTATATATTCCATAAACAACCAATATAGTTAAATATACCAATTGCAGAAAATGTGATGAATTGACAAAAGAAGCTTCTGTTTGAAAACTCATCTTTATTTACTCTTTTGATAAATTGAAAAGGTGCCCCTTTAAGTCAGGTATCAAATCTCTGGACCGTCTCAATACCTCATATTTGTACGTCCCATAATATAATCTGGAGCAATGTTGTAAATAAATTTATAAAAACCTATATGTCAATAAGGAAGAAGTCAAGCTTGAAAGTAATATGTGGCCTAGGAAAATTATTTGAAGCATTGATAAGACAATAAGACAAGAAGTCAAGCTTCCTAACTCTCCGCTCTTTGTTTCACAGTAAAGTACAGAAATCTGGTTATCTATAATATGTGGCCTGCAATATATGCAGAAGAAATAACAAGAAAAGAAAATGAATAATTCTGGTTCTTTTGGAGTGTACAGAGGTCACTGATTTAATATCAAGTTCAAGTTGTGACTTAATGCCATGCCTACCGATATATAGTAGTATATATATTAATCAGATTGTAGGCTATCTAATGGGTCAGCTAGTAAACAAGGAATTTAGGAGACATGAATGCAAGGAATCAATCATAGTTCAACATTAAAATTTTGATTATCCATTAGAACGGTATTTTCCATGAACATCTAAAGGTCAGTTGTGAGTTGAAATTCTCCAACTGTTACCACAAATTTCTTAAGAGGAGCCTCAAATTCCAGTTCAAAGAATCTGCCTCTTGCACCCTATCAAATGCATGTATGCGTGCACACACACAATGGGAGATATTCGCCGCACTTGTTCCATGACTTTCATATATATATATATATATATATATGGATTCTGGAGAACTTTCAATCTGTATCAACCAAAAGTAAGATTCATATTCTATGCCAACAATCTAGACACCTGTAACTTGAAGGAATACATCAAGTAAATGCTTACCAACCTTTTGTTTTCTTTTTCTTCTTTTTGAAAAAAAGTTCCCAATTCTTTGCTAATCACACTGATGAGGGAACTGCTTCTCAAAAACATCTTCTTGGTATATTCCAATAAGCCAACAGCGTGTTGCAGAACTAGTCATTCTCAACAAACAGTTTTCAGTGGAAAATCAAAACTAGAATTCTTAGTTGAACTAATAAAAGCATGCAAGAGTGACAATTCTATGCTATTTAACTTATGAATTACTTGAGAAGTAAAATGACAAGGAATAATGGAGATCTGTAATTCACATTTTTTTTTAATCAAAACAAAGCTACAAGTATTTGTCACGCTCAAAAATGAAAAATACATTTCTATTCATTCTTCCAAGCATACAAAATCAGTGAGAAACCAAGACCTTGTGAGTGGGAATCTCTAAATTGCTGAGAGTAAGACCAAGTTAATACTGAAGGATCAAATATAGAGTGGCTAGACCATAACTTCTCAGCTGAGAGGCAAGTTTGGAACATGAAAACTGCATTGCCCATAGCATTCCCATAGAGCCAATTATGAACATCCCAAAGCACTTCAACTGGAAGACCATCCACTACAATGGTGTAATTGCCCCTAAACTTCCACTTCAACCTCTTGATCTGCATCACTGTCTTACTATCAATTCGGATCACAAGGCATGGATCATTGAGCCCAACAGTATCACACTCAATTGTGACATCATGCATTTGCCCCTTATCACAAAATTTAGCTTTTGCCCCATAAAGCTTCTTCCCAAATATGTGTTCCCTCTTAGCAATAAAAATTGCATTGGAATGAATAGGGTCAGTGATGTCAACCTTCTTGTATGCCTCCTTTTTCAAATCCCCAAGCAGTAAAACTATTTCTTGATTAAACACAACAGCTAAATAAAATCCCTCCATCGGCTCTGGCCCAGAACCAAATTTGGCATTAGTTAAGTCCCAGTAAATCTCGATTTTACTAGAATCCACTTCTAAATTCTTAGACCCTTTTCTTTTAGAGAACAACCATGGCTTTATATCAACCTTACAAAGGCATTGATTGGCCAAATCATCAATTCCAATACTAAGGCCTTGACCCATCAAACTTTTGGCCCATGTAATGGTGATCAAGCAAGAACGACCATGTAATTTACATTGATAGACACAAGTTACCACATTTTGAGCAGCTTTAGTTGTACTACTTGAAGATGATGAATCAGCAACTTGTACCCCGTTTTCACCAAAACAAGAAGGAAAGTCTCTCATGATACCAAAATTAAAACCAAAATCTTTTCTTTCTTTTCTTTGCTAATCCAAAAAGATAAAAAAAGAAACTTTCTTTCTGATATGACTATAATGTTACCATGCAACAATTAGAGCCTTCACTACTAAATAAGAGAAATGCAGACAGTGTAAAAATTGATATACAGAAAAGAGTCTTCTAAGTTCTACCTCAACTGAGTGAAGATGAACTCAAGCATCCATCATCCATAAGTTTCAAGATCAGCTTCTAAAGCCTTCAACTTGATCTGGGTGTCTGGTTCTTGAAGCCACTTGGATTTGAGAGAGAGAAAAGAGAAAGAAAGCTTGAGGACTTAGATTTGCTTCACTGGCAAAACTCTCTGCCAAGTCCAACTCAGAAATGAGCATGACTCATAGAAAAATAGATTTAAAGAAACAAGAGAGGAATGGGAAGTGAAAGGAGAAAGGGCTTAAATCACATGGGGGGAAGTAGAAGAGGCCTAAATATGAAGAAACTGCAACTACTGTGTCCTTGCTGGATTTGTCTGGTTTTTTATAATACAACATTACAGAAAAGAAAAGCTAAAGCTATCTTTCTCTCTCTGACACACACAAATGTAATATAATATAATATTCTCTCTCTCTCTGTCTGATTTGTATATAATTTTTTTTTTTTTTTTTTGGTTCTTGTTCATATATATAAAAGAATCAAATCATAATGGGCCTCCCTTTAACTGACATAACACATGCTTTAGAGCTGAAAAAATCCAAAGCTTAAAAAGTCTAAAACGACAACTTTTGAGACCTCCCTCACTGTAGAATTTTGCTTTTGCATAATTGTGTGTCACTTTTGCCATTAATTGTGTCACATTTGCCAAGTAAGACAAATATGATTATAGTGGGAGAAACAGAAAGATTTCAAGGAAAGTAAAGGTATTTCCACGGAGATATCAGGTTAATTTCATTGTTTCCTACCATTTGAAGGTTTCATTGTCTACCATCAATTACATTGATTGAGTGATTGTCCTGTTTTACTATTGGCAAAAGAATAATAATGGCTCCCATCAAAAAAAAAAAAAAAAGAATAATAATGGCAAATTAATAATATTTATATTACAAAATATAATGGAGTGTATAGGCTTGAAAATATAGACTACAATAAGTAATAAAAAAGTTATTTGTTGCACAATAATTTCATTTCACTTTTGTTATTTATTAACTCCCTCCCGGTATCTTATCCAAAAACAAAAAACAAAAAACTCCCTCACAATATCGTGAGTCCGTTTGGTAATGTTGTTCTAGTAACGTTATTTGTATTTTTTAGAAATATGTATAGATGAAAAAGTGTGTGAAAATACATATAATATTGTTTAAAAACTGAAAATTGTTACTCAAAATCCTATACCAAACGCCCCTGCATATCTTAATTTTTGGGTTTGGTCAATACTATTGTAACTTAGTGATAGTGGCATAGTCTATCATTTTCTTATTAAGAGAGTTAATGTTTGAATCCTCTCTTCCTGATCAGTGTATTAATCCAATTATTAAAAAAATGATTTCATTCTTATTGTTAACACTAAATAAAGATTGGGTAAAATTCTATCCCATCACTAAAATTTCAGTTTCTTGTAAATTGACCCTTAATTACTTGTAATTTACATGTGATGCGAATCTCAATCGACACGCTTTGAGACCCAACAAAAATATTGAAATACTTGCCCAAGAAAGCTAAAAATTCAGTTTTTTTGATAGAAACCTTGACCCAACGTTTATAATCGAAACGCGAACCAAAGGTATAAGTAATAGACATTGACCCAATGATTATAATGAATCACGAACCAAAGGTATAAAGTTTGAACGCCATAAAGAAGAATCCCTGATAAGTTCACAGTTCTTGAAGAACCAAAAGAAGAGCAAAGCCTCACATTTTCTAATTTTTATTCACTAATCTTTCTATTACAATGAGTGCATGCTATTTATATGACATGACTAGAAATAGAAAATATAAAAAACGTACTAAATAATAAAATCCTAAATAAAAGTTGATTTGGTCTGAAATTAGCAGATCCAAAATAAGAAAAATAGCTAAAAACGTTCTAAATAATAAAAGCCTAAAATTAAGGTAGATCTGGTCCAAAACTAGATATTCCAGACTAGGAAAAATATCTATTAACTGATATGGAGCTGGAAAATCAATCAACCATTAATCCACACCATAAATCATGCCCAATTAAGCCAGATCAGCCCTCAATAGCTTGGATTAAATTTATCACGCCTTCATCTTCCTTTGGGTCAAGCTTGGAATGTCCTCCGTTAGAATCAGCCCAAATCTCTTGAACAAGCCCATTAAGTGCTTCTTTGATCTTCTTGGATCTTGCTTTAGTAATAGGCCTAACTGGAACATGCAATGGATCCTTGAATGCTTGTTGATTCTCATCAACATGTATTAAAACATTATTCTTGCAACCTTTTGTCAAATTGATTGGAATCTTATGGTTAACTCATATAAAATGACATTGTTTTGAACAAGGACTAAAAAAAAAAAACAAATGATATTGTTTTTAAGTGGGTTAAAAACTGAAATGTGAAGAATCATGACAAAAGAGCACATTAACATCATTATAATAGTTGAGGACATAAATTGCAATTTTTCAAAAATCTAAGGATTGATTTAGAAACGATCTCAAATTTGTAAAATGCATTTTAATAAAAACGATTTAGGTCAAGGCTTTTGTCTAAGTGTACTTGAGCATTGTGTATTAGATGAGATATAAACACACCCACACGCATATATATATATATATATATA
This sequence comes from Quercus gilva, assembly GCA_023621385.1. Classification (NCBI taxonomy): domain Eukaryota; kingdom Viridiplantae; phylum Streptophyta; class Magnoliopsida; order Fagales; family Fagaceae; genus Quercus; species Quercus gilva. The sequence continues at coordinate 20,979,089 of CM042484.1, forward strand.
TATATATGAAAGCCAAACTCAAAGATAGATACCATAAATCATATGAAAAAAGATTTATTCTTCGTCAATGTGAGGTGCTTAAATTGTAGTAATATTTTTGGTCAATTACTAGAGTATTCTTATGGTATGAGTGACTTCGTTTGAGAATATATATTAAGCATTAAATTGATAACAGTGAGAAACTGAGAGGTATGAATTCTCATGTCTTTGACTTTAGGCCGCAGTAAGTCTTGACCAGCAACATTTGTCGTGTATACTAAAACCTTTTTTTTTTTTTTTTCCTAACCTATAATAAATACCCAGTCCATTAAAGTTGCTTGACTCAATTGCTGAATTAGTAGCTCCCAAAAGATAAGGAAAAAAAAAAAAAAAATTGATAGAGAGGGTCCAATAAAGTCTAGAGGAAGAAAAAAGGTTGCACTAATTAATTTGTCTGCGCCATTCTATTCCTACTTTCCTAAATTATATACTGTTATTAAGGATACGTTTGGTACACTGAATGTAGATTACATTAGGAATAGTAATCTTTATTATTGAGAATAGAAGGCATTGTAATGAAATAACTATTACTATTCATAAGTTTTGTTGTTACATATGGAAAGCTTGTAAAAGATGATATATAAGGAAATTTTATATTTTTTGAAATATATTAATTTTAAAACTTGTTATATGCGCTAAGGAATAGCTATTACATCCATTTTAAAGAGGAATAACTATTCTTCAATTTAAAGAATAGTTATTCCATTGTAATAATTAATCCATATAATAAAGATGTAACCAAATGACCGAATTAATATTACACATGAATAATTATTCAATTACGGGAGCTATTCCAGCATACCAAACGTACCCTAATTGTATTGTGTTTGGTAAAAATTAAGGGTGAAAATAGAATTTATTTGAGTTTAGAAGCATAGTTTATTTTGAAGTCAATTTATGTATAGGTTTTTTTAAAGTCTGCATCCCATTTTTTCATAGGTACAATCTTGAATATTCTTATCTAACTTATTTTTAAATCAAGGGGATCTAGTAGAAGCTACAAGAATTTAGAATGGTACAAGTGTATCATATGAGGCGATAAGGGAACAAACCAACATATGTATTGGCTTAATATTTCAAGATTGTTGCTAATTTTCTAACATGAATAGAGGAAAATCCTAACATAATCGAGTCTTCATTGACTCAAGATGTATTGAATTTCTATTATTTTAATGAAAGTTAGGTATTTATTAAAAAAAAAAACTTTTTTTTAAATCACTAATTTTAAATTATGACTTACAAACGCTTTAATAAAAGGGGCCATGTTGAAAGACATTAGCTTAATATAAATTGAGTCGCACGCATGCTCAAAAAGAAAAGTGCTAATTGAAGAGTGCGATAAAGTCAAGAGGAAGGAAAAAGGGTCTCCTGGGGGACTAATTAATTGGCTATGCTCTTCCTAGGGTTAATGTTTGATAAACAAAAAAAGCAATAAAAATCATTGTTGAACTCATATTCCATACTTTCTATGCATGTTGGGAAATTGATTATATTTTTGTCAAAGAGCTTATCATAACCAAATTAAAACAACCCCTCATTAACTCACGATTCAAATGATAATAGATAATTAAATATTTTTAATGAGTTATGTGAATTAATATATATATTAATAATTTTATAAAATGTCACATAATAGATCGAAGGAGATTTCATTATATGGTTTTGAAGGAAAATTTATCAAAAAAAGAGAATTAAAGATACCAATGTTACTGTTTATTGTGTGTGGGTGTATGAGCAAGTGTAAATTATGGTTTCCTAGTTCAATATATCAAAAATGTGACCCATGTGAAATATTAAATGGTATTTAAATGTTGGAAGGCCCATGAAAGATAGTGTATTATATTGTACTTATTATTATTATTTTTGACATTTGAATAAGTTGAATTGTACTTTTTTTATACATATAATTGTCATGATGCATTTTTAAACAGTGTTAAGTATTTTCTTTTAGTCGACAATATTAAGTGTTGTTTGTGTTTGAGAAGTAAATTAAGTATTTTTTAAGAGTATTGATTCTACCTCATCAACCCAAACATCATAAATGATTTTTGTATTTTATCACTTCCTTTTATACTTTTTTTTTTGAGAGTGTATACTTTTTCAACTATACATGTCATATATATAAAAAATATATATATATATATATATATATATAAACATAAAGAAAATCTAGAAATCAAATATAAAATAAAAAAGAAAGTATAGGAATAGGGGGGGTTTTGGTGGGGTCGGACTTGCATCAAATGATCCACAATTGATATAAAGATTACTAATTAGATTTATTTTCAATTTAACGTAGTAGGTTTTCGTGGGGTGGGAAAATTGTGTAATATATAGATGGAGATGGTCACTTTTTGACATGTGGGAATTGATTGAATGGACCGATTTTTCTAAAGAATTATTCACAATTCAATTCAGCTCCCCATTTGGAAGCCCAATCTGACCATCACATTCTACGCTTAATTCTTGACAATGAAAATATATTCCTCTTCCACTACTTGGAGATTAGCTTGCCCCCACCTAGCTATTACTAATTAAATTCAGTTCACACTTCGCAGGATGTTTTTGGTTGGTTAATTTATCACATGGAGAAGAATAATTTAATTAAGATTCAATAAGTCTTAGGATGAGTTTTTTTTTTTTTTTTTAAAAGTAAAAAGTAATACTTATTAGAGAACACGTGAAAATAGTAATCTTAGTATTTTAAACCGAGTTTATAATATATTATATAATCAGAGTAAAACTACAAAGATATCTAATTAACCTTTATAGTTGTAGCCTTAGAGTGAATTTGGTATGGCATAAAGAGAACGACTTAAATTTATTCAGTAAAAAAATCATTTGGTATGTTATAAAAAAACCATCTGCTATAAGAATAAAAAATGAAAATTTACTAGCTATGAAGAAACGTCAGCTGTTCCATTAATGACCTCCCATCGCAAGTAATGCAACGTGATTTGTTCCCTAAAAGCAAGTTATAAAAGGGCCACCCTCGAAGGTGTCCAAACCAGAAAGATGAGCATCAAATCGATCAACAAGAAAAAGTCGGGCTTTGGGGTAGGAAAATGGGGTGATGATTAACAAGTAATGTATACACTTGGAAGAGGAAGAGGAATAGGACTCAAAAACTACCACTACTAATATTTTCACAAAATACCTTCAACTTAATCATCAAAGTGTCGTCGTCGGTCATCCCCACAACAACAAAGATTTCTTAGGGATTCTTGTGGAGATATATATATATATATATGTGTGTGTGTGTGTGTGTGTTAACCTGATACTCTCACTCTCTCTCGCTATCCTTGCCATATATATAGCATGAAAATAGAAACACACAATTGGTTTAAATCTTTTTAAACAACATATAAAGCACGTAGTCTTTAGGATATTTTTGGAAGTCCTTGAGAGATCAAGAACAAATTCTAGATTTTGAGCAGTTTTATTTTATAAAAATTCCTGGATTTTACCAAGGAAAAGAAAAAAATCATGCAACATAATAATAATAATAATAATAATAATGTTATTGAAAGAAATTCAGCCATGAAAGGTATAACATAAAAAGCTCATTCATTGTACATGGCAAACATCATTAATCAGGCCTCATGGACCGACCAGGAATTGGTCCAAGTGAAAAGTAGCCATAATGAGTGGGGCCTCGTTTGAGAGGTTGAAGTTGAAGTTACAATGATAATGTAATTAGCTAGGTACACTTATGGCCTAATGCAACCTCCAAATATGACTGAACAAAAATGTGGCCCTCCAAAGACAAAGAATGGATGAGGATGACATTAATTGGTTTGTGCCTTGGAGGGGATGCACCTTAATTTACACCTCTATAAGATTCTGCTAGCCAAGAATGCTAGCTGCTCATATATGCTTCAAACTTCAAAAAGATTATTGAAAGTTATAATTAGCAGTCCTCATAATCGCCTATATAATTCAGTGTGACCTAAATTCTCACGGTCGGATTCAGCACAAACCTACACCACAAACATTTGAATTATCTGCTGTTTGATATGATCATTAGGTACGGTACAACTGTACAACATAAATAGAGAGGCCTTGTGTTTTTCCTACCCTAATCCACCCCTCCATGTTAAATGGCTTAATTTTCAGAGTATATGCCGTAAAGAGTTGATTATGAGAAAATTGGGTTTCATATATTCACCTAATTCTTAAAAATGCTTAGAAGTTTTTTTCTTTTTTGAGAATTAGAAGTTCAAGAAATTGTTAGGTCTATCGGGAGGATTGCTGAAGTGGTCATCCTGATTTTTCTAGCTAATAAAATGCTGTTATTTATGTAAAAGTGACATCATTTAGTGGTTTTTATTGTCCTGATTAGGAATCTGACTTACACATTTACATAAGTGACATTATTTCATTGGTTGGGAGTACCACTTCAGCAATCCTTTTGGTGGACCTAATAATTTTTCTAGAAGCATGCTCAAAAGTTAACAAAACATTAATAGATTACAAAGACAGTCAATCAAACCAATTTCCTTGAAAAACCAATATATCATGCATGAGTTAATGTTATGATAAAGAGGTGAATTTAAACAAAGGGAATAATTTAATTACCTTTTTGTCACAACCAGTAAATAATGCATGTGTCATGATAAAGGGGTTAATTTAAACAAGGGAAACAAAATAATAACCTATTTTTGTCTTGTTGGTTTGTCCCGGAACAATGACTTGAGTAACTATTACACCTTCTCATTTCTTTAACAACTGTAATAATTCCATATAAAACTCAATTTGTTTGGTGAAAGGATAAAATTCAAGTTTGCATTTGCCCACCTCTCTTTTCAATGACTCTTTGCCAATCTACCTTTGCTTCATGTGCTGAAAGCTCTAAAGTCTAATCTACGCCGCATGACCCGCATCTATGCCCATATTAACATCAACAGTCAACTCATCATGTGAGGTTTTTTTTTTCTGCAATCAGTCAACTTTCTCGAAAATTACTCATTACGTATTGCAAATCTTAAAATTATGTTGCACATTTTGTGATTATCAATATCTTGAGTAATGTTTGGGATATAACATTTTTTATTACTTACTAATGTAACGTGGTTACTTGTAATTGGAATAACATCATTTTTATACAGATATCTATGTTTTAGCACTAAACTTATATATGCATATTTTTAATAATTATTTTTTGTTGCTGCTATCATTTTTTTGAAGTAAATAATATTAGTGGTGTCGGAATCAACCTGATTTTCTATCTAAAATTCAAATGCCAAATATTGAGCAAGGGAAGAAAATTTTTGAAAACCTTAAAATCACTGTTCATGTTTCAAATATTTCAAATCATGTCATGATCCTAAGTAAACATCATCATATAGGTGCCCAATTATGCTAGATTGGAGTCAATAACTTTGATTGCACACAATCAAAGTAGCAAGGCATAAAAATGAAATCAAAGAACGGAGACACTCTCATTGTAATTCTCTCATAATTGCTCAGTTCAACATGGCCTGCACAAACAATTATCACATCTTTAACAGCATCAAACAATTAGTTAGGTAGCCTTAATATTGTCGGCACAATCAAACCAATTTTAGCAATTTCCGAGTGAATGCATGTTATTGTGCACACATAGCTCATTAAATTCTTAACCATGTAGCAAGATCGCGTGAGTACTAGTAAAAAAAAAGTGTGAATGCAAGCTATACAATTGAGTTTAAGAGAAAAAACACACACACACACAAACGACAAACCCTTCAATTTCTCTTCACCAGTGAAGTCTTCCAAATCTTGTTACCATCAACTCAAAAGTATGAAATGTTTTGTTTCTGTTTCCTCAGATGAATAGTATTTTACTACATCAGTTATCAGGTACCAACTTCTTTGCTTCTTGATGTACAATGTTAAATTTTTAATGTTGATAATTTCTTGTAGGGTCAAATGGTAGGATTTCTATCACGCATTTGCTTCATAAGATTCATATGAACAACCACTAGGTCAAGACACTTATGGTGAGTTTTACAAAAATTAGTATGTTAAGAATCTATAACCGACTCCAAAATTTTGGAATTAAAGTTTGATTGTAATCGTAGTTGATAAGTTTCACAAAATAAAAGCATAATCCTCCATCTACTTCACATAAACATAGGGCTATACAAGTTTAGAACAAGAACTAGGCTTGGTCATAATTCTCCATCTGCAATCGTTCTAATATTAGTACAGAACTCAGAACAACCTTTTACATACTGAAGTTGTCCGTTTGGATTTTTGGGCCTTATTTACAACAATCGTCTGTATATCATGGCATTTGTATATGTTGCAGCATTGTCAGGTGTTCTGCTTCTGAATCAGTGTTGTTCTCTGAAAAGGATTTTACAGGCGTGCAGAATGTAAATTTTATTGTAATGCAGTGATTGGTTCACTCATAAGGATTTACTATACTAGAAAGACACAAAAATTTAGCACAACAGTTGATTCTCCATGTGGTTTATCCATGTTTCAATATTCAAATTAGATGGTAGCCCACCAAGGGCTAAATCAAGAGCACAAAATCTCAATACTCATCATAGCCTCTCAAAAGAGGCCTAGATTGTCTTTATGATACCAACCAAGCCTTCCACCAAGCTGTTCCTTTCTGACCATATGAGATTCCCTCCACAAGTGAGTGAAGTGTTTACAATAACTTAAAACAGTACTAATTGCAATGATTGAAATCCTCGGAAATGTTGCTATATATCTGAACCAAATGGACTAGTGTGGCAGCAAAGACTGCAGAAATATAAATTCAACCCTCTTGAGCTTTAGGATTAGTCCTCAACCAGCTAACAATCAATGAATGCATAGAATTTGGCTGAAGAAATTCAACAAGCTATAAATGAGTCCTTGATGATTAATGATTAAAAAAACCAAGATTTCTGGTCCAAATTCCATACGGTACACGGTGGGCAAAGAGGGTCAATTCTAATAATTGTGGACACTGTGCTTATGGGTTGATGATTGATCTCTAGCTTAAAGACAAATGCTACACAGAACACAAAGGAATGATATGCTGCTAAAATTTTGTGTAGTTCTATAGCATCCAATGCAAGAGATGTCAGACAAAAATGATTGGCTAAGTACAATCCAAATTTATGGCCAAACCAGCAAGTGAATCAAAGACCACATTCAGGTCGTTTTTCAATGCTTAAGGAAGGAAATGCCAAAGTCTCAATGCAAACTTTGTATTTAAGAAAATAAGTTGCTAACAACTAGGTCGAGGAGAACTCATTGTAGATCCAGCATGCATGAAAATCTCAATGATACTGTCCTTTCCTTTTCATGCATGAACTTTCAAATTCACACTAAAAAAATAGATCCAGCATCAAAAGAGTCCCTCCCTGATCCATCAAACTCAGTGTTCACATTGTAAATCCAGTGCGTCTTTCAATGACTTTATAACATTTCAAAAAGGAGAAGCATCCAATCCCTTATTACCCTTATGTTTGTTCACATTAGTTATTTCACTTGTAACGACTATGAAGTCAGCTTGATGTTGAATATTTCAGTATACAAGCAATCAATCATACTAGGAGCTCACAAATCAGGTTTGCCTCGTAAGTAACAGCTAATAATTTTAGAACCCCACTCATTCAGATTTCCCTTTGAAAGCATAATACTATTTGAAGCACATGCAAAGTTTGAAATTCTTTTGCATATCATTTAATGGATCACAATAAAAGTAAATAGGAGCAAGGAATTCCACTAGAAAACAGTGAGAAATTTAATGCCCAAGGCTAGAGAAGTGTTCACATCTAAAATATATAGTTTGACAGGACACAGAAATTAAAGAGACTAATGGAAATGGCCTTTGAATCAAATTAACTATATATATATATATATATATCAACAATGCTATCAGTGGATTGTCTGTAATTTTAAATGGAGAAAAAGTTGGCATGTTTCAATGGAGGTGCTTGAATACTACACGCACACATGAATGTATCTATGTGAATTAGGGAGGTGGTTCAAAACTAATGAACATATTCAAATCCAAAAAGAAAAATCAAAACAGCTCAGGCCCTTGGAAGCATCGTGTTTGGGCCTAAGGTTTGGGCTTGGGCTTTTATCGGCTGAGTTCGAATGGCGGAGGTTAGTGCTTTTAGTTGAATGATGTCGGAGTCTGGGGAACGGTGTCGTTTCTCTGGGATTTCAAATGATTTCTTTATTGGGCGGGCCCGATCTCTGTAGTTTCCTTTTCTTTTTGCAATCACATCCTTTAATGGGCTGTCTCATGATTTGGTCTATTGGGGCTCCTCTTATATGATTTGGGACCCAAACCCATCACCTCTATTATCTCTTGGGCTATTGTTGTTGATGGGCAGGTTCCTTTTAGGTACCCTTTTGCCTCTTCTCTATAATATTATTAATCATTAATTACTCCCCCCCCCCCCCCCCAAAAAAAATAAAATTGTACCACTTATTTTTTAACTAATATAAGCTAATGAAAATAAATTATCTCAAATGGTCCCTTCATCATGTTGCAATTCATTTTTATATGGAAGGAAAAAAAAAAAAAAAACTAAATCAATTTGGCAATTAAAAAAGAAAAAAAAAAGACGACCCTTGCTTAATTTCATACATGTAATAGATATTTAATCAATAAAAAAAAATCATTAAGCATAAATTTGCATTATAATGTTTTTTTTTTTGTTGCTAATTATGGTGTGTTAAGATCCTCTCTATTTGTTTTCTAAATGAAAAAAAAAAAAAAAAAAAACCATTTTAATGTGAAGATTTATTTTTTCATGAGTCTAAATATGAACATGATGCCACAGAATATAAATAAATTATGAGTATTGGATAGAATAAGATTTTAAATGTTACAAGACTCACAACAGAATGTATACCTTTAAATCAATTATTGGGTTTCAAGATGACATTAAGTATTAGATATTGGTGTTTTTGATTGTTTAAGTCCGTGCGTCCTCGTGTTATTTAGCAAGCTTTTAATGGTGGAAGCCCCTGGCCATGGTTGGTCCATGACGTGAGAAATCAACTGCATGTAATCATCTAGAAATGCATTAAAAGTCACGCATACAATACTGCAAGTTACAAAGTATAAACTGCTATCATGCACACATAAATAAAACCTCAACCAAGTGAGAATTGACTCAATTGAGACGCACCTAGAATTGGTCACTTTCTTTTTCCAACTTAGCATAGGCCTTTTTACTGGTTAACTTGCGAATGTAAGGCTCCCCTATGATCCTATATATCTATGCTTCTTGTATTAGTATTTCAATCAATTTTTTAGAGAAACGCCAAATGAACCATAGATATCTAGTTATAATCTATATGCAATAGATTTATCTAAAGCTAATCTGGCAAATTTTCTAGGAAGTTTCATGGTTTAAAATGTCAAACACGTATTGGTGTATCTTTGGCTTGTTCTTTAAGTCACTATCTAGCTAATTGAATTTTTAGTAAGATACATGTATTCTATGTAATTAAGTACAACTCTATCTTGTGCTGCTCAAAATGGACTCGTGTAAAGTGATCTAGAATAATTGAGATATGAATTATCAATTTCACTACAAGACCCACATTGGCACTTCTTACATTGGAACAAGACAAATATATAACGTATACCAAACAAAAAGTTAATTTACAACAACAACAAAAAAAAATTATATTATTTTGGTGCCCCTTTATATCTTTTTCAATTTGTTTTAAGGGAATCTTCAAGATGAAGATCACTACGTGCTTGTTATCACATCTAGGCACTTCCAACTTGAAATATATATATATATATATACACATGCCTTAGTTAGACTACCAATGGCAAGTTTTGCTTGTAGGACTAATAGCTTCTACCTTATCCAGGAGATAGAAATTATAATGAAGCCAAAATAAAATAACTTGTAGAAACTGAGAAAAATAACTTTTTAGTAGACTAGTACATATATACTTGTTCACTTAGAGAACAAGAACCCCACACATGGTTGGATATCAAGTGCCATAGAGAGTTTGTACATAGAAAATGTAGCTTGAGTCACAAGTGATCTGTTAAAAAAAGGAAATGAGAATTTCTGAAATATATATATATATATATATAAATTGAAAGAATTAATTAAAAAGAGTTTAGAGATTTAATAGATAGTACTTTTGCATCAGCTTTTGGTTTTAGATCCTTCCATAAGAGAAGAGGGTGTGATAAAGACATAGCACCAAGTGGGATTGTGTTTCTTGCATGATTGCCCTGAAAGAGAATGGGAGATATATTGAGGAAATAGTACTACACAAGTCACCCTCGTCCAAGCAAACCAAACCTTTCTAGTTTATAAACCCCCTCTATTTCTTTCCAACCTTTCACCTAACGTGAACCAAACCTTCTCCAAATGGGGTGGTTTAAGTCCCTCCTCTCCCCATTGAAGAAAATCTGGGATCGTCTGCATTCAAGCAACAGAAACCGTAATTTCCTTTTCTTTTGTGCTCTCATTCATCTTCCTCTCTCAATATCTATTTGGTTTTGCTCTAACTACACCACCAAAAGATGTCTATATTACAACAAGTGTATTAATTAGTACAACAACAAAAAAAATTTAGTGTGACAATAAACATACTATTGCATCTTGGAAGTTTTTTAACATTCTCTTCTCATGTTTGTTGGCCAATATGTATCATACGACATTTGTTTTTGCAATATTAGCACTAAATGTTTTCTGTTCCTGCATTGAAAAATCCAACTCACTAAGAATTGGTTCTCTATTAATTCATGCATATTGTGAATTGGTTTTGCTTGTAATCCTTTGTCTACATTCAACTTCATGCTCTATATTCAATCTCATAGTCTCATATATTAAAGCATTTCATTTCAATGCCCCACATCTTTTCGTTTTTTTCAGGCAGAGGAATTTATATCTTGTACAAGGATGTGAAGTCTTGCCCATGCGAAGATGTGCAAGTCCTATGGTCAATACTGGTCGAGTCACATTCACATACACCTTCTTTGCCATCAACTTGATGAAGCTGTCTTTCTTGCCTTATAGAAAACCATAAAAGAGGACTATTTCACTTCATGTACATATATAAATACTACATTATACTCATGAGAAACCCGTTTACTTTTTGCTGTTTTCCTGATAATTATGAGCCTCATGTACCTTTTTACACTTTTTGTATATGCTGCTTTTCATAATTAAAAGCTTTCTTTTGATAAAGAGGTTTCTTTCTTTATAAAATTTTTCATAACGGTGATATGTAAACTGATCACATTAGTCCAATCATAATTTGTCACAATAGTAAATTATGAAAATGGATGCGAAAGGAATTATATTTTCAGTAGTGTTCAGTTGATACTAATTTTTTTTTTTTTTTTAAAGCATTTTTCACATTCTCCAAACAACAATTTAAAGCAATGACAAATTATTTTTTTATTTTTTATTTTTTTGGAGAGGGTGGTTCGATGTTGTCGGTAATTAAACAACAGGCTATAATTAAATTACTATGGATGGTAATGAGTAGTATTCTTAGACCTTCTAACCACTTTCAGCCCTTTTGTCTATTTTCTTGTCCAATGTCTATACCCAACCTTCTTTCTTTTTTATTTTTTAAATGGAAAGCAATGAATTAATGAAACAATGAAGAAATGACATGTTGGAAATATATGTGCTACGAGGTTCCTCATTTTAAAATGAAAGCAGAGTTCTGCAAGTTCAAGTACAGCAAGTAGAGTGCCACTATAGTCATGCTTAGGTGAAAAACACCAACTCATATTACTCCTGTCCATTTTTTGTTCATAAAAAAAAGAAAAAGAAAAAGAAAAGCAGAGAGTTTTATTCTAGAACAACTCATTAATGTAGTACTCCTATATCTCATGCCTTTACCTACCATCCACATTTATTTGTACGGTAACTTTCATAATTAAGAATGGAGAGCTTGTTGTTGCGGTTCAATTCTTGTGTCAACATATAACCCAAGTATGTATACACAGAAATGAAGTTGCTTTTGTTCTACACAATGAGTCATGAGACTCATGACCCACATGGTCTTTGCCCAACTCTGATGATGATCATAGAAAAGAAAATATTCAGGATATATATTACATGCATGCAGGCAATGTAAAGGGGGATTGGGGAATAAAATAACTAATAATTATTGAATGAACCACTTCAATGGATTGAAAAAAAAAAAACAACAGAAAGCAAGAAAGAAAAAAAATCATGAATTTGAGAAAGATTCAACTTTGTAATCAAACTTGCTTTGAAGTGATACTTCATTAGTTTATCATTGTCAATAAAGGAAATAATTATGGACAGAGTTTTGGTATTAGGACTGCGTCATCACTGTATGATTGGTAAAAACTACAGGCATGTTCAATCCTCATGCAATTGAGTACATGGGCATTCAGCAAATTAATAAATAACTAACATTAATAATTGAGTGTATGGGGCGGGGCATGTACAAGTACAACTGGGGCACGAAATACCTTTTTATTCCTTTATGAGGAAAACATAATTATCCTAAACACACCTATTATGATTTTTGAGGCATTGAATAATGTAGAATGAAACATACCAACTATGATATTAAAAATAAAGTTTTTCATTTCATTACTAGATAATGGCAGGTGACAAAATATATGAGAAGTATTAACCCACTAATACTATCTGTTTGAGGTTTTAAACCTTCACCTTAATTATAGAATGGAAAAGAACAAAAATGCCAGTTGGTTGCAAAAGCCAAAAACCACTTCTCAAATTCATGCTTTGTTTGGTTGGAGCAAAATGGAGTGATGGAAAGAAAATTTGGAAGAATTGATTTTTCATTGACCCCACATTTTTCTTCCTCCCAAATTGGAAGGAAATGAGAGAGAATTAAGAGTTTGTATTAGAATTTAGAGTATTCCTTTTTCTTTCATTTCTCCTAAAAATCAAAGCTTTAAATGAAAGGAGTCTCCATTCCCTTTCCTTTCTTTTTCCTCTCTACCTCCTCCCCCCCCCCCCCCCTTTCAACCCCAATAAATTTGTCATATACAGCTTATTACTGAAAATTGAAAATTTATTGCTAAAAACATTGTAGCAAAATAATTTTTAAATTTGTGAATAGTATTGTGGGGCCTAAATTTACCTAGAAATCTGCGTTTTGCTGAGTTCGGTGATCTATGAACAATGCCGTGGGACTCCAAAAAAACACAAAACGCAACTTAAATATAATTTCAGTGTTAGACAAACGCACACTGAGAAGATCTCAACTCCCAATTTGTCTTACTAAATCAAATCTTTTTAAAGCTTATGAAAATAAAAATAAGTTTTAGTGTGACAGAATTGGGAGTATAATAAATCACTCTTAAGTGTAATAATAAATAGGAATATTCTTTTTTCTTTCTCTACAACAAAAAAGAATCAACTCAAACTATACAAACAAAACATCATTAAGGGCTAAGTTTCGCACCCAAAAAATATAAACTTAAAAATAGACTTGACGTACTTGGGTCCAATATTTGCAATTCATAGGAAAAAAGAAAAATGAAAACCCTCATTATCTTTTTTTTTTTTCTTTCTAATTTTTATAATTTAATAGTTGGAGAAAAATAATTTGAATCATGGACAATTTTGTTGAAAAATATTATGAAGTGTTAATTAAGTTACAAACTAAAAACTCTTAACAAAATTCACTCGTTTAAGACAGGATGAAATAGGTTTTACCTCGTTACCACAAATGAGTGGAAAGAATGGAAATTTTTTTGGTGAAAACCAAAACTAAAAGGATATGTAAATAGGCAAGGCCACATGCTAACCGAAGATGAGACAAAATGAATGCAAAATCCTAAAACCCACACTTTTCTTCGTAAAGATAAATAAATCTTAAATCCAAGCCCAAAGTTATGTTTACCATATGGCCCAACCCCGAATGAAATCCCAAAACAAAAAGCGTGGGGTTGTGATTTGGAGCCCAAAAAAGGTACTTTCTTAACTTATTTTGGGCTCCATGAGAGGCCTTGCAAATGGACTTAAAGTGATTGTGAGCCCATGGTGGGCATACTTTGCAGAGAAATTGAAATACACTGATGAATTCACTGCATATTAGATATTACTGGATAAATGAATCCTCTCAAGCCACAAACAAATATGGATTTCATGTTAAATTGCTGATTCAATCACATTTAATGCCTATGATCATGAACTCAACAGCTCTAGAAAACTGTCGTTCTCCATTTCTCCTTGTAGTAACAAACTAGATTGAACCTCATTAACCAACCAACATGTTGAACACAAAAAAAGAACCTACTCTATCATGAATCCCACTACCCAATGCTAAGAACATTTTAACAACCATAGTTTAATAAAGGTTTTCTTCTTTTTGAGGAATGATTTTACAATCAAGATAATAAAAAAAAAAAAAAAAATCATGTGCATTGACTTGTTCTCACCAAACCTCTACATGATGCATCCATTCATTTAATTTGGGAAAAATACTTATACTTTATTTTCCCAATTTAGCATATATTGTTTAAGAGCCATGTAATTATACAAGGTTCAAATCTCTCTACTCCTAAATTATTAAAAATAAATAAATAAATAATAAAAATATGCCCATAATTAAGTCTTTTCTCTATTCTGTAGCACCATTATTGAAATCCCATTTTTCTCAATATTTTACCCAACTCTTGTCTTCTATCATTTACTCTCATCCCTTTCTATCTCAACTACACAGACAATCAACCCCTTTGTTAACATGAGTAGTACTGGACTTAAAATCTCACATGATCTTCCCTTGTTGCTTTAAGGATGATTTCTTCGGTTAAAATTTTAATGTGATATGTGCATGTGCTCATTCATTTCTTTTAATCCAAATATGGTGTATTGCCCAAACCAACTTGCATATGATAATAGTCTTGAAGCTCTTTCTTTTCAGGTCATAAACTTTCCCAATTTAACGCTCCATTCAATCTGTATAAAATGTTTTTCAGATAATCATAACTTCAAACCTGCTGTCAAATTCTTTTGTTAAATGAGCATTCAAATAACTGAATTTAGTTTTGCTCTTTAATCTAATGTCATCCTGCAAAAAGTACACTAAATCTCCATTACAACCCACTTTAAAAAAGAAAAGAAAAAAAGAAGAAGCTCTATTACAATCTATTTTAGATAGTATATCTTTTACAACCATGCTTAGGAATTGCACCAGTGAATCAAATAAGCTTTCACCAATTGTGCTGGTAGCTCAACTAGACAGGTTTTATTTCTTTACTGATTTTAAATAAAATAAATAGTTACAATGGGAGAAAAAGATTTGAATCCGGTCGTTTTCGTTAAAAACACCAAGAAGTGCAAATTAAGATACATGACTCTTTGCAACTACCAAATAACTAGTTTTGATGGAGATAGTAACCATTGCATAGCATTTTCTTTTTACTAATTTCACCTTATACAACCCTACTAAAATAGTAACTATTTCCTACGATCTCATTGACAACCAAATCCATTGCCCCTTGGAAAACACTAAAAACTTATTGCTAGCTGCATCATAAACAACCCTAAGACCAAATTTATCATACACAAATCATTGTCGATGTCAATTATCTTGTCATTGAAATATAGAATTATCCTTTCCAATAGTGTGTTTTTATCATAGTCCGAGCTTCTACCCCTATATTCAAGATCTTTCCCCACATTGCATTTCCTGTAGAACATCAACCAATCATAAGCTTTTGCTCTAATTTTAACAAATAGCCCTCAAACCATACATGATACACGCATGTCTCTGTTATCCAAGACAGTAATACTGTTTGAGAGTAAAAAAAATGTAAAAAGAAATGCCCTTTCACGTGTTCAAAGCCCCACACATCAATTTACTATTCTAATTACCATTCTATTTACTATTGAAGTACTTTGCAGAAGTTTACCTCTTTTTGTCAATAGCCTAAAACTAAATGTAATGCCTCTTAATCATACTCAAAGACTCAAATTCCACTCTACCTTCACCTTGATATTGTGGAGACGTTCATAAACATAGCTCCCAATATGCAAAAATATGAAATATCACATCTCACTTTGAAAATTCTTACACTTGTAGTAATACGTATGCATTCACTAAGACAATTGCCACATGCAAAAATTCCATACTGTATACTGTGCCCCACATCTTCCATAAGGGTATAAAACCCACTTAAAGCAATCACTTCTATGAACCATACTTTTATACAAAAAACTTAACTTATGAACTTTAAGGAGTTGTTTCTTCACAAAATATACGGATTTCACATAGATTCACTCCATGAGATACCACAATGCATCCAAAAAGACATACAAGTTCTAAGTCAGATTATTATTTTCATTTATGCTAATAAAAATAGGAATTCATTAAAACCAAATAATTCAAGAAGTTTGATTAAAAATAGATAAAATATCCATAAGAAGAGTAAGGAGCAGCTCCTGATTCATCCTCTTCTTATTAATGCGTCTGCACATTTATTTGCTACACAACAGCCGTGTTTCATCCTCACTTATGGGAGTAGTGAAATCAGCAGATCATTTACCATATTTCCGTTACGCTCTTTACAACATGAATTGGTTGTTTTTGTTTATGCTATAAATAGTTAAATACTACTAATAATTTTTGGATATACATTATGGAGGGAAATGAGGAAGCAAAGAGTCAAAAGGAGAAATTGATGAAATTGACAATCCCGCCCTTATTACAGGCATATACATACTACACTACACTACATATATAGATACACACATACATAAACAATCACTAAAAAAAAAAAAAAAAAAAAAAAACAGCTCTTTCCTATAAACCTTGAAAATCCCCAAACTCTCTCTCTCTCTCTCTCTCTCTCTCTCTCTAAACCCATATTTCTCTCTCTAAAATCTCAAGATTCCATAGACGCTATGTTCCTTCGACGACAAATGTATCGTACGACGTCGTTGCGTCGTAGGATTTCTCAGTTTCCGCTACATTGGTAAGCTCTGTCACCTTCTCTGGTTTTTGATCTGGTTCGTTCCGTACCAAATAAATTTCATTTTTTTTTTTATATAATTTATTTATTTTTTTTGTTTGAATTATTTGTTTTAGTTTCAGGGTTTGATTAGCTATTCAGAGAAGCGCTTCAGAATTTTTTGATTGTTTGAATGTGTGTGGTTTGCTTGTTGATTGAATCAATGGGGTTTTTGTTTGGAACCAAGTGAAGCTTTTAAACGAATTTGTTTGGGATTAGGGTTTTGTAAGAGATGAGGGAGGGTTTAAGATCTGGGAAGCAATTGGTGAATCAGGGGAAAGATAAGGTTTCTCCTAGGAAAATTGTTGAGAATGAAGTGAAAGTTAAGGTTTCTCCTAGGAAAACTGCTGAGAATGAAATGAAGGAGATGGGTTCTGGTTTGGATGGCGAGGGTGAGGAAAACCCGCATTTGGTTTCTGGAGATGTGGAGACTGAGAGGGAGTCAGTGGTGGTGGAAATTGAGGAAAGTACAGTTGTGTTGGTGAAGGAAGAGTGTGTTGAGGATGGTGAGGTGGGTGAGAGGGAAGGTGTTGGGTTGGTTAAGAATGGGAGGAAACGGAGGAGGGCCATTGGTGGTGAAGAGAGTAAACTTGGTGGTGTTGTGAAGAAGAAAGTGAAGGAAGAAGAGGATTCGGATTGTAAAGTGCAGATTGGTGTTCGGGTTTTGAGGTCGAGGTCTGTGGGGAAAAGTCAAGGTGATGAGGAAGGTGATAAGGGTGAGGCTGAAGGTGGTTTTGTTGGGAAAGGTGGACAGAGTGACGGGTGTGAGAAGGAAGAGGTTAAGGTGGAAAAGGAAGAGAGTGATCAACCAGTTGTTGGGGTGAGGAAGAGGAAGTTGAAAAAGAAGCGTGGAAGACCCCCCATGGTGAAAAAAGATGAGGTTGATTTAAGGGTTGGTAGGATAAGGATGAATTTGAAACGTAAGCGTGGAAGACCACCAAAGGCAGAAAATGAAGGGGGTGATCAAGCGGTTCGTAGGTTGAGAAAGAAGTTGAAACGTGGGCGTGGGAGACCCCCAAAGTTGGAGGAAAGCAATGAGAGTATGAAGGCTAAGCCTCGTAAGGAAGGAAGGGTGGGTGGGTCAAAGAAAGGTGAGAAGGGTTTAAAGCTGAGAGATAGGTGGAAGAGGAATGCATCTACTGATAGCTCACGCTTGGAAAAGAGAATTATTGAGAAGGAATTGAATGCTAAGAGGTTTTCACCGTCCAAGAAGACTACACGTGGGAAAGATTTAGAGAATGAGGGCAAGGCCTCATTAGAGCCAAAATCAAACATGGTGAATGCATCTAGGACCAGGAAAACTATAAGAAAAGGAGGGAAAGCTAAACAAGATGATGGTATATCTACGGAAAAGCAGTTAGTAAGAGAGAAAATAACAAAAATACTTTTTAGTGCAGGCTGGACAGTTGAATATAGGCCTAGGAATACCAAAGAATACCTTGATGCGGTTTATATTAGTCCAGATGGGAAGACTCACTGGTCAGTTACCTTGGCTTACAGAGTGCTTAAAGAGCGTTATGAAGCTGGTAATGGTGAATCTAAGACTTATAAGGCTGGTTTCATATTTACTCCTATACCGGATGAGGAATTCAGCATGCTAAAAAGGATAGTTTCTAAAACAAGGGCGGACAAAAACAAAAAGAAGAAGCACAAGGGTGGAAATAAGACTGGAGTTGTTGAAAAGAAAAGGCACAAGGAAAAACAAAATTCTGTCCTGAGTCCAGGGAGTAAGTCAATGAAGGGGAAAGGGAAATCTTTGCTTTGTGAGCAGGATTACTCAGATGGTACATCACAAGATGTAATGCAGGTATCAGTCAGGGACCATAAGCGGCGAAAAACGCAAAATAAAAAGCGATGTGCTTTGTTGGTTCGCAACACTATGGAGGGGGTGGATTCGGATGTTAATGGCTATATACCATATAATGGGAAACGTTCCGTGTTGTCCTGGATGATTGATTTGGGGACAGTACCACTGAATGGGAAGGTGCAGTACATGAATCAGAGAAGGAAAAGTGTAAAGTTTGAGGGTAGGATTACAAGAGATGGCATTCATTGCGACTGCTGTAGTGACATCATCCCAATTTCAAAATTTGAAGATCATGCTGGAAGCAAACTCTGTCAGCCATTTCAAAATATATTTCTTGAGACAGGAAATTCCCTTTTGCAATGCCTGCTAGACTCATGGAATAAACAAAAGGAATCTGAACGTGAAGGGTTCCATTTCATAAATGTTGATGGTGAAGACCCAAATGATGATACGTGTGGTATCTGTGGAGATGGTGGGGACTTAATCTGTTGTGATGGTTGCCCATCAACATTCCATCAAAGCTGCTTAGATATTAAAGTATGTGTACGCATGGCTACTTGTTTTATTCTAATTGCATTCATACCCAATCAAGCTGCTGTTGCATCAATATTTTATTCCTATGGCGTATGTAATGAATTAAGGATTATGCTGATATAGCTAGCACCCTAAAGGATCTTTCTCTTAAAAATATATGGTGGCATACCTAGTTAGTGATGAGAAAAGAAAAAGACCTCAAGTTCTTGACAAATTGGTGCTTTTAAAAAAAAAAAAATTAAAAATAAATCTTTTCTCTTTGTTTTTGTTAGAATAATAATTAAATAATTAAATTTACCATTTTCTAACAATTTAAGCTTTTGGGAAATGTAGACATCTGATAGTTTATTACGGTATTAGAGCAGGTGGTTTTGAATTCAAACTCAGTTTCCATACCTTTCTGGGCCCCACTTATTAAGGGGAAGTTTTGGTGCGCACATGAGAGGGAGTGTTAGAAAATAGTTAAATGATTATTCACTCTTTCTTGCTTAAGTTTTTGGGACAAGTGGTTCTTTATCAATTTTATTTCTACTTCTTGTGAAGAGAAAAGGTTGGGTGATGGGACTTTCTTCATGGTCTGAAACGAATTGTGTGGTTTGTCATATGCCTGGATTTGTGTTTAGGATTATAAAATGTGATGTTAGTATTCAGGTTTTATGGTCTTGTTTTGTTGTTACCGAACAGGGACTTCAATAATTGCTGCAGGTAATTTAATCTAGATGGATATTGGGTGAAGCCTGTGATGTAAATGCTCCCTTAAAGTTAAATCACCAAAACTTGTTAAGTTGTTATTCATGATAAGCAGACAGACTTGGAATAGTATATTGTATCTGTCAATTTGAATATGTCTTGGGTTCTTTTACATGTAAATAGGTACAAACATATCAGATGACACATCCATTTTTTTCTTCTTCTTGCAGAAGTTTCCTTCAGGTGATTGGCACTGTGTATATTGTTCATGCAAATTTTGTGGGATGGTTGGTGGGAATATGCATCAAAGGGATGATGCTGATGATATGGCCATATCTGCACTACTTACCTGTCGATTGTGTGAGGAAAAATGTATTGGTTCTGTTTTCATCTTTTTTAATTTTTTTGGTTGATAATTTTCAGGTTCTTATTCTTAGTGGATCTTCATGACCTAAAATGAGCACCTCTGGCTGAAAACATTAACAGCTTTTCTCTTTTGCAGTCCACCAACCCTGCATTCAGGTGAAGAATGCTATAAATGTTGATTACAATAGTCCATCCTTCTGTGGGAAGAAATGTCAAGAGGTATGTATATTTATATACTGATGAGAAGTTTTTAAAGTTATTACTTCCGTAATCTATTGCTGTTATTTAATAGCTTGGAAATTGTAATATCATCCAGGGTTTGCCTCTGCAGTTTCAGTTGCGCTTTATCTGTTTTATGTCTGTATTATAGGTTTTTAGAATTGAATTAGTATAGGTGCCCCACCTACAATTATCATGATGACTTTTGTATTTTTCCTTCCCGCCCCCCCCCCCCCCCCCCCCCCCCCCAAAAAAAAAAAAAAAAAAGGTTATATCTATGGGTATTCCCAAGGCTTCCTTTGAAAGTTATTGAAGGAACTTCCTGTGGGAGATGTTAGCTACATACAAATTCAAGGCTGACAGTTTATAGGTGATGAATGAATGTGTGCTTAACCCTGGAAGTGCATGTGTAACAGTTTGGTTAGAGAAAGGTTCAGATATTTGCAGCAGTAGCTATGTTTATTTTTCTCTTTCCCCCTCTAACTCTCTAAAGATATATATATATATATATATATTTTTTTTTAATTTCATTTTCTAATAAATTGTTTACTTTTGAGAAGGTTTCTCAATCTAATTTAATTTTTTCTGTCGTACCAAAATTAATCCAAATGTCTTGTTCTGTCAGTTATTTGATAGACTAAAGATGCTTCTTGGGGTCAAACATGAGCTGGAAGAAGGATTTTCATGGACTCTTATCCAACGGTCAGATGTTGGGTCAGATATTTCTCCTAGTGAAATTCATTCGGAGGTTGAATGGAATTCTAAGCTAGCTGTTTCTTTTTTCATAATGGATGAGTGCTTCTTACCTGTTGTTGACCATAGAAGTGGAGTCAATCTGATCCAGAAAATTATCTACAATTGTGGGTGAGTACACTTGGCCTGTCTGTGTACTATGTTCTAAGCCATTTTTAACATGGATGACAGAGATTCACTTCAGCCATAATTGTCTTTATTTGGTTTGTAGAGTTATTTATGTTATTCAAATCACTTTAAACCCCTTGGCTTTGAAATAGATATGCTCCAAGATTCCAATGTTTGCCAGTTTGCAACCATTAGAGAAAAAACATACAGAAATTATAGTCAAGAGTAAGAATTTACTTTCTGAGTGTCACCTGGGATTAGGAAGTTAGAAATTGCAATCTTTTTGATGGGCATTTGCTTAGAGTGATAAGATTTGAACCCCACAGTTTGCTTCATAGTGGTTGTAATTAACAGTTAATGCAACTTACATTGAGGCCTGCCCCAACACCTATTGTTCTCATGCATTTTGATCCTAGAGAGTCATAATTAAACTGGAATTCAGATTGGTACACAGGCTGGATTCTCGTATGCACTGCATATTAATAAAAATAAAAGAACAGATAGAATGTTGAATTCCTTTTAACTTTCAGTCACTCAAAGGATAAAATGAACTATGATTCTGCTGTTACCATGTAATTAGATTTTAGTGTTGAGATAGTCATGCAGTTGCAGTTTTTGGCAGTTACCATGTGATGGATGAGTGAATTTTACCTATATAAAA
The DNA here is from genome assembly GCA_023621385.1 of Quercus gilva. NCBI lineage: Eukaryota > Viridiplantae > Streptophyta > Magnoliopsida > Fagales > Fagaceae > Quercus > Quercus gilva. The sequence goes on from CM042484.1 coordinate 21,001,220, forward strand.
AAAAGAAAAAGATGGATGAGTGAATTTGTTTCTTTCTATGATCTAGTTTTCACATACACCTTTAAACAATGACTTCAAGTTTACCCTTCTTGCGCATGTATTCTATGTTTTTCCTATTAACAATATTTTTTCTGTAAGGATGTGCTAGTTGTCACATCCTTATATTTTGCTTTGATCAAACCTAATCACGACTTGCCCTATGGTCAAGATGTATCTTTGTTTTGCTTTTATGATAATTGGAAATTTGGAATTCAATAAAATATGCATGTTTGTCTTTTATTAAAATTTTACCTTTCCCTTTTTCAGGTCAAACTTCACTCGTCTGAATTATAGTGGTTTTTTCACTGCAATACTAGAGAGGGGTGACGAGATGATCTCTGCAGCATCCATTAGGTATATGTCTGCTTAAATGACTTCCTTGAATCTGTTTCTCTGTCACTGGTTATGAATTCTTAATTGTTGTGTTTATTCATATATAGAACTTGTTCAAGACAGGATCTGATGAAAAGAATGAAATTGAATGTGGGTTTTATTTTTGGTGGATATATTCTTACATGTTTAGATTTTGCATCTCTGATTTATGTTTCTATCTCTTCTTTCTTGTCACATACTTCAATACATTTCATTATAAATTGCAGTTTATCAAAAAAATTAAGTGAAGGTTTGTATTGGTCAAAATAGTATTACGAGGGGTTCAGAGGGGCAATTGTAGTATACTAGCTATATGCTTACTTATCCACCAAAAAGAAAAAGGCTACATGCTGACTTATCAAAAAAATTGTAGTATATTAGCTATATGCTCAAACTGTCTACTCATGATCAATGTTAAAAGCTTATATGTCTGAGTATGTACATTGTGTCATAATATTTTTAATAATTAACAACAGGGATCAATATCAACTGATTGCCAATTGGTTCATTCTCTACCCAAATTGGATCAGTTCTATATGCATCACATTATTTTGTCAGAACTTTCCTTTAATTGATCTCACACCTTTTCACATATCATGGCTCTGATACTCGTGAATTCCACTAATATGTGGCCGAGAAAATGAAATACATATTACTAATAACAATAAATTATTTATTTAATTAGCGCTATCATTTATTTCCACAGTTACTAGTATTTCCACAGGGATCAATAATTACTAGTAACTGGAAATCCTTATTACTAATAACAAGAACCAAACTTAGCACATATTCACAAATTAAAAGAAATTAAAGAAATTATTTATTTTCATGAATGAAAAAAATAAAAAAGAACGGAAAGTATCTGAATGTTTCTAATGAATAAAATAATTTTATTCAATGAAAAACAGATACGAAGAGAAATTCAGAACACCAACAAAACTACATAGATAATCAAAGCCTAGAGAAGCAGTGACTGATGGAACTCAAGGAACATTCTCCTACTCTTTGTCAAACAAAGGAAAACCAAAATAAAACAGTACCCAAGAAATACTAATACCCCAACCCTTTTAAATCTCTCAATCCTTCCAAAACATGCATGCCACATCTCATAAAATCCAATGAACTGCAGTTGGACTTTAAATGTTTCCCAATCAGTGTAGCGATGAGAGAATATCCTTTGCTTCCTTTGTATCTTAATTAACCAAATCAAAGAACCAAATACTACCTCACAAATGGTACCAGTGACACCCAGCGAAAAAAAAAAAAAGTGATACCAATGATTTATCTTTGATGATCTATAGTCCAATCAATATCCTGAGAAAATATATATGAGAATTTGTGCTTTCCATCATAGCCTTTTCATTTCTCCTGCTGGATTCCCGTATCTTTGACAACATTCAATGAGTGGGGTGGTGTTGATGAATAAAAATGGATCTCTTCTATTTTTAGTGTCAATAATCATAAGGTTCTGAGTTTTTTCTGTCCAATATATAATGTACCTTATCAGGTTTTCTGGAAGTTATTTGTGCTGCTTTAACTTGGTTGAATACTTAATTTTGTGCTCTGGTTATCATTTCTTTGTTTGCTTGTGTATAGCAGTAATCAGGAATAGTTTGATTGTACTTTTTAGCATGAATGGTTATGAAATCTTTTGTCGCTCTCCTTTTTCCTGCTTTGCTCTTAAACCTTGACTTGATGCCTTTTTGTCCCCTTTCTTGGTGGAGGCTAAGTGGATAACTGATACATTTTATTCATTCATGAGTTTCCTTCTTGAGTAATGTTGTCTATTGTGGGCAACCCCAAGTGAGTATTAGAATGACCATTTGGAGTGGAATAGTGGATAATCATGTGTGTTTGCACATGTTACAAGATTCAGATACTAACAATTATATAAAACACTACTTTGTCAAACAGGATCCATGGAAACCAATTAGCAGAGATGCCATTCATTGGTACCCGCCATATGTATAGGCGTCAAGGGATGTGCCGTCGGCTTCTAAGTGCCATTGAATCTGTATGTTCAGAATCTAATGCTTTTATTATTATTTTGTTTTGTTTTGTTTTGTTGGTAGTGTGTGTGCGCCTGCATGTACAGGTGCTCTAAATTCTGGTTAATTACAGACTCAGATTAATTTACTTTTTGTTTATTATTAAAGTTGACAGGAATATATTTTTTGAATTTGTGCATAATGCTTCTTAGAAATTCTTTATTTATGTGTTAATATTCCTCATTCTGGGTAGACGTTAATTTGTGGAGGCCATCTACAGGGTATTGCATTATTCTAGTTTGATCTTGATCTGTTTAAAGGTGAGCCCCCTACATGGTATTAGATTTAACCTAACAGGAAGTTAATTAGTAAACTTAGTGTTAAGTGTCAAGAAAATTAAGAAAAGTAGGAACTGGGGTTGAATGAGGAGGAACAAAAGGGTGCCAAAAGTGTTTGTTTTGATACTTCAGTTTATTTTAGTTTTATTTTGGAAAATTGAACAAAATGCTTAATGATACTCTGTGGTGTCATTTTTACAACATCTAAATTCCTCATTCTGCTGAAGCATAAACAATAACATGCCTAGTTTCTCTCTTCCCAAATGCCTTAGAAGGGAGTTCAGAAATTGCTCTGTTGTCTCCATGTAGGATCTGACAACTTTTTCTACTTCATCATTTTATTTATGGAATCTAAGTTGACCTGAATGTTGGATTGTCTCATGTTTTATGGAATGTTCTGTTAAAGAAATGGTTCCCTGACTGTGAACTTTAGGTGCTTGATTTAACTGCGTCCTGAATATAGAAACCCTACATGGTAATGGGCAACAAGGGACGTTTATGCAAAGATCCTTCTGTGGATCACCTAAAAGATTTTGTGTCCTTTGTTGTTGTTGTTTCTTATTATTGTTATTATTTGATAAGGAAGCACAATTTGTGCACTCAGATGGGATCAAATCCATGACTACCCTTATTAATTGGGGAGGAATTGCCATTTACTCCAAATAACATTGTCTTCTATCGCATTAGCTAAAATTAATAAAAATGGGAAATGTATTTTCCTGAATTCCTGATGTTTATGAAGTCATTTTGCTCCTGTTGGGCATCAGCCTTGTGCATCGAGCAATTACTTGATACTCTTGAAGTATTTTGCAACTTTACCAGGACAGTGCTCTGAATGATTAGGCCTGTTGTAGTATCCACCATGATCGGAAGACCTTATATTTCGCAGTTTGTAAAGTGTTTTAAGTTATAAGCCTTTTTCAATTATAATGCTTTTGCCATGTCATGTAACAGGGATACACACCTCTAAATTGGAAGTCATTAATAAAAAAGTTGAATCAGTGAGTAGTCATAGATGCCCTGATGTTATTTTTTGCTCCTTTTCCACAATGTTTAGACTGAACATGGTACATTGGGTAATTGTATGATAGTCGAGATTATTTTGCAACTATTCTGATAATGCCCTTAATATTCAAATTGTTTTCATTTTTCTTCATGGTTATCTGACATCTCTGTTTATATTCAGTTTTCATCATACATTATATGTGTTAAACAGTCTGGGTGCTTCCAACTTTCCTCGATGTAAGAATATAAGTCAAAAGTAGAATCAAATGGCTAAAGAGAAAATGTTTGATCCAACCCATGCAAAAACTGGAAATGGTCATTAGAACCAAGTATAAGCTTTCCTAGCTGATAACAACCTGGATTAGAATGGAAATGTAGCTTTTTAGCCTGAACTTTTGTACAGCAAAGTTTTGATTGAACTATACACACTTTTGATTGAACTAATGTTTTCAATCTCATAATGCATATGCATGAAAATGGTGGTGGAAAATGTGAGGAATCTGTATAAAACGATTAAGACCTTTCCAAACTTTTTCCAATGGTGTGAAATTTACATATTAAACTAAATTCTAAGACATTAACTTTAGATACTAACCACCATTTTGATGCCAAAGTTTTTTTAAGTTTTAAACATATACTTAGGATTAAAATCAATGTCTTGAGGTAAGCTGATGAGACAATTGTTTCAAAACTTGAAAATTTATTTATACCTATTAACATTATCACTGTCATTGTTGTTTTAGTGATGCGCTTGTCTCTTCTATTGTATTGGTTTCTCATGATTAGTGGCCTTTTGGGCCATATGTTTCTGGCAGTGAACTTTGTGAACTTGAATCAAACATATATTACTACTGTATTTGGAAGTGTGTCTGTGTAGAGTGATATTTTGTTGGTGTTCATGCCTATTTTTGTGTGGTCATTGTACCTATTCAGTTTACTAATTTCAAACTTTCTATTTCTATTTCTGTGTTACGTCGTGTGATCCTATTGTTAGGCTCTCTGCTCTCTGAATGTTGAGAAACTGGTCATACCTGCCATCTCCGAACGTAAAGATATGTGGACTTCAATTTTTGGTTTCAAGCCCCTTGAATTATCAAGCAAGAAGAATATGAGGAACATGAATATGCTGGTGTTCCCTGGTATAGATATGTTGCAAAAACCACTATCGAAGTGTGACTTTGCTGAAGACAATACAAATTCTGCACAAGGTACTGTAATTAGAAGATGCTCATGTGCCAATACAGAAATTCAAATCTTTTATACCGATATATGTTATTATCTATTTATGTTCTTGTAGGTTTGATGTCCACTGAGCTTGTGCCAGCTCATAATTCTGATGTGAGATGTTCTGCTGGGTTTGATTTGAATGTTTCTAGTGAGGCTTGTGCATCTCATGCGAGTGATACAAATGATGAACCTGCTGTACTTGAATCTGCTTTGCAGCTTCCTGATGGCTCCCTGAATGATACATCTGACATAACAACTGAGACTATTGATTTACCCAAATGTGTTACTGATATGCATTGTCAAGCTCAATTGTGTGTGATCCAAAATAATCTGGAGGAGAGCAAAACTGTTGTGAAACAGCTGGATTTAGTTTGTGATGCTAATGTACCAAATGAGGAGGTTAGGGAATATCAGATTGCTGCTTCTGGTTCCATCATTCCTACTTCTGATGAGAAGACAATGGAATTGGACTCCCAGTCAGACCATAACTGTATTTCTGAGGTGGAAAGCAAAACATTCATGGTATCTATTGGGTCTGAATCTACTGATTGTGGCAAAGCATTTGTCAGTGCTTCTGGGGAGGATACTGAAAATGTTGATTGTGAGATGAAAATAGAAGATAGCATTGTTGAACACAAAGTCAATTCTTGTGGTGAGGATTCTATATGCCACTCTGATGGATTGAAAGTGTCCGGTGAGAATGTTGTTTCCCATGATCTAGATGCTACAAGTCAGATGTCTATTGATGCAAGGGACACTAAGCATCATGGTTCTCAACAGTTGCAGGTCATGGGATGTGTTCTTGAGTTGGATGAAATGATGCTTGACACTCAAGAAGGAAACAATAGCCATGCTGCTGCTCAGGATGTGTCTGGTTCTCATATTACTAGCAATATCTCAAGTGATGTAGCTCTCCCAACTTACCCCCCAGTTAACCAAAAAGAACAAAATGTTTTGAATGGTTTTCCTGTTGACTGCAGCGTTAGTCCTTCCTGCCAGGGCAATGGGCTGGATTCTAATGGGGCAGATGTCGCTGCTACAGTTGATGGTGGTTGTCAATTTTCATGTGAAGCTTCTATAAATCCCGCCATGAAACGTAATTTCCCGGCTTGCATGAGTAATGGAGTTTGCATGTCCACAGAGGTCACAGTTGGTTCGTGTGAGGTTAATGTGGATGGCATCCATGAAGAGAATGAAGCATCAAATGTGGCTCAGACTGTTTTTGATTCTACTGATCAGGATGTAATTCTTGATAGACCTGAGGTGAATAACAAATCTTTAAAGCAATTTGAATCCGGTTCACAGTTTGATCACTTAGGAGTAACATGCATGTCCACAGAGGTCAAACTTGGTTCATGTGAGGTTAATGCGGATGGCATCCATGAAGAGAAAGAAGCATCAAATGTGGCTCAGACTATTTCTGATTCTACTGATCAGGATGTAATTCTTGATAGGCCTGAGGTGAATAACAAATCTTTAAACCAATTTGATCACATAGGAGTAACACAGTGCAATTCAAAATCTTCTGAGCAATCTGAGTCTGATTTGCAGAATGATCATGCAAGTGTCACACATTGCAGTTCTGAATCTATGTGCAACTTAAACAATGCTTCTGATGTGGCTCTTCACTGTGCCTCTAGTGGGGGTAATTCACGTGGAACCCCTGAGGTATTTGTTCTATCAAACCAGGCTAGTTGATTTCCCCTTGGTTCATATGAAGTAGAATACGGGATTGTGATGGCAGTTGTTAACAGAGGTGCCGGATGGCCTTGTTTAACCAATTTTGTAATTGATTATGATGTGGGCAGAGTTTTTGATGCTTCATTGCCTTTGGTGTTGCCAGCTTTTTTTGAGAAGGGGAAAGGGGGAGTGTATGGATAGGCCCTTGAAAAATGTAGATTCTATGAATAGGATATGTAAAACATTCCCATGTAGGGGTTGAAGGGTTTTCAAAGCCAGGGTGCCCCTTGTCCCCCCAGCCCTCCTAGCTCAGCCACTGCTTCATCATAATCTGGTATAGAGCTTAAGCCGATGATTACCAAGAGTTTGTCAATTCATTCATGCTCACCCCCAAAGTTCAGATATTTTGATTTTTTTTTTTAATCCCTAAGAATTACAAGTACAGTTTTAAATAGCAATGTAAGATATTAGTCTAATGTAGGGTAGCAAAATGTCTATTAGATCCCTGTGAGGGTGCTGTATTTTGGGACTCTCCCATGCTCATTGTAAATGGAACAGTGCATTGCTTAATCATGAATATAGGGTGTCTTTTTGGGCTACGTAGGTTACTTGCTTTGGTTGAATAATACCAACGGGTTCCTATGGAAAAAAAGAAAAAAAGAAAAAAAATCTACTTATGGTCCTATGGTATCTTCCAATATTTGTGTTATTATTTGATACGATTATGACCCTGTTACTGCTGGTTCCAGATGAAAAAAATAAAGTAAAATAAAGAGAATTGTGTTATCATGAACTGTAGGATTTATCATCACATTTCAAGTAAATATTATTATATTTGATTCTATCACATTTTATTGTAAATATAATTAAAATAAAAAATATTAGAAAATTATGTAGTTATTTCAATGTGATGTGAGCTATTAAAAAAATGGAGACCACAAAAAAAAAAAAAAAGGATTATTTTTTTAAAAAAGAAGAAATTTTTTTTTGCCTTTAGACCAAAAGAGAGAAAAATTAATATTCTTATTTCTATATCTTAAATTTGGATTTTTGTGTGGATTCCAAATAACTTAATTAATAAAAGTAGAGTACTTCCCAAATAAAAAATGCTCATATTTTGAATTATCAGTTTGAAAATCCGTAGATTAGTGGCACTTTAGAAATTGCTCATCCTTACAATTGATTAGTTAGTATTGGAGGATTAAAAAATAATAAATAAAAAATTGTTTTTAATAATCTAGCAGGTCAAAACTGCTCATATTTTTATTCTTGAGTTCAAGTGTATTATGCCAAGAAAATGCTAAGAAAATTTGTTACTGCATTTTCATTGATATTGCATTGAAAATTTAGGACAAACTATTAATCTGGCAAAATATTCAAACACTATATGCATTAACCTTGCAAAATAATCTTAGTTTTGACTAACACTTAGCAAAAATATTGTAGTTATTTTATTTGGTGAGAAAAATTATTTAAGGGTCGACTATAATATATTGTTAGACATTTTTTCTTTATCATAATTTCTTTATGACAAACTATATTTAGCATTTCTTTATATATATATATATATATATATATATCTCTCTCTCTCTCTCTCTCAATCTTGTGGTATAATTTGAATGCTCTTTTGGTAATAGTAATTGATACACATAATCACAAAATATTCAAAAAATATTCATAGATTAATATTACCCAATATATGTTAGGCCTTATAACTAAATGTAGTGGCTCTAAGATTTGAATGTGATCTAGTAATATTAAGTTGTCCCTTTTTAAGAAAAATAAAATAAATAAATAGATGAGTTTGGATTCATCAAATATATGTGGAACCCTTCTCAAATATATATATATATATATATATATGTGGAACAAATTTGAGATTAAATGGTTAAAATTTAATAAAATTTGAAACGAATTTGAGATTTATATATTTTTTTAATGAATTTGGATTTCGAATAGGTGATTTCAAATCAAATATGTTTTTTTTTTTTTTTTTTTTTAAATAAGTGGATTGAAATGGACTGAACTGAACTGAAATAGACCGTAATGAACTGAATAGACCAAAATGACCGAAGTGACCCGAATTGGATTACATAGACTGAAATTGACCAGAGTGAACTGAATGGACAAAACTGATACACTTCAATTTCCAAATATGAATAGATATGTGATAAATTTATTATTATGTGTAATTCTATTATTAATAGAAGTACGTATAAACATGAGAATAGTAAAATTTCTCATGTACTTGATAGATTATTATTTTATGGGATCCGCTATCAGTATTTTATTATTGACCAATTAAATTTTTTTTTTTTTGGAGAGAGGACCAATGTAATTGTTAAATGTTAAGTTTATGTGTACAACACTGATTTGTTTGGTTTTCGATGAATCAAGAAAAAAAAAATTCATATATATGCAGAAACAAGTTATCATCGTTGACCACCGCACATCCTTGGTGTGATGGTTACTCCACAAGTATAAGTACTTGTGGGGTGTGGATGGTAGGGGTAAGGGTCTGAGTTCAAGTCTCCAGAAGGGAGTTTCACACACATATACACTTAGATTAGATTAGAATATAATTTTTATCTTGTATAAAAAAAAAAAAAAATTATCGTTGTTGGCATCTGGACATGTCACTGAATCTTGAATGTGGCTTATCCTCTCTCTCTCTCTCTCTCTCTCTATATATATATATATATATATATATCAAATGAAATGGACAATCAAGATTCCCTGGTCTTGTCTCAGATTGGCAGTACTTAATTATTGGTTTATATTTGTCTGCATGCTAATTCTTTACTGTCTTGATGCTAGGATTCTGCCCAATCGAAACAGATGAATCAGTGATTCGGTACCAGTTCATTGATATTGCAAAAATTGAATGCTTTGTATATCATCGTTGTTCACTGTCCAACATATATCAGTATAATCATACAATAGTATACGTCCATATTTATTGGCTGCCTAACAGACAAAATCACAGTAAATTCAGGATCATGTAGAGTTTTATAATCTTAGCGAGCTTCCTAGAAACTGTGCGCGCACTGGATACGTTCTATGTAACATGGTAGTAAGAAGTTTCTAGGGTTTGGTCTGGCAGCTCTCAATCCTCAAGTATCTATAAGCATTTTGGGGTCGCTCTTAAGAGATTTCTCTATGTGGGGGTGGGAACTATATAGTCCAGATGAGTAGTCAGGTACTCAAAGAGACTAACTGAGCCAACAGTCACCTTGAATTGCATGTTAACATGACATCTCATTTATGTGTTTTTTGGATCTTTTAGTCACTGGGACATCTAAAAGATATACTTAATATCACCTCGCATTTTTGGCATGATAGTTATTCTAAAAGAAATTTGTACTTGTGGAGTGGGGAGAATAACTGGAGTTCAAGTACTTGTGCGCACTGGATACGTTCTATGTAACATGGTAATAAGGAGTTTCTAGGGTTTGGTCTGGTGGCTCTCAATCCTCAAATATCCATAAGCATTTTGAGGTCGCTCTTAAAAGATTCCTCTATGTAAGGGTGGAAACTATACAGTTCAGACGAGTAGTCAGGTTCTCAAAGAGACTAACTGAGCCAACGGTCACCTTGAATTGTATGTAACATGACATCTCATATATGTGTCTTTTAGATCTTTTAGTCACTGGGACATCTAAAAGATATACTTAATATCACTGCTCATCTTTAGCATGATAGTCATTCTATGAGAAATTTGTACTTGTGGAGTGGGGAGAATGATTGGAGTTCAAGTTTCTAGGAAGAAGTTTCACACATATATACACTTAGATTAGATTATAGTGAAATTTCTATCCTGCATTTAAAAAAAAAAAAAAAATACACCTAATCTAATTTTAAATATCTTTTTTATTCATGATTGTGCAACACATTTCTTGAAATGATCTTTTAAAAATAATAATAAGAAATGAAAGAAATGTTCAGAGTGTTTCACAGTCAAAGGGAATAAGGTGAATATTCTGAAATTTTGTATGATGATGAAGAAAAAAAAAAGATGAAACACTAAAATGTGGATTGTAATTTCTGTTTTCATGCGTATTTCTGGCCAATTTACGAAAGAGACTTTACAGTGAAAATTTGCTGTTGGGAACAAATTTTGATTTTGCTTGTCACGACGTGTTGAATAGTAAACTTCCATCGATAAGCACGAAGAACTGTGACAAAACAAAATAGAAAAGCACTCTCTTTTTCTTTCTTATCTTTTTTTGATATGAAAGACAAAAGGCACTCAAGCTTTATATCCGCGTCCTTTTCATCAGAAGAAAGAGAAAACTATTTAAATCATTATTTAATTGGTCGCTAACTTTGTTAAACTTTTGAACGTCACAGAGAACTAAAGTTCTATTGTGATTATTATCTATAAAGTTTTGTCCTTTTGTTTTAATTTAACCTTTTGTTTTTGGATCCACTAGAGCCATATGGGGATGTGTTCCTCAAACACTACTCTCTTTCATAGTTCAAGCAAGAGTTGATCTCTGGTCTCTTCTATAATCACAGGAAATTTTGCCAAGTTATATAACTTGACCGACTTGTTGCTAATTACCACTCAAGCTTTATAACTTGTTGCTAATCTTTACATATACATTTCTTTTCTCACTCGCCCTTTTACAAGTTTTTTACTCTTAGGTCCCAGCCCAAATTCCAAACTCATAATGTTCACATTACTCTATATTCATAATTAAGGATTCTGAATTAGGAGATTAGTGATCAAGATTTTTCAAGTACCAGTATCGATCATAAGTTAAAGCCTATTAATTAAGGTACATTTGAATTGGTTTTTCATTGAAAAGCTTATTTGTTGAAAGTTGACAAAGGTATAATTGTATTTACTAAACTTGAGGATTTAAAAAACTATATATAAACAAATAGCCTAATAAGTTAACGGACAAAAAAAAATCTAATACAAACAAACCAGTTTACATTTTATTGAGATCAATAAATTTTATACAAGAATAATATATATATATATATATATATATATAAAAAGACAATTTCAAATTGAATTAACACTTGTTGGTAGCATACCCATCAAGAGAGATTTAGAGATAAATAAATAAGAAAAATGTATGGAATTCTCATTGTGGATAGCATTTTCGCATCCCAACGATGTTTAGTTTTTTGAGATGTCATCTAGACACCCTCGTTAACGGATAAAAAAGAAAGAAAGAAAAACGCAAGCATTAATTAATAATTAGTCTCCAAATAAAGTTGAATAATAAAACTAAAATTAGCTATAAGTAGTTGGCTTCAGATAGTTTAATTGATAAAGTCTTTTATTTTTTAAATAATGGATTTGAGATCAAACATTGCTTACAACAAAAAGAAATATACTGGTATTTTAACTTGATGCTAAGAAACAATGATAACGTAACACATCATAAATTTGTTATATGCCTGTATATATAGATGTTAAAAAACGCCTAATTCACATGTTAAACCATATGTACAATCGATTAGCTCGCTCTAAAATAATATTTGTTCAGAGATAATTAACTGGAAAAATAAAATAACCTAAAAAAATACAGTCGGAAAGATCCTGGAAATGAAGATACGGCAAAATGAAACACAGGAAAGACAAAGATGAAATAATATTAGACTTAGACGACATAAGAAAGTGGACCAACCTTAGGTTCCCACTAGTATTTAGTACTAATCAATCATTAACTGACACCCACGTTACATTTACATGCATTGTTCCAGACTCTCTCTCTTGGTTTTTTTGTCGTTGACTTGACTACAATTCAAGCGCAAAAGTCTTACCGTTGTGAAAATTCACACTCATTGATGGGCTGCTGTGACATGAGGCTAACAATCAGATCCGCAAAAGCTCCCACAATGAACTTGTGGGTGTTCTTAGGGTTGAGTGCCAGATAGCACAAAAGAAGCTCATGCAAGAATTCCCAGTTGGATTTCACATCCACGCGCTCATCTTCTAATTCACGCGCCTCCACCATTTCCTGCATGGACCGACGGAAGTCATTGTAAGGGTCTGGTGAGTATGTCGGGACCGCCACACTGTTGTTGACCAGTGTACAATTATTGTTACTATGGGGTTGTTGAGGGGATGGAGATTTTGAGTCAGCATTGATATTAATGGTGGATTGGATGATGGAGTTGGAGAGGCCAGGGGAGGAGAAAAAGAAGCGTTGGGAGGCAAAGGCAGCAGCGTAGTCGGGTTCTGAGGAAGAGGAGGTGTTGGTGGTGGTGGTGGTGGAGAGAGAGGAGGAGGAGTGGCTGAGGGACTTGGAGGTGGAGTCATAGAGGGAGTTGAAGTTTTTGATGAGGGTTGATGATGAGGTGGAGGGCAATGTGTGGTTGTGATGATCATGATCATCTCGGGGAGAGGATGATGATTGAGGTGCAAGAGGCCATTTGATCTTTGTGAAGCAAAGGTTGAGGTTTTTTCCTAGTGTGCTATTCATTGGCATTAATTCTTTTTGTAAATCTTGATTGAGAGAGAGAGGGATAGAGAGGAGAAAAAGGATTCTAGGTGAGGCTCTATGTACGTGTTAATTGGCTTTAGCTAGAGAGAGAGAGAGAGAGAGAGAGAGAGAGAGAGAGAGAGGGAGTTAATTGGCATTGGCTTGAGAGAGAGAATGTAGATAAGGGTTGTAGTTATATTGAGAGGAGCTCTATTTATATATGTGTGTTGGCCTTGAAGAGTGAAAAAAATGAGAGAGTTAATTGGGTTTGGCTTGAGAGAGAACTAGAGAAGTGGTGTAGCTAGACTGAGTAGAGCACTACGTATTTGTGTTGGCCTTAGAGAGGGAGAGAGTATACTATCATATGGTAGAGGTCTATTGGTGGGCAAGTGGTGGTGTTGTTTATACTTTATAGGATGTACTTTGGGTTCAATGGCGACTAGACAGCCGAAAAGAACTGTGTAAACAGTGAGAGGACCACTTAAGTAATGCACAGAATTAGTCTGATTCACTCTCAAATCTCAATCTATGCATGGCGTGCTTGATTATACTCTTGATCAATAGTAGTATAGTATATATGGACCTCCTCTGAAGTAATATTGCACATGGACCTGATCATAACGGATCAACAAAAGTACTCTCGGATAAGCGTGATGTGGCTTGGACCCTTGGAATTCCCAAGATTTAAATGCAAGAGTCTATGTTCATTTACCAAGTACATGTACCATTTAAACCATTTCAGCAAAAAAAGAAGCACATAAACCATTTAAGTTGTTAAAATTGAACAGAGTTGTACAGACTAGATTGACAAATGCCATATATAATTATATATTCATTTTTGCAGATTTTTATGCTATCTATACGGATGTTCAGTATATCTATGCAAATATAGGTGCGCGAAGGTTACTACTGTTAATTAGCTACTCATGAAAATCATGATGAAATTATATAATATATCATGTATTATAAATGTTCCTGTGTATCTCACATGTAAATCCCGCATATGAAATTCGCATTTATGTTAAAGGAATGTATAATACATTGTATCAAATAATTTCTTAAAAATTAGGATAGATATAAATTGCACACAAAATTTGGCTATCACCATAATAGGTAAATCATAATTTTCTCAATCTTTTTGTATAATCATTGATGTGGCTAATTGAGATTGGAGTAGCATAATAGCTTTTATATGAATTCACCATTAACGTTCTTTTTATTAGCACCAATCACAACATTCACACCATAGTTGTATTGCAAATTATTGCTTGGCTAATTACCCCAAAAGGGTTTTAGAGATGGTTTTCGACAGTAAATATTATACAGATCTTAGTTAGAACTTAACTAACTGCAGAGAGATTGTAGGTTATCCACGAAGGCAATATTTTTATCTTTGTGCATTATTTGACATTACAAAATGAGATATATTTCTTTATAATGGATTGATCATTGTTGGTCCACTCATCACCACTGTCTATGAGATACATAGGAAAGTGATATATCAGTTATATATATAATTATCTTATCACTTTTACAAGATTTTCCAAATAGGACCAGTCTTATAAGGGTCCCACAAGTTGCATTCTATAATGTATAACAAGGTACAGAATGTAACATTTGTTAACATTTGCTCAAAAGTCACGGTAATAATTTGATTTAGATCTCAAATAATCTGAGAGTGATTCTCTGTGTTTCCGTGCAACTACCACATCTGACGCCACCCAGTTAAGCCAGTGTTAAGGGCCCCCCAACCCAATCAGGTTTTGCTCAAAAGAAGTAACAAACACATCTACCTGGTCTGAGAAATTTGGCTTATTTTGGTGCAAGATGAATTTGAAATTTGCAAGAGCAATGTGTTCCCGGCTATTAATGAGTTTAGAAATACATTAATTTTCATGGTATTCACTTTTACATGTTGTTGTGATTGATACTAATAAAAGTGCTAATAATATAAAGACAAGGAAACTGAGAATGAATAGTTTGTATATATTATATGTCTAACACTGTACAATAGAGAGTTTTTATATAAGCACATTATGTATGAAATATAAGTAATATGAGCATATTGCAAGTACAATATATTGAGCTAAACGCATCAGGCTAGACTAACTAATGTGTATACTAACAAAATGTAATGTTGACAATAGATCATGTGAAAATGATGTTTTACTCAAATTACAATTTCAATACCAACCATTTAAAAAAAAAAAGATTATAGGAATTGTTGAATGCAAATAATGTTGAGACCATGCACCAAAATTGACCCCATCTTGATTATCGACCCCATATGTGGTATATGAGTTACTGCATTTTTTAAAATGTGCTCAGGTGTTAGGTCCAAAGTAGAGCTTACTCAAACTCAAAGCACATGAATAATGAAATCCCACCACCCTCCTACTACCTTTTTTTCTAAAATCAGGATATAATGCTTTTGTTATTTCACAAAGTCTGATTGAAATTGCCTAAATATGTATCAATTAATAAGCTCGAACAAATTAACATAAAAATTGGTAATTCTTTTAAGCTTAGATTGGTCCACTACACTGCTGGTCACGAATTTTCAATCTGCTAACATTATTATCCAATTCCTAGGACGTATTTTTAGATTTCCCTACATTTTGTGCCCAAGAAAATAAGAGGTATCTTGTACCTAGATTCATTTAATGTAGCTTATCTTTCTTGTTGGTTTTTCTATATATGAAAAGCTTTAAGAGGATGTGAAGGATTTAAGAACAATGATCCGGTAGCTAGGGCTATATTAGGATGGTCCAACCAACCTCACAAAGAGCCACACCTAGCACATGGTGGGGAGCTTAATGCTCGATCCATTTCAACTACTATTTTGCTTCATTTGATGTTAAAAATCTACTCCACTTCTTCTGGTAACTGTAAACATCAGAGCAATATTAAGTTTTCCAACTAGTAACATTTTACTAGTCTTATTAGCAATACAGTCTTATGATATCTCTATTTATTAATGTTGGTTCAACTAAAATTTTAGAGAACTAATTAGGGATCTTCTATCACCATCAATAATAGCAACAAAAATTAAGCCTTAATCTTAAAATTTTAGAATCATCTATATTTATATATATCTAAAAGCTGAGACGTAGAATTTAATATTGCTATACTTTTGTTGAACCATTTCATTTGCCACCACCTCATACTTAAAAAAAAAAAAAAAAAAAAAAAAAAAAAAAATTCCTTTATGATTTTTCTATTTTATTTTATATAAAATAATTAAATATAGTTCATGGAAAAACTTGTTAATGCATTCCATTACTATTCAACATGTTACTATTCATTTGTTTTAAATGCAAATATTTAACTATTTAGCTACCTAAATTGATTTCAACTTTTTATTTTCTTCTTTCTAATTTCAAGTAATTGTTAAAATTGAATAATTCATTATCTTTTTAGTGGATATGCACATGTTTGACTATTCATTAGATGCAAATGTTTGACAATATTCAACTATCTAAATTGATTTCAACTTTTCATTTTCTTCTTTATAATTTCAAGTAATTGTTAAAATTGAATAATTCATTATCTTTTTAGTGGATATATGCACATGTTTGACTATTTATTAGATGCAAATGTTTGACAATATTCAACTATCCAAATTGATTTCAACTTTTCATTTTATTCTTTATAATTTCAAGTAATTGTTAAAATTGAATATTTAAACTTTTCATCATCCTATTTAATCGTTTTCTTCCTCCAACCTTTCCCCTTCCTCTTTGTCTCTTTATCTCCCTACTACTCTTTACTTTACCATTAATCTTTCTTCATCATTTCCTCTTTCTTATATTTTGACTCTTCTTCTCCTTATCTTATTTTATATAAATTTGATATCATTTATTCCATTCAATCCATATTTTTTCACACAAAAATTGTGAGTATTCTCTCTCTTTCTCTCTCTCTCGCTTGATTTTTGTTCTTTCTTATAACTCTAATTTAGATTGATGGTTTTTTTATTTAATTTTTTGTTGTTGTATTTTTTAAATTTCCCATCACAAATCACTCTTATACCTTTGGTTGAATTTTGGTTTGGGTTAATATGTAGTTTTTAAAAAAAGAAAAAGAAAAAGAAATTTGAGTTTATATGAAAACAAAATATACATGGCTACGAATTTGAATGTGCCTACCAATGGACTTCCATTGAACAAAGATGTATTCTCAATGTTTTTAGCTTCATATACTTCTTTGGTAATGTGAATTTGAGAAAGAGAAAAGGGTAGGCAAATGATGTATGCTATTTCATAATCCCCTATGTCTTGAACAAAGTGGAGGGCCTATTAGTCTCATTTTTACTGGAATTTTTTATAAAAAGTCTTTTGTTATAATTTTCTTGACTTTTTGTTATTTTATAATGAAATGGGACTGAAAGTTCTCGTCTGCCTGACTAAACAGTTAGAGATAGATATACAAACACTTTTGGAGAAGGCTGATATGACTTTTTAAAAGTACAAGATGCTTATGGTTGTGGCAAATGAGCTTTTAACTCACAAAGACGAGGTTGTAGTTGTTACAAGCAATGAAAAGATATTAGTTCGCCATTACAAGACTCAGGTTGGTGATGTTGTGGAGAATCCCTTGATTAGACTTATTATGGAGAGACATTCAGCTTATGTTGAGAAGCCAGATTTATGATATCTAAGTCTAAAATATCATCAAATGTTTAATATAACAGACATTTACCAAAAATTGCTCTATGGTAGCAAGTCCTTATGATAATTATTTGGATTATCTGGTAGGCTGGCTTGCCTTTGGGCAAAAAATAAAAAAGAAATAAAAAGCATATTTTGATTTCAATCAAACTACTTACAAAATAACCTCTAGGGGGGGGGGGGGTGGGGGGAGGGAAGATTATAATAAACATTGTAATCACTCTATAGTCTATGATAGGCCACAAACTGAATGATCCCTTGTGATTAAACCAATTAATTAATTAGCTAAGTTATTAATTAATCAATTTATCATGCAAACGCGTGGAAGCACAAACAAATCACCAACAAACTAAATAAGCAGCGGAAAATAAATAACACGGTGATTTGTTTACGAATGGAGAAAACCTTAATGGCAAAAAACTCCACCGGGTGATTTTCAGGTCATTACTCCTGAAACTCCACTATTATCAAATCAAGCGGTTACAAGTAAATGAATCCCAAGTACCTTACCAACCTACAGTTGAACCCTTACCCCAATACCCAATTGGACTTGATCTGTAGTGACAGTTCCTACCTTGGATGCACGGCTCCCAAGTACGTGACTAACCAATGTGCGGATCCCAGTATGCGACTTCAAACACCAACTTAGAAGGAGAGGTTGGCTGCAAAGTTCTTCAGTTCATCCTACACGATGAAAATCAGGAAGATACTTGGTCACAAAACCCTTTGGTGCAAATACACAGCAACTTCTTCAAAGAAGATGAACTAAGTCAAGAACTTCGTCTTTGATCACAATTTGCTTGAACAGAGATTGCTCAATGCTTTTGCAACTTGTGTATACTTTGACGGCTCTTAAAACAGTCCTTTTATATGTTTAGGGTTAGAAGAAAAGAAGACCCAAAAACATATTCACGGATCCCAAGAAATTAGATCAGAAAATCTGATTTTTTAATTCTCGACAGATAGCAGGTGTCGAGGAGCTATCGACAAGGTGTCGAGCTTTAATAATTTTGCACTTCAGCTTGTTTTTCTTGGACAGACTTGATGACTTCAATACTTGATCTTGAAACCTTGTTTCTTGAAGTATTAAAAACACCTAGAACTACCCAATTGCAAGTAGAGTGCATTTTGTCAAAGGATTAGCCAATTTACATAAATGAGTATGACATACGTTCTTAACATGTGAACCACATATGTCCTAACAGTCTATACTGTGATAAAAAGTGGATAAAGTTGTTTTATTTGTAGAGTATCAAAACGTCAAAAAATATTCGGTATAGTAATTTTGTATTGTTGCATCCTATGTGTTTGGTAAAATTTCTTTTAGAAATCTTATGTGTTTTCCTCAAATCTATTTGTTATTTTTATTTTGGTAATTTTATTACAAATAATTAGCATCTCCACCATCAAATTTTTAGTTAATATGAACTTTCTTGGTAAGTTTTTACTTTACTTAGTTAATCATCTTTACTGAAAATGCCAAAAAGAAAATAAGATAAAGTATAATTTACTCTAGAGCATCATTATGCCATTAATGTTTTTATGTATAGATACTTAAAGAATTCTTTCTTTATGATATATGATTTATTGATAATGATCTATTGCATATTTATCTTTATTTACTTTATCACTTAGTTTCAATTGTGAGGAAGAAAGAGATGTGGATCTATGTTTTAGAGAAAAATATACCTATAAGAGTTGAATCACATACATCTGTATAGTAATAAATAAAGTATACATAATTACAACTTGGTCTAATAGTTCTCACACTATCAATTTAAAAAAAAATAAAAAATTATTGCATTGTGTTTTCATACATATCTCACTATATATAATACTTGACTATATAGAATATATTTTGTTACAGTACAAAAAATTTCTAATTTAAAAAATAACTTCAAATAACTTCAAATAACACATAATGAATTTTAAAAAATATACAATCTAATATATTAATTCAATAATTATCCAATAAAAAATAATTATATCAAATTCTGCGACTAGTTTATATAATTCTTAACAAACTAATTATAGTTGACCATATGTATATATATAATCAAAACCTAACAAAAACTAAGATTAATGACTGATAATTTATGAGGCCTACTATTGAATACTTGGAGAAAATAATAGGGGAGTATATAGATTATAGATAAATGGCAATAAAAATTCATATTTGTTGAAAGCTCAAATAGTGTAAAACACTATAACTTGTTTAGACCTCTAATTTTAAATTACGGCTTAATTGCTTTTACTCTAACTTATCTAAGTGCGGAACAAGAGTAAATGATACACAATAACCGAAACTACTCTTTAAGCCATAACCACAAGCAAGCAATAACAAATATAAAGCTTAAAGAGCAAGGGAAGAGAGATGCAAACACAAGATAATACTGAGATGTGTTATCGAAGAGAAAACTGAATTACTAGGCAAAAAACCTCTCTACGGCCCTCCAAGCCAAAATCGATTCATAAGTGAATAAAGTTGGAGTACACGAATATCAAAAAGACCCTCCAAGTCTAATCTACCTAATGTACTTGAACCCTCCAAGTCCCAGCTACCAATGGGCTTCACGAAACCATGTCTTTACTAGTTACTTGGATCCTGCAGTTAGCTCCAAATTGCATTTGCCAATCAATGGCTTCTTCCAATACTTCCCATACGCACCAAAACTTCTCTCAACACTAGGATTGGGTGAGGTAAGTGTTTGGGCTAAGATCCTCTTAAGGATGTGTAGATGAAGAGGTAGGAGTAGAGGAAAACTTTAGAGAAATGGTGTAGATGATTATGAGTTTACAATCTCTAACTCTCAAGTGTATAGCTAGGATTTTCTCCCTTGAAAGTTCATTGGAAAAACTCCTTACAATTTTGTGGGTAATGTGGGCTTATATAGTGTTGGTAAAGGAGTGAGAAAAACACACTTTAAAAAGCTCTAGGCAGTAAGTTTCGTGGGTCACTCGCGACTTGGCTTGAGTTGCGAAGTGACTCGCGAAAACCAGCTTGGCATGAGATTGTTCAGATTCTAGCATGTGCGTCTCACGTGACCTTTCGCGGGTTGTCACTCGCGAGCCAGTCGCGAAATCTTCTTCTTCATAGATCTTCACCAAACTCTCACACACAACTCTTACATTAAATCCCACAGTAAATATAGGAAAATGATTGAACAAAATTATAATCAAATTCGACACGAAATTAAAACCAACATAAAACATAGTTGTAAATTACAACTTTACATTTGTAATTTAGTTATGTCTTGCTGCTTGATTTGATTGTAGATATATAATAAACTCATAAACATATATGTTGTATGATATGATTTCGGGTACAAGATGAAAAATGTGAACTTCACGTGGGTACAAATGGACAGGTTTTCTTTTTAGCTTTCTTTTCTATGTCTAAGACCTACATGTGCCATTTTTCTGTACATGGCTTGAGCAATAAACCACCACACTTATTCAATTTGAACTTCTCATCTAAAATGTTAGATCTATTAATTAGGGCCCAAATCTATGGTAAATGGGGCCTATGAATAAGTTAATTTGTACTATTAGGGCAAACAATCTAATCCTATTATAATTAGAATAGAGTTAGTCTAGATTTTATTCAAAATTTTTACAACTACCCCGTGATGTACCTTTTTATTAGGGTGAATATCAGTTCACTTAGGCTCTCTTTTGACACACAAAAAGAAAAAAGAAAAAAAAAGAACTATTCTTTATTTTTAATTAAAATATTAATTTTTTAAAATTCATACCATCTTTTTTTTTTTCTTTTGGCGGAGGGGCATATTATATAGTACTCTTGCTGCTTTCTTTTGGTGGCCAACAAGTCTTACTGTAGTGTAGTACACAAATTGTTAGGACCCCCTCCCCCCCTCCCAAAATTAAGTAGTATAAGGTAATATTTTTAACGAGTACTTGAAGATATTAGTTAAGGTTAGGTTTTTTTATTATGATTTATTAACATTTTTTGGGAAGTCGCACATAAATCCGTTACGGAAATAGTTATCTATTTGATTTTGTTGCTTTCCAATGCAATAGTGTAGTACACAAATTGTTAGGACCCCCTCCCTCCCTCCCAAAATTAAGGAGTGTAAGGTAATATTTTTAAGGAGTACTTGAAGATATTAGTTAAGGTTAGGTTTTTTATTATTATTTATTAACATTTTTTGGGAAGTTGCACATAAATCCGTTACGGAAATAGTTATCTATTTGATTTTGTTGCTTTCCAATGCAATAGGGTCCATTAAATTCTTCCTAAATGGATGTACGAATAGCATACACCAATTAACAAAAGGTTTTTATTTTTTATTTTTTATAATACAATTGTTGACAAAACTTATTATAATTGATGCACAATAAAAAAAACTTTATCAATAATGAATTTAGGTAAAAATGATATTGCTCTCATCATAACATTTTAATAGATCATGTCAACGGTTGTAAATAAAATGAAAAACATTGCACCCCTTAAAAAAAGAAAAGAATAACTAGGAACCAAGTAAAAGACTGTAGCCTTATCTTCTGCACAAGGACATTACACTATGTGACCACTGGTAGAGAACAAAGCTGGTTCATGAAAGATCAATGTCTTTTGAGATGATCCATGAGATTTCAGCATAATTGTCCTTCAAAATTGGCCTCCTCACGATCTCATTTTCATGCTTTTTATTCTTTCACACAATGGTTGTACTTCAGCCCACGCGCCCCTCCATTGTGCGTGAGAGCATTCCCTACGTAATTAATTACTACCGAAAACCTCCATCAATGTTATAATTTTCTTAATTTTGTAGTATTAATTTCATCATTAATTCCATACCAAAAGAGAGAAAGAAGGTGGAAAATTATTAGGTACTCTCAGAGGATCATAAATGCGTATTTTTCTCTCTCATATGAATGGTGGGTCTTATCATAAATTTAATTAGTGAGATTCACCATTCATGTGAAAAGATCAGATAAAAGAGTACGTATTTATAGTATTTCGGGAGTACATAATAATTTTCCAAATAAGAGCTACAACTTCAAACCGTTGCCAAATCAATTACTTATTGCATTAATCATTTCGGCTACTAGCTAACTTCAACAGATTTGACTACAAAGTTGTGTATCAATTTGTGTTCATTTATTATACTCTTTAGATCAAGCAATTAATGCTACTTATCTTGTCAAAGTAATTTGCAATTTCGCATTACCCCACGCCAATATCTATTTATTATTATTATTATTATTATTTTAAGGCCATTATACCGTACAAAAAAGTTAGAGTCCCCATGCGGCCATGCCTTTAATTTATAGGTTTTTATTTTATTTTATTTTTTAAGAGGGTTTCAATCTATATAGTCCTGCTCTTGATAATAGTTCTTTATTATCAGATTAAGACACCAATCGATTTCTGGTATATGCGGGATTAAACTCTAGATATCTTCTAGTTGTATCCCTTTGTTAAGGTATATGTTACTTTTGATAGTTTTGGGCCTCATGCAATTTATGAGATATTAAGTTTAAATTTTGGCAAAAATGAAAAACTAACCTTTTAACTTTCAATCTTTTTTATTTTAGTCTTCTAACTTTTAGTTTTGTCAATTCAGTCCTCTAACTTTCAATTGCTGTCAATTTGGTACTCCGTTAAACCTCAGTTATGTCCTGCCATTAATTGAGCCAAAATGATGTCGTTTTGGGTTTTTTTATTTTTATTTTTTTATTAATAAAATTTGGAATTTAAAGAAAAAAAACTGATATTAAAAAAAAAGAAAAAAAAGAAAAAAAGAAAACATTTAGGGGATGATTAGGCTGGTAGGCGGTTTGAGAGAGAGAGAGATTCAGTCCATTTGAGAGAGAAATTGAGTCGGACTAAGAGAGATTAGAGTTGTTTTCAACAGTATAATGCAACCAAACAGAGTTTTTCTCTCTCTCCCTCTCTCTAAATTCTGATTTTGGTATTTTATAAATGCTTTCTTAGCATCCAAACACCGATAAATGCACACACCTGGAGAGTGAGTGAAAACATGAGGAGCATGACCGAAAACTTGGACTTAAAATTGTCGAAACGAAGATGAGCTTCTTTGACTTGAGAACCGTCGCCGTACACTGGCTTAAGCGAGAAGAACACTGGGATTGGTAGCTCTTCGTGTTTCGCCATTTTTTTTCCCTTTGATTTTCTCAGAATTCAATTTCCGCAGAACTCTGTAATCTGTTTTTTTATTTTTTATTTTTTTAATATCAGTTTTTTTCAATCCTCTTTTTTTTAATTCAATAATAATTGTTTTTCTTTTTGTTTCTCGGTAGCCATGGCACTGAGATCCGATAATAGAAAATTGTCTTTCAAGATTCTAAGCAAAAGCATGTCTTTCGAAGAAGACAAATCCTTATTCTTCTACCGCTCAAACTCATATCCAATCCAAAACGGCATCGTCGTCCAATCCAAGCCTAAGCACAATCCCAATCACAAGAAACGGAAACACAAGCAAAAGAAACGAATCCACTCTGACTCCTCCATTCACGAAGATCTGTTTTTTTTTTTATTATTATTTTTTTTTAATATCAGTTTTTTTTCTTTAAATTCCTAAATTTATTAATTAAAAAAAAAAAGTCAAAACGACGTTGTTTTGGCTCAATTAACTGCATGACATAACTGGGGTTTAACGGAGTACCAAATTGACAGCAATTAAAAGTTGGAGGACTAAATTGACAAAACTGAAGTTAAAGAACTGAAATGAAAAATACTGAAAGTTAGAGGGTTAGTTTTGCATTTTTGCCTTAAATTTTTTTGCTATCACCTTAATGACATCTCAAAATTATTCATCTTTATGATTTTTTAGTGTATGGGACAGGATACTAAACAAAAACACTTGAGGATGAGTTAAGTTCTCTAAGAGCCCTCGACACCCTTGTTACCACACCAAAAAAAAAAAAAAACCCTCTAATCCTTGCAGCCTTTTCCTCCTTGTTCTCTTTAAATTTTTATTTTTGCCCTTCATTTGATGAAAACCTTTAGCAACTTGTTTCAAATTTTGTGTTCCTCAGTTCCAATATTAACATTTATACTATATGTAATCATGTTGTATTAAATTGAGCTTTCTTGAACTACTAATCAAGTCAATCTTTGATGACCAAAGGAATTTTACCTGTTGTTGTCGTGAAGACATGTGCAACTCCTAAGGTTATTTTTTTAATAATAATAATAATAATAATTGTGGGGCCCCAAATATTTAGCAACCCCGGCCCACTCCACATCGGGCCCAAGGTCCTCGCCGAGGAGAGGGCAGAATCCGAGGATAAGCGGACGAGGCCCAAGTCGTCAAGGGACCTCGCCGAGGAGGCCTATGTCCTCGGCAAGCCGACGTTAAAGGGAAGGAGCTATCACTCACTCATTAAATGCACGCCATCAACGCTCTGGTCACATCAATGGTGAATTGACCAGCCAACAGTGATGCCTTGGCAGCTTCAACTAACAGAAAGCCTGCAAAGGCGGCTGATGGGACAAGCACTCAAGTATAGGCTTGGATGATCAACAAGTGGACGGCAGAGATCAACTAAACAAGACTATATAATAGATAGAACCCCCGCTAGAAAGAGGAGGAGAAGAGGGGAAGAAATGAAAAAGGGATCTTTAGGGTGTCCGAGGACAACCCTTGCACATGCCAGTTCTAAGGAAAGAGATCCTCAGACTGGGCTGAGAACAAAATTTCTTCACGAACATTTAGCCAAAGTCATCGTTATTATCTTCACAAACACTTAGTCAAATTCCTATACTATTATTCCTATGAATCTCACGTCGATCATTGTTTGCTTTGCTAGTACTTAGCCCTTCTACCCACGCTCTACAAATTTTATTGTTTAGGTCAAATCTAATTTGAGTTCTTACAATTGGCGCCGTCTGTGGGAAGGACTTGTGCACTAGCAAGTGCGATGGTTGGTGTGAAAAGAGCAACACTTCTAAAAAAAAAAAAAAAAAAAAAACCAACAAAAAACAATACAGCGTGCACCAACAACATTCACTCAGAAGGCCACAATCGCAAGAAACAAAAAGATGCGAAAAATAAAAGGAATGAAGTGGGTCTACTTCTTTATTAATATATGAAGAAAAAGTTACATCTTACAATTAATACCCATGCAGGCTTGTTCTAAAGTTAACTACAAAGAAAGACGCCTAACAAGGCTGGTGGAGAAGTAAGAGAAGAGGAAAGGAAGGAAGGAAGGCAACGTTGAGGGGGAAGGGGCCGCAGCATCGGACGGTCCCACCTCTCAGTTTCGCCTGGTTTCCCTCCCAAACCCATCACTGCCAGCTTGAAGGGGCTGACGGATCCAGGTCCGGGGAAAAGAGGTTACGTTCTTTCTGGGTCCCCCTCCAAATAGCAAGGAGGGGTCCACCTCTGGTTAGGTTGAAAAGAAGAAGAATCTTCGACCTCCTCCTACCCCAACCCCAGCATGATGTCCAGGGTCGGGATGCCATCCTCGGCTCCTGAAAGGGGCTAGGCTTCCTCGTAATCGCCTTTTCCAAGGGCCAATTCATTCTATGGGGCACAAACTGCTATTTTTGCAGAGCCCCTAAACAGTGTATTGGTGAAATTTGAATTCAGATGTTTGTGAGGTTTGAAGAAAAGGGTTGTCCCAGAAATGTCTTTTATAGAAGGCGAAAATTAGTGAGAGCCAACCCGCACAAAATCCTAGGGAGAGATTACCGGAGGCAATAACTCCGCCCAATTTCCAAGGGGCTTATCCGCCGTTAGATCTTCGTAAATCCGCAAGGACATTAATGAGGAGGCGCCTCATTAACGATGAGGCACCTCATTAATGAGGAGGCACTGAAGCGTCAAAGCGCGTTATTCGAGCAGCCCAAGGGACGCCTCGTAATCAGAAGAGGCACGCCAAACGAAGAGGCTAGAACAGAGCAGGGTCCCCTCCTCGGCGGAGCAAATCAGAGACCTAGGTACTGGACAGAACTAAGGCCTTGCATGGTCCTCGGACTCAAGCTTTTGGGGAAACCAGTTACTTCAGACTGAGAACTAAGAGTTAGACAAAACCTAGGCATTGTATGGTCCTCGGACCCAAGTCTCTGGGGAAACTAACTACTTAAAGAAAGAAAATTACTTAAAAATCAGAGAACTAGGTACTGGATAGAACCAAGGTCTTGCATGGTCCTCGGACTCAAGCCTCTGGGGAAACCAGCTACTTCAGACTGAGAACTAAGAGTTAGACAGAACCTAGTCATTGCATAGTCCTCGGACCCAAGCCTTTGGGGAAACTAACTACTTAAAAAAAGAAAATTACTTAAAAATCAGAGAACTAGGTACTAGACAGAACCAAGGCCTTGCATGGTCCTCAGACTCAAGCCTCTGGGGAAACCAGCTACTTCAGACTGAGAACTAAGAGTTAGACAGAACCTAGGTATTGCATGGTCCTCGGATCCAAGTCTCTGGGGAAACTAACTACTTAAAAAAAGAAAATTACTTAAAAATCAGAGAACTAGGTACTGGACAGAACCAAGGCCTTGCATGGTCCTCGGACTCAAGCCTCTGGGGAAACCAGCTACTTCAGACTGAGAACTAAGAGTTAGACAGAACCTAGGCATTGCATGGTCCTCGGACCTAAGCCTCTGGGGAAACTAACTACTTAAAGAAAGAAAATTACTTAAAAATCAGAGAACTAGGTACTGGACAGAACCAAGGCCTTGCATGGTCCTCGGACTCAAGCCTCTGGGGAAACCAGCTACTTCAGACCGAGAACTAAAAGTTAGACTGAACCTAGGCATTGCATGGTCCTCGGACCCAAACCTCTGGGGAAACTAACTACTTAAAGAAAGAAAACTACTTAAAAATCAGAAAACTAGGTACTAGACAGAACCTAGGCATTGCATGGTCCTCGGACCCTAGCCTTTGGGGAAACTAGTCACTATAGGACGATTTAAGCACTGGATAGAACCAGGGTTTTGTACTGACCATAGGCCCAAACTTACGACAAAGCCAACTCCTTTGGTGCTAAGTGATGAGCCCTGCTAGGAACGAAAACCAAGTAAAGCTGAGCGCTAAAGCACAACAACTTAAACCTACCCATCCTAGAAGAACTAGCAAGGAACTCAGGCTAAAAAGTATAGATTAGAAAGAGAAGAAGACTTACAGAAATAAAGGAAAACTCCTCGGGCGAGCCCTTTGTGCTAAAGAAAGTTGCAGGGGCAATTGAAAGGATGGTGACACTGACAGAAAGGCAAGGTCCGACAGGCCAATACTATAGGCCCGAGAATGTCAAAATCCTCCTCCCCGCCCAAGAGGTCGGACAGCAGAATTTTGAGGGGCTATTGTGGGGCCCCAAATATTTAGCAACCTTGGCCCACTCCATATCGGGCCCAAGGTCCACGCCAAGGAGAGGGCAGAATTCGAGGATAAGCGGACGAGGCCCAAGTCGTCAAGGGACCTTGCCGAGGAGGCCCACGTCCTCGGCAAGCCGACGTTAAAGGGAAGGAGCTGTCACTCACTCATTAAATGCACGCCATCAACACTCTGGTCACATCAATGGTGAATTGACTAGCCAACAGTGATGCCTTGGCTGCTTCAACTAACAGAAAGCCTGCAAAGGCGGTTGATGGGACAGGCACTCAAGTATAGGCTTGGATGATCAACAAGTGGACGACAGAGATCAACTAAATAAGACTATATAATAGATAGAACCCCCGCTAGAAAGAGGAGGAGAAGAGGGGAAGAAATGAAAAAGGGATCTTCAGGGTGTCCGAGGACAACCCTTGCACATGCCAGTTCTAAGGAAAGAGATCCTCGGACTGGGACGAGAACAAAATTTCTTCACGAACATTTAGCCAAAGTCATCGTTATTATCCTCACAAATACTTAGTCAAATTCCTGTACTATTATTCCTATGAATCTCACGTCGATCATTGTTTGCTTTGCTAGTACTTAGCCCTTCTACCCACGCTCTACAAATTTTATTGTTTAGGTCAAATTTAATTTGAGTCCTTACAATAATAATATGGGTCATATTAATGAGTGCCTTTAGGGCAATGGTTAACAATCTATTTTAGGAAAGTTTTGACACTACTTTTATGGGAAATAGAAAAAGCTGTCAAAATATTAATTATTTTTTTTACTTTTTCCATAAAAATTTTCTTTAAATGAATTATTAATTATTACTCTAAGGGTATCCGTTAGCATTTTTCTAATAATAAATACTTCAATTGATAAGAGTTATTGGCACTAGGCTCTTACTACATCAACGGTGAGTCAGTGACAACAAACATGTATTTTAAGATGAGTGACAGTTTCTCAAAAAAGAAAAGAAAAGATGAGTGACAGGATTTTAAACTTACAGAAATATACATAACGTTTTTATCATGATAATAACAAGATCCACGAATTTTTGACTTGCTGATCTCTGTTCATTTTCTCAAATAGTTATGGTAATTTAATTGGTATTGCTCATACATAAGGCATGCCATCACTAGAATAATGTCTTTGTTGTTGTTACATGCACATGTATTATGAGTAAATATGTACTTGCCCTCCATGTTTTGTTGTGTTTGTACTTTAATCATAACCCCTTATTATGCCTAAATCAAGACATATTAAGGATTGTTTGCAAATTATATGTATTATATTACCTTTATTATTATTGATTTTTAGCTTATAACGTCCGCTTCTGATGATTGTATTCTTTATTATCATATCAAGATACCAATTAACTTTTAGTATAGGTGGAGATTGAACCCCAGATCTCTTATTCAATGATTAGATATTTCACCAATTGAACTAACCGTAACTTATATATATATATATATATTATATAACTTAATGTATCAATTTACACATAACAGATGATTACAAAAAGAAGCTTCAGTTGAGTATTCTAGCGCACTAAGTGGGACATAGAAAGTTAGAAACAACACATGTTCTTTCTTGTCCATGTAGCATCAATCAAGTGCTCTTAAGCCAAATCCCCGTAGACATGCATAAAAGATTAGTAGGAACTTGTTACGGCCGGAAAATATTGGTAATGTGAAGCCCCTTATAAAACTCCCAAGAGTAAGAGCCACCCATCGTAATTGAGTTGATAGAAATGACAAAGTCTATAATGCAACTAAATGGCCAACAAATAAAAGTATTGAAATCTAGTGCACGCTTATCATGTGCAATAATAGGAACTAAGAGAATCAAGAGATCGAGAAGCACAAAAAGATTACAATTTAGAGAGCATCTCACATAGGATCTAAATTATGAGCTGTAGCAGCTGTCTTTGCTGGGAAATTTCAATTGGCCATAGCCAACCAAGCCATGAAGGATCAGTGAAACTCCATCCCGCACTTCTATAGTACAAACCGACAGCATATCTTCTTGTGCATATTATATATACAGCAGTGTGTTTTATATATTATAACCCAATCAATATCACAATCACTCATTTGCAGCCTCATCAAATTGGCAGGACTGTACTTTCCTGGACCTAGCTTATTTTTATTAGCTAGTTTATTTGGTTTTAAAAAATATGATGGACAAAAATACAAGTGTAAAAGTAATTATTAGAAGAAAGAGTAAAGTTTTTAAAAGTTGTAGCAAAAATTTAGCACTGCTATGTTAGCCTAGCCTTTAAAAAAGAAATTTAATAAGAATTAAGACTTCATAGTTGATGTAAGGTTGAATTTAATCAACCATCTTGTTGGCTTTATTCCGTGCCAATTTGTTTGTAATTTAAGCACTTAGTAACCCTGTATTTAGGTGGGATTATTGTAAGGGTAGTGTGTGAGAAGATGCGAAGAAAACCTCAAGTATGTGCAAGAAGGCAGAGATTCGCGGCTAGGACTCGCGGCTGACTTGCGACTGGCAAGCTACCAACTGTAGGCACGTGAGATGCATATACAGGAGAGCTGAAGGGTCGCGCCAGCTGTCGCACTACAGGACAAAAGTCTCAGGTTGGCCAGGCCGTTATCTCATGGCTTGAACTCGCGACTCAGACCAGTCGCGAGGCCAAGTTGCCAATCAGCTCTGTTTGGGAAAAACTGACTCTTCGAATTCCTTTCTCACCTCACTATATATAGACCCTTATACCCACTAAATGTAGAGAGCTTCTAGAGAGAATTTTGCGAGAGAAACCCTAGAGAAAAACAAGATTGCCTCATCCCCAATCTTTACCTTAGAGACTCTACAAATTCCTCTACTTTTTTCCTCTCCATTGTCATACCCTTGAGAGGCATTTTTACCAAATTCTTATCTCACCACACTCACGTCTGTGAGAAGGTTTATTTGGTGCTGTTGGGAAGCAGTTAGGAAGGAACCAATATCCATTGGTTAATGCTATGGCCTAGTAGCGGAATCCGGGAAGCTAAAGAAGAAATAGTTTCGGCATAACCTTGTTGGAGCAAGAAGCTTGGAGGACTTAGGTACTTGGGTAGATTAGGCTTGGAGGGTCTTCTGCTGTTCATGTATCCCAACTACATTCTTTAGTAGATTATTCATTGCTTGGAGGGCGGCGGAGAGGTTTTACACCGAGGGCTTCGGTTTCCTCTTTGATAACACATCGTGTGTTGTCCGTGTGTTTGCATCTTCCCTTCCTTTATCTTTGCCTTATATTTACTGCTGTGGATGTGTTTATATTTGACTTAGATTGTTTATCAATTCTGTATTTGGCTTATGTTCATATTCCGCACATATATTGTTTGATAATAAGCTTGAATTGATAAGTTGTTAATTGGAGTCTAAACGTTCAAGGGTGTTTCATACCCATTTTGAACATTCAATTGGTATCAGAGCGGGTACACTTGTTATGGTTTAATTACCTAAGTGTGATCCCTGACCCCCTTTTGAGATGGATAGGTCACAATCTCTTAATGTACCACCGTTCTTTGACAGTAATAATTATGCATTTTGGAAAGTCCGTATGAGGGCGTTTTTGTGTTCTATTGATGATGCTGTGTGAGATGCAGTTGAAGTAGGTTGGACAAGACTAGAGGCTGCCAAATTCACTTGGGATAAGGCTGCTCTTGCGGCGGCCAATGCAAACAGCAAAGCATTAAATGCTATCTTCTATGGTGTCTCTCTAGAAGAATTTCACCGGATTTCACATATTACCATTACTAAGGAAGCATGAGAAATTCTGGAGACAACTTATGAAGGGATTAAGAAAGTGAAAGACACCTAACTTCAGATGTTGACCACTTGCTTTGAGGAGCTAAAGATGAGTGAGGATGAATCTTTTGATTCATTTTACACTAAATTGAACGAGGTTGTTGTTGGCAAATTTAATTTGGAAAAAAAGACGGAGGACTCAAAAATTGTAAGGAAGATCCTTTGGTCTCTACCAAAGAGTTTCCGAGCCAAAGTTACAGCCATTGAAGAGAGCGAAGATCTTGACGACATTAAGGTTCAAGAGTTGGTTGGTTCTCTGCAGACATATGAGTTATCCCTGCCCTCACAGAAGAAGAGCAAATCCTTTGCTCTTAAAACAATTGATGAGAGAGTATTATCTCATGATTCTCTGGAAGAAGATGGAGTAGATAAAGATGTGGCTTACCTTGTAAAAAGCTTTCGGAAGTTCCTAAAGCTCAAAAACAGTGGAAAATTTGGTAACAAGGGAAAATTTAAGAGTTCTGAGAATGAGAAGAAAGAATTCCGAAGAAAAGATGGTAGAGATTCTCAATCTTCACAAGGAATCACATGCTTCGAGTGTAATGGACATGGATACTTCAAAAAGGAATGTTCCAACTATTTGAAGTCCAAAGGAAAGGTCTATGCCACTACCCTGAGTGACTCGGATTCATCAAACTCTGACTCAGAAGAGAGCTGTGACGGAGAAAGAAATTTCTTTGCATTCATGACCATTGCTCATGTGGAATCCTCAGATGATTTGGATACACTTGTGAAGGAGCTTGTTGAGCATTCTGATTTGGAGTCTATTGGGATTGTTGAAGAATCGGAGGCTGAAGAGGATGAAGATACATCGGGTCTTCAAGAGAATTATGCCTTACTTCTTGAGAAATCGGGTGAGTATGCAAGGGTTGCAAAGGCGGCTGTGAAGAAGATGAAAAGGGCTGAAGAGGACTACAAAAGTCTTCTGGTCAGATATAAAAAGGCTAAGTGTGAGATTGAGACACTAAATGACGAGTTATCGGAAGCTTATACCAAATTAAGATTTCTTGAGCAAGAGGTGGTGCAAACACAAGCCAAGATAGAAAGGGTCTCCTCCAAGAAGCTGGAAGATGTTATTTCATCTCAAAAACACTTCTCAGATAAGTCTGGGTTGGGATATACCGGAGGAAGTAGTTCATCGGTCAATGTCACCAAAGAAGTGAAATTTGTAAATGCCAAAGAGACGGTTGTAGAAGAGCCTGTTCTTGAGAAACTTAAGGCTGAACCGAAAAAGAAGGTGGCTGATCAATGGGTGTTTAATAAGTCCTGTAATCAATCAGAAGATAGAGTTGAAGCTAGAGGAAGATCTCTTCTAAGACCATAGCGGGGCCCTAGAACGAATTATGTTTGTCACTATTGCGGCTTACAAGGACATACTAGACCTAACTGCCAGAAGTTGAGAGCATTGAACAATACAAGTGCTCCTCGATCACGAGGAAGAAGAAATGACAAGAGGTCGTGGGGTGGTGAACAACCGAGAAGTCAGAACAGTGATTCCGGAATGATGGACGTAATGAAGATGATCGGTGCCTTCACCAATTGCCTGGAAAGCTTTACACGAAGGTTTGAAAGTCCTAACTCTCGTACCCAATCCGTCAAGGATATCACCCCAAACGCACGTGATGTGTGGGTGACGAAGGGTACTCATGCATAAGCATTGTAACATCTCCATGCATTAATACTTCCCATATTTTCTGTATATGCTTGGTTGTATGCTTTTTGCAAGTTTAAGTTGAAACTTTTGTTTGTGTGTTATTGTTTTTAAAAAGTTTTTTCATTGGTGTTCTGTTTTTGATCATTCTTTTGTCAAAAATTCCAAAACACATAAAAAGTAAAAAATCTAAAAAGTTTGATCGACTTTGTTAAGTCTTGTCTCAAAGCATGTTTTGCCTTGTACCTTTGTACTAATGGCCTTGTGCATCTACGAACTTAGCTTGTTCCTTATGCACTCATATCATTGTGGGAAAAATTCTGAAATCTATGTGACTGTTGTAAATAGATCTTCAACCTTGTCATAAATGACTAGTGAATGGTTTTGTTGATTTTGAGACATGCATAGACTCATGCCTATATATTTTCCCACTCTTTATTTTATGTTTTTGCTTATAAGAGCTCTCAAAATGTAAATCTCCAAATGAAGAGAGATATAGAGCTGCAAAAGCCTGTCGCACATACTAGTATTTGACTAAGAAAAAGAGAAAGCGACCAAAATAAAAATGTATGATGTCCAAAAAGCCAAAGGCTAAATCATCAATTGAAATATCAAAAATTTCAGGCATCAATCTCACAATGAGATTTTGATTCAAAAAGTTCAAATGTCATTATATATATGGAGCCAAATGAAAAGCTTCAAAGAAATGTAATCAAGTTTATGTGGGAGGTCATATATGCATATTTCTATAATTGAGATAGGTCTCATTATCTAGTGCTAGTTGTGTATGCCTTAATTGAATTGATCATTGAAACTTCACATTGGATTAAGGACTATCTCATGTTTGATATCCACACACATCACATAAGTCTATGTTCAAAGAATGCCATATTCATTTGTGTGATTGTACTTGATTAAATGTGTTTTCACATGCTCAATCTTTGTTTGATCAAACACAAAAAGATTTTTGAGTGTTTTAGCTATTTTTGGAAAGTATTTTATTTTTACAAAAATGTCAAAAATTTCAAAAACAATTTTGTCCTGTTTTGGTGACTCAGTCGCGAGTTAATCCAGTTGCATTCCCCAGTCGCATGCTCGCGGGTATGCCTTGGCGACTTGATCGCGGGTAGAAGGTCCAGTCGCGAGGGGTACACAGAGATTTTCGCGACTCATTTGTGGGTAGATCTTCCAGTCACAAAAAACACTTAGAAAATTTTTCAAAACTTTTAG
Organism: Quercus gilva; assembly: GCA_023621385.1. Lineage (NCBI taxonomy): Eukaryota > Viridiplantae > Streptophyta > Magnoliopsida > Fagales > Fagaceae > Quercus > Quercus gilva. The sequence goes on from CM042484.1 coordinate 21,035,986, forward strand.
TTTCAAAGTGTTTCGCAGCTTACCTTGGCGATTTTCTAGCGACTTGATCAAGTCATGAAAAACGCGTGTTTTGAGTTTTAAAATCAGTTTTCAAAAACTTTTTAGTTTTTCCCTCGAAACTTAGTGACTGTTTATTATCTTCCCCATTTCTCTCTCTGAAACACTCCGTATTCACTCTTGAGAAACCTCAATTTCTGCATTTTTTTCTTCTCAAATCTTCAAGAAAAAGGTATGGGTTTTCTCTCTCTCACTTTAGATTTCATGATTTTAGAGTTATTTTCTTGTTTTTGTGGATGTTGTTGATGGCATTATGTTTTGAGTTTAAGCATGTTCATTCATGTCTTAGTTTTAGTCTGTTGAGTGCTATTTGGTTAGGAGTTGTTCTTTTTGAGTGGTTATTGATTATAGTAATGATGTTTTATGGGGTTTTGTGCTCTTTGAAATGGTTCATGACTATATTGATGTTTGTATATCGTGCTCATGGTAGTTTGTCATTATGTCAGTATGTGACCTTGGGATATTCAGTGATCACTTGACACTGTGTTGTATCTGATCAATCACCATTTCTGTCCACATGTTCCACACAATACTTCAACATTGCCTATGATTTATTAATTTTGAAATCTCTCGGATTCACATTTCTATCTGACTCTAATCAGGTTGCTGTTGGTGCCTTGTGGTATTGTTTTTGGTTCTTTGCTGTATATCTGTTCTTTTGCAGATGACTCGTCGTTCATCTAAAGGTAAAGCCATTGCAACCGATGATCCATCAACCCTGGTTGCTAAAAGGACACGGCTTTCGCCTCAGTCATCTAGAGACTCTACCATTGAGAAATTCAGGACACCCCTTGACTCAAAGACCTACACAGATATTTTTGTAAAGGCTCCTCCTATTGTGGAACGTGTTGTCAAGTTTGACACCCTGGGGACAACATTCATTCCTAAGATCTTTGAAGAGAGAGATTGGGCTGATCTTTTTGGTAACTTTAAAGATCCAATTGCAGAATTGATCAAAGAATTCTACTCTAATGCCAGATACACAGGGGTCGAGTTAAAATGCTGGGTTCGAGGAATAGAATTTTCTATTAATGCAGACTATATTGCTAAGATCCTTTGCATCACTAGACCTGAAAATGCAGATCGAACTCCATATGATGATAGGATTCTTTAGGCTCAAGACATTCTTTAAGTTCTTGGGAGTGAACATGAAGTGGGAAGCGGAGGTTCATCTATAGGCATTGCATCTTTTTTGTCTGAACTGACAAATCTAAAGCTGATCATGTTCTCCAACCTCTACTCACTGTCAAACACTGCCTTCATCAGTCTTGGGAGGGCCAAATTCTTGTGTGACCTCATTACTGGTGCTCCGATTGACATCTGTGCCTACATATTTCAGATTATTGGGAAAACAGCGGCTTGATTAGTAGCTCGAATGAATCTTCCATTTTGTAGTCTCATCATGAAGGTCATCCTTCGTGAAGGTGTTAATCCTCGATCAAATGGCAAAATTGCATCTCGTCCTCGATCAATATCCCTATACACTTTTCAAGCAAGTAAGAGCCATTCCTCTAAAGCTTCTAAAAGTGAACTAGTCACTCCCTCTGGCCAAAGCTTAGCTATATCTTTCCAATCAACTAGTGCTCCATCTATTCCCCCTGGATTTCAAATGCCAAGGCAAAGCCACTTGATTGAAACTATAGTCGAGTGGATCTCTGAATTACACCGGCTTATCCACACAACTAACAATCAAGTTCAAGTGCGTCTCACGGCTATTGAAACACAATTAGATGCTATTCAGCAGAAGTTAGAGGAGAGCCTTTAGCTATTCCTGACAAAAAGGGGGAGAGCGAGAGCATATAGTAAGGGGGAGAACGATACAGGAAGGAGGAAGGAGAAGGAGAAGATGTGCATTTTGGAAGGGAGAGATGTGTTCAGGATATACTTTTCATAGTTTTTGGATAGACTAACAAACTTATGTTTCATGTTTATATCTATATGTGTGGATACAGTTTTAATACTTTGGTTTATTTATATATTGATGAGGTCGTTCAGTTAATTGTGTTTGTTTGTTGTTTTATAGTTTTGTACCCATGTTGCTTATGTAAGCTTTAAGGGTTTGTTTCCATGCACTTATGCCTTTTGTAGGCTTTTATGGTTTGTACCATGCAATGCAATCTTTTTGCTTTGTAGCCTTGCTTTGTGGCTTATGTACTTGATACTAAATGCTATGCATTTCAATTCAGTACATTACTCTTGTGCCCTTGTAGGATTGTTCCTAGATGCATATATGTTTGTATGCATTGGTTGAGTGTTGGACTTACAAATGATACTCTTCAATTGAGCTTATCACCTTGCATGTCCGAATGTTCATTCCTTGTGTAAATGAGCATAGTAATCACTTTTGTTTAGTGATTGCTTAGTTGATCAAGCCATGATTTATTGCTTTATTGCTTAAGTCCATTTTTACTTGATCATGCTTTTATTGCTCCATATGTTTTTCAAGTTTTCTGCATACAATGATATTATTGTGTTGTTGTGTTTCAGGAGTTACTTGTTCATATGTTCAAGAGATTTTTAGAATCTAGATTTAGGTGTGAGTGAGTTTTGTTCAACTATTCCCAACTCACGCGTTAAGTCTAGAGTCTGTTGTAGGGTTTTGTCACGGAATAGCCAAAGGAGGAGATGAATTTAATCAACCATCTTGTTGGCTTTATTCCATGCCAATTTGCTTGTAATTTAAGCACTTTGTAACCCTCTATTTAGGTGGGATTATTGTAAGGGTAGTGTGTGAGAAGATGTGAAGAAAAGCTCAAGTATGTGCAAAAAGGTAGAGATTTGCGGCTAACTTGCGACTGGCAAGCCGCCAATTGCAGGCACGTGAGATGCACACAAGGGAGCTCAAGGGTCGCGCCAGCTATCACACTACAGGATAAAAGTCCCAGGCTGGCCAGGCCATTATCTTGCGGCTTGAACTCGCGACTCAGACCAGTCGTGAGGCCAAGCCGCTAATCAGCCCTGTTTGGGAAAAACTGACTCTTCGCAGTCCTTTCTCACCCTACTATATATAGACCCTTATACCCACCAAATGTAGAGAGCTTCCAGAGAGAATTTTGTGAGAGAAACCCTAGAGAAAAACAAGATTGCCTCATCCCCAATCTTTATCTTAGAGACTCTACAAATTCCTCTACTCTCTTCCTCTCCATTGTCATACTCTTAAGAGGCCTTTTTACCAAATTCTTATCTCACCACACCCACGTCTGTGAGAAGGTTTATTTGGTGCTGTTGGGAAGCAGTTAGGAAGGAACCAATATCCATTGGTTGATGCTATGGTCTAGTAGTGGAATCCGAGAAGCTAAAAAAGAAATAGGTTTGGTGTAACCTCGTTGGAGCAAGAAGCTTGGAGGGCTTAGGTACTTGGGCAGATTAAGCTTGGAGGGTTTTCTACTGTTCATGTATCCCAATTACATTCTTTAGTAGATTATTCACCACTTGGAGGGCGGCGGAGAGGTTTTATGCCGAAGGTTTTAGTTTCCTCTTTAATAACACATCGTGTGTTGTCCGTGTGTTTGCATTTTCCCTTCCTTTATCTTTGCCTTGTATTTACTACTGTGGATGTGTTTATATTTGGCTTAGATTGTTTATCAATTCTGTGTTTGGCTTATGTTCATATTCCGCACATATATTGTTTGATAATAAGCTTGAATTGATAAGTTGTTAATTGGGGTCTAAACGTTCAAGGGTGTTTCATTCCCATTTTGAACATTCAATTACGTATATTAACAATTTATTTTTCATCCATTTTTAAGATCGAGGTTGAGAATACAAACTCTTGTCTCTGTCAATTGTACATTTGGATGGAATAATTTAAATAGACTTATATATCTGGATTTCAGTTTTTTTATCATGAGTAACTTAAATACAATATGAAAGGATGAGTTTTTTTTTTTTTTAATGGAATTTAACTTTAATAATACGTGAATTTGACATAATTAGGTGCAAGTATTATTTCAAACTCATAATATCACAAGTGTTTTTTCTATTGTAGTAAAATACCTAAAACTCAAATTCATTATGCATTATTAACCATTGTAGTGGGCCTTTTTACAATATTGGGCTAGGCTGCCTCTTGTGGTACTAGGCTCCAAGTATTTTGAGTAAGGGAGTTGAGACCAGTCCAACTGCAACTCACTTTGGTCCGGCTTGTGCATAAGTTGTACCACCTTGGGCGTTCCCACTTTCAAGTTGTACTGTGACAATTGTAACAATCACTGGGATATTATGCCAGAGAGGATTGGCTGCCGCAACAAAACTTTGACGGCACGAGACTTGGTCATCAGCCATACTTTGTAGGCCAAGAAATAATGGCGTAACCTTTGTGAAGCATACACAATAGCCAGACATGCCCTTTTTGCCCTTGGGTAATGAGTTTCTGCATCTTTTAAGGCATGTTTGATGTAGTACATTGGTTGCTCAATGCCACCTTCATCCTCTTGGGCAATTAATACACTAATGACATACGAGTTGGTGGCTAGGTAGAGTAGCAATGGTTTTTTGTGGATTGGGGCTTGCATAGTAAGGAGGTTCATCATAATCTGCTGTAGCCTCTTAAAGGCCGTCTGCTGCGCTTCTCCCTATTCAAAACTTTGCCCTTTCCTGAGTAATTTGGTGAAAGCAAAAGTAATTGATGCCAACCCAGGGATGAATCTTTGGATATATGAGACCTTCCCTAAGAAGCTCTTTAATTCCTTTACCATGATTGGAGGTTTCATAGTTGCTATGGTTGTGGCTTTGGCTTGGGCCATATCTATTCCCCTGCTGTGAACCAGGAAGCCCAAGAATTTCCCAGAGGACACGCTAAATGCGCATTTGAGAGGGTTCATTCTTTGTTTGAAAGCTCTACACATCTTAAATACCTTTCTTGACATGTGGAAGTGTTCCTCTCTCCTCCTTACCACTATGTCATCCACATAGTCCTCTAGTTCCTGATGCATCTTGTCGTGAAATATGGCTGTCATCGCTCGTTGATAAGTTGCACCTGCGTTTTTTAACTCGAAAGGCATCACAGTGTAGTAGAAGTTGCCCGTGGGTATTTTGAAAACAGTTTTCTCTACATTCTTTAGTGCCATTCTGATTTGATTGTACCCACTGAATTCGTCCATGAATGAAAATATGGCGCTTCCTGCCGTAGAATCTATTAGTAAATCCATGTTTGGTAATGGGAACTCGTCTTTCAGATAGACTTTGTTAAGATTTCTGGAATCTACATAACATCTTATCTGTCCGTTCTTCTTCTTTACTAGTACTATGTTAGATAGCCAGCGTGGGTGTTGAATAGGCTTGATGAATCTTGCGGCTAGGAATTTCTATACTTCCTTGACTATTTGACCTTTTATCTCAGTGTATAATATCCTGGCAGGCTGGGCCACTAGCTTGGCCTCTGGGTCCACATTTAGCGTATGAGCCACTAGCTTAGGATCTAACCTTGGCATTTCATTGTAATCCCATGTGAAGACGTCTTTGAACTTTTTCAACAGTAGTATTAGTTCTGATTTTTCCTTTTCCGTCAGACTTGCACTAATTGAGATAGGCCTTGGTTCTTGTGAGCTAGACCCTAGGTTAACCTCCTCCAACTCTTCTTCTGCCACAACTTGTACTTCCTTTTCTGCCATAACTTCCTCATCTTTCTCTTCAATACCTTCTTCCCCCAAACTTTCTTGAGCCACGCAACACGCCAAACTCCTATGCTGCCACTCTTAGGTGGGGCTCGCTTGTATTCCATTCGTGGGCCCCGCGCACCTTTATAATTTGTAAACAATCTTGTCATCAGGGCCTCGAACCCTGACACATTGCGATGTGTCATCTGATTCTGCGGCGAGCACTTCCTTCCTTTTCTTTTTTTGTGCAAGCAACTCCCTTAGATCAGGTTCCGGATCACTTTGGATGTCTTCCTATTTAGGTATGAAGGTGCCTCGTGGTTTTGATACTGAGCTTTTCCCAGATAGAGCTCATTGGTCGTAGAACATAGTTTTTACTAAATGAGCATTTGCTTGCTCGAATGGCGAGGGGTTTGTTGCTATGCGTATCATTCTGCCATTCAACCTTCCCTTCATACAGTGGTGGTAGGTGGATGAAACTAGTCGGTGTTTGTGCAACCACGACCTTCCTAACAGCATGTGATATGAGACCTCTGTCTTTCCCACGTGGAACAGAGCTAAGGACGCTATGAGGCCCACCTTTAACCACAGCTGGATATAGTCTGCGGTGTATTCGCCCTTTCTGCCAAACCCTGTCACTTCCATTGGGCACCATTGAATCTTTCTTTCTGATATTCTTGTCGCTTGTAAGGTGCTCAATGAAATGAGAATTACAAAAGCACCTGTATCCACCAAGGCTCTCTTGATAGGGATTTGATTTATAAACGCTGCTAAGTAGAGGGGCCTCTTGTGGTCTGGGTACCCCACCTCCATATCCTCATTGCTAAAAGTGATTTCACTTGATTCCTGTAAGAGGGCCCTGTCATTTGTGGCTTTCACTAATAAACACTCTATTCCTGCCCCGGAGGTAATGCTCACCAGAGCCTTTGTGGCTATCTTTCTTTCCTTTGTCGTAAGCCCCAAATGGTCAAACAAATTTTTGAATTTGGAGCTTTGCTGTAAGGTGGTAATTACTGTGGTAGGCAGGTCTAGATTCTCCTCTTCGTCCTCCCCTAGATTTGCACAGATTACTACCGCTGCTACACCCTTCCCTTTGTGGTATGGGAGTGGGTTTCTTTGAACTTCCTGTTGCGATAGTTCTAGAGTCTCTTTTTTGATCCTGCGATGCACCAGTTTGCGGAACGCCCAACATTCTTCGGTAGGATGTTGCAAGTAGTTGTGCAAACGATAGAAGCGTGGGTCCTTTCGCTCCTCTTCTGTGGGCTCTCTAGAAACTTGATTAGGCTTAAAGACTTTGTCTGCTATCCATTTGTTTAGCAGCATATCTAACTCCTTTGGAGTACATGGTATTGGTGGGGGAGTATCGTACTCCCTTCCATCATTCTTCCTTCTCTGCTCGCTAGTAGAAACTGCCATAGCTTGTGGAGCGTTCCTCTTGTCGAAACTTGGTTTCACTGACTGGGCAGTCTTCCTGGCCTTTTACAACAATTGTGCAAACTGGAAAATTTTCAAGTTTTCCAGGACTGCCCTGTACTCCCTGATCATGTTTGTCATACACATTTCTATCAATGTTCTTTCTTCACAATGGTCATAGTAGTCGAGTGCTATGTTCCTGAACCTTTTGATATATTCCATTAAATGCTCACCACTTCTTTGCTTGGTTGCTTGCAAGGTTGCAAGCATTATTGTTTCTTCCCCGTGGAAGTATTTAGTGCAAAATACGTCCACCATGTCATCCCAAGTTGGGATTGATCCCAGCTTTAGGTTGATGTACCAGGTGTATGCCCGATCACATAGTGATTTGGAAAACTCTCGAAGACATAAGTATTCGTCTGCGGCGTAAGGGCCAAGGGTATCAATAAACTTGCGCACGTGCTCAACGACACTTCCTTTCCTACCATCATACTGCTCAAAGGCCCGCGGTTCATACCTCTCGGGGTATGGTTTGCTGAGTACCCTTAGTGGGTACATGGGTCTTTGTGCATAGAATCTTTTCTTAGGTGCTTTGGCCTTCTCCTGCTCTAGGAGGGCCGCTACTTCGGCCATAGTGATGAAACATTGTTCCGCATTTTGTGGGACACCTCTTGCTGGTGTCTTCTCTTTGTCTACCGTATGCTCTGAGTCATGCTGGCTTCATTTCTCCTTCATTTTGTCTGTTTTCAGTTGACAGATTTCTTCCATCATTTGCTGCTGTGAGTTCTACAGGGATTGCAACACCTTAATGAAAATGTTAGCATTGTCAGTAGGGATTCTTGGCTGTGGTTGGGGTTTAGCCCCCATTCTGTTGGCACATTCCGTCTGGTTAGGCTGTTGTTGGTAAGGCGTTGTTGGCCTGGACTCTACTTGTAAGGGCACGACGCTCATCTTTCACGTTGTCCTAGATTTTGGAGGCATTTGTTTGCGAGAGTTTCTATCCTTATCTACTTCTCAACTCTCTAGTGAAGTCGCCAATTTAATGTAGCGGACCTTTTTGCAATGTTAGGCTGGGCTACCTCCTGCGGTACTAGACTCCAAGTATTCTGAGTAAGGGAGTTGAAACCGGTCCAATTGCAACTTACTTTGGTTCGGCTTGTGCACAAACTATGCCCCTTTTTGCCAGGTTTTGATTACATGCCCATGGCAGGCAGAGCTGATACGGGGAGGTTATGTCAGACATATATAATAAGGATAACACAAGAAATATTCGACAGAATAAATAAAGGGAAGCGGCAAGACAGAAATAACAGAAATAAATGGAGAAATAATAATAATGGGCTTCCCGAATCAAGGAAGGAAATATCAGTTTGCCACACCAAGTAAGGCTACTGAACTTGAATTCGAGAAGGGAAACCACTTCCTTAATGCGAATAATCTCCCCAAGAAAAGAAATTAATTACTTTGAGGGAATGAGCCTAAATGGTTTATGTTTAATAAGGACCCTATTTCTTTGATAGAAAACAGGGCTTTTGAGGGAGAGAGGAGATCCACCTATTGGTGTATGCCTGCCATTCTAAGTTCTCTTTTTTTTTTTTCTTTCTTTTTCTCTTTTCCTTTTTTAGTGCTTACTCATGTCTTATGATTTTCCCCTAGAGATTTCTATTACCGTGATTGTGATCCCCCTGCTGTGCATGGCAAGGGCCCTTTTTATAGTGCCTGCCGTGACTGGTTTTTACTATTTTAGCCTTTAACTACCTTTGTCTGGTATGGGTGTCCTTGCCGACCACTACTGGTTCGTCAGTTCGTTCAGCCATCATCACTTACCTGTGCTGGCTGTGCCACTTCCCATTACTAGACAAAGAAGGCTATTTTCTTTGTTTGTTTGTTGTGGCCCTCTTGTTACGGTGAAGGTGCTCTCCTTCTCTCTATCTCTCATGGCATGCACCTACTGGCTCCAACTTATCCTTACTTCTTTTGGGCGGCATGTCATCCCAGTAGGACATTTCCCCCAAAAGAGCCTCAGTAAGAGCCCCAAAATAGGTTTTCCCCTCTCCCCACCGCCAGACCATGCTCTCTTACCTCTGACCCATGACCTCATCATGTCCTGTATTGGCTGGGTACAGGCTAGTGATGTCTGGACCTTGCGCATGCTTCATCTCTATGTATGTCCAAAATTTGCCTACTGCTCATGCATTTATTGTAGTCTGGAGGCTCGTCTGCACAGTCTGCTGCCCGTTCTTGACTTTTTATGGTGTGAGCTGTTTTCTGATTTCCCATCCTCTTGTGGCTTGCTCCCTTTAGGGGCTGAGCTTTATTTGATGGAGGGCTTTTCCTCTTTTCAGCCTTCCTTTTAATTCTTTCTGCTACCTGTTCCTGCCATTTCATTCTGCCATTCTTGTTGTGATGTTATTTGACTTCAGCCTGCCGGGCCTCCTTGGGCCTGCTGCTTATTCTTCTCTCAATGACTCAATATGGACATTTGGGCTTGGCATTACATTGCTCGTAGGCTCTTTTGTCCCATTTATTTCTTCTTGGGCATCCTCGGCCTATTTGCTTTCTTTGGACTTTCTTGACCTTTTTTCCTAGCTCTGCGTTCCCATGAGTTTTTACTAACTCATTTGAGCTTCCCCGGCCCAATTACCTCATCCTTCATCCTTGGGGCTCATGGGCTTACTTTCTTTGCTTGCATTACTTCGGGGCTTGCTATGGCCCATTCTCACTTTTCTACATCACATACTGCCCATGAGTTTGCTACTTCTCTCTTTCCGGACTCCTTTAGGCCTATTTGCTTCCTCAAGGCCCATTTGTTTATCTCATAGGCCTGTGATCCATTATTTCTGCCGGTTGGGATTAATGGTTTTTCTTTCCTTTTACTAACTTTTTTATGCCCATGTTGCTGGGCTTCTTCTTTCTCTTAGGCTATTTAAAATGAGCCTCAACAATCATATCAAACCATTTTTTCTAAATATACTCGGAAAATTCATTGAATTTAAGTCATCATATTCAAATACAACCTAAAAGGTTACAAATTCATGCATAGAAGTAGAACTATCGGAGGAAATGTTCTTAAGAATTAACTTGCATTAAATCCATGCACCACGCCGAAATGGCAAAGGAAAAATCAATTCTCAAAACTATAGTTGGAGATAATTCATAAATGCAATACTAGAGAAGGGCTCCGAGCCCAGTAATTGGAAGCCCAGAAAAATGTGAATCTAATTGGGCCAAAGCAAATATTACCTAGCTTAATCACACTAGTGCAGCAATTTGTTATTGGCAGTAAGGCCACGACAATGTCCAAAGCAAAGAAAATCCAGACTTAATCCAAAGCCATCAATCTCCGGTCATAAATTTACTGGGGAACCAAAGAAATATATATTTTTAAAAAGATAAAAAGTAAAACTTGAGGTAATTCTATCTTAGGTTTTCCAATTATATTCAATCATGTGATTGTATTGATTAATATACAATAAATTTATTCCTATAGTTTATTGGTCAATACAAGCTACAGTTAAATTTAACAAACAAAATGTGCTCCAAAGTATCAGAAAATAAGAGATTTGATGTTTAATCTCCATTTACACCAAAAATTGATTGGTATCTTGGTCTGATGATGAAGAGTCGTTATCAGGAGTGGACGTCATAAGTTGAAACTTTCTAAAAAAATTAAGAATCAGAAAATAAGGAAAAATGGTACGGCAAGTAAAATTATTTAGGATCTGGGTCTTCACTGTAAAAACTAAAAGCTTTTGTCGGTCTTTCTTTCATGGGAGTCACTGACTCACTACAATAATTTTGTGCTACAAAGACAAAACATATAACATTCTCTCTGCCAAAATGAATACAATCCACACCAAACTGCCAAACTCTTCCAAATTTATATGCCACAAACCTAACATCTGGCCTTTTACAGACAATCTCTTCGTTCAAATCTCCAATCAAAATGGGAATGCAGCAAGATTTATTAGATGCCCTTGTAACACTTCCACCAACTCCATTACATCATGTAAGGTAAAGGGTGCTTTTCTATCTACAAATTCGGTAGATCACAACTATACTCTTGAAACATATATATTTGTCATATGTTACTGTCAATGACCGTGGCACAAATTTAATGGTTAATGTACACCTTGCAAAGATTATATATTCTGGCACTAGCAGAATCTAGTCTTGAGTTTAGCAAACTCAACTCCAAACTTTTGTGGCGATGTTAACTTGTCCTTGGGTTCCTTATACATCAAAAAATTAAGGACCCCTTGCTTGACATGTTACAATTTTGGAACATAATTTGTGTATATTCAAGTGAGGGAAACTTTACCACCATCCATGTTAGTGAAGTGGTACCTCCCCTTGCCACGAGGGCTAGAGAGTATCCATGAGCTCACTAGTTTGAGCCCCAAGTGGGTTTGGGGTGGGGCTTAGGCATTCAAATTTCTAACTAGATTGAAAAAAAAAAAAAAAAAAAGTGAGGGCAATTATGCCATCATATTGGAAAATAGACTTTTTTTTTTTTTTAATAATAAAATTTGACTATTATTAACTGAGATGTAAAGAGTTTATAAGGAAGCAAAGAAACTTACATATAATTAATGTAATAAATAACACTAAGAGAGAAAAGAAGAAGAAGAAGAAGAAGAAGAAGAAGAAGAAGAAGAGTACAAATATTTTTCTAAATTCACGTAAATAAAAAAAGGATAAAATATTATTTTGGTTCCTAAATTTTAATATAAGTTTGTTTTTTTTTCCTAAACTTTAAAATGTTCTTTTTTTCATCCCTAAACTTTGTAAAGAGTTTTTTTAATAGTTTAGATACAAAAATAGGGATGAAAGAATTTTTTTTTTATAATAGTTTAAGGATGAAAAATAAACTTTTAGTAAAGTTTAGAGGTATAAATAAAACATTTTCATTAGTTTAAGGATGAAAGATGATCTTTTCAATAATTTAGGGACGAAAAACGAATTTCCTAAAGTTTAAGGATGAAAAACAAACTTTTAATAAAGTTTAAGAACCAAAATAGCATTTTACCCATAAAATAATAACTTAAAGAAGCATTGTTGTGGTGTTAGTGTTTCTGACTTCATAGACTATTTGAGCAAATTAAATATCAATTGTTGCATATGTAGTTAGGTGTAATAATAATCTTTATTATTAATATTATGGTTAATATGTGTTTTTAATATTATTATATTTGAATCTATTATTAATAAATAGCTCAATGTTATTAACTCTTTAAGTAGGATAAGTTGAATTAATCAAATTCAATTTCTCTTGTTTTTGTTATCATAGTATTCATTTACCCAAAACCGATCTAAAGGCATGAAGTTGGGTAGCATCAAACTATCATTGTATTAATCATTTACTATCTTTTATTATTATTATTATTTTTTTAATTGAAGAAAATATTTAATGTCTAACTTATACTCTAAAGAATTAAAAAAATTTAGGTAACATCAAAATATTAACGTATCATCTTACAATTATTTATTGCTTAATCATTAATAATAATTTATAAAATCATAAATATAAACATAAACATGTATTTTACACATAAGAAATAAATTAAATATTTTTTGATGTTCATTCCATATATGCACCTTTTTGTAGTACACTACACACAAGAAAGATAAAATTTTTAAAACTTTATGTAGGAATCAAAAGGATAAGAGTGTATATATATATTGTGGGGCCCCAAATATTTAAACAACCCCGGCCCACTCCATAGTCGGCCCAAGGCCCGTGCCGAGGAGGATATAGAGGCCGAGGGTAAAAAGGAAAAAGCCCAGGCCCTCGAGGAGCCTCGCCGAGGATGCCCACCTCCTCGGCCAACCGACGTTGATAGAATGAAAATATCTTTCACCCCTTAAAACTTACGCCACCAACCTTCTGGCCGCCTTAATGGTGAAGTGACCAGCAAACCCAGGTGCCTTGGTCACTCCAACTAATAGAAAGTATGCAAAGGCGGCTGAGAACTAACATAAAGCCTGCAAAAGCAGATGATGTGACAGACCCATATACACAGTGCCCGGATAACCGACGAGTGGACGGCTAATATTAACTATAACAATATTATATAAACAAGAGGAAGCCCCTGATATCAAGGGGCCCTGAAAAAAAATGAGAAGATTGAAAAATCAGTTCCAAAGAGAAATAGATCCTCGGGCTGAGCCTAGGATGAATACGCTTCGTAAATACTTAATCAAAACCATCAAAGATCATCAAAAACACTTAGCCAAAATTATCAAGATCTTTATAAACACCTAACCAAAGTCATGGGCCTTATCCTCGTAGAAAATATTTATCCGAATTAGCCAACCCATCATCCATATGATTTTCATGTTATCCGTTGTTTGCTATGTTGGCGCCTAACCCTTTTTACCCACATCTCTACAAATTTCATTCTCAAGGGTCCATTACAAATTGAGTCCCTACAATTGGCGCCCACCGTGGGGCGGACTTGTGCGTTAGCAAGTGCGACGGTTGGTGTAAAAAAAAAAAAAAAAAACACACCAGAGCGATACAGTTTATAGCAACAACATTCATTCAGAAGTCTACAATCACAAGAAACAAGAATATGCGAAAAGTAAAAAAAAAAAGACAAAACAAGTCTACTTCTTTATTAATATATGAAGAAAAAATTACATTTCTTACAAGTGATGCCCGTGGGGCTTGTTTTAAAGCTAACTACAGAGACAGACGCCTAGCAAAGCTGGCAGAGGAACAAAAGATAGAAAAGAAGGCTCGTTGAAGAACAAAAGGTAGAAAGAAGTGAAGTAAGAGAGGAGGAAAAGAAGGAAAGAAAGCTGGTAGAGGAACAAAAGATAGAAAAGAAGGCTCGTTGAAGAGCAAAAATAGAAGAGATAAAAGGGAAAAGGAAGAAAGAAGGCACCATGGAAGGCGGAAGAGGCCGCGGCACAAGACGGCTCCACTTCTGGGTTCCGCCTGGTTTCCCTCCCACCCCCATCGCTGCCGGCTTGGAGGGTCAGCGGCCTATACCCAAGGGAAGGAGGTTACATTCTTTCTGAATCCTCCTCCAAACGGCAAGGAGGGTTCCACCTCTGATTAGGTTGAAAAGAAGGAGAATCTTCAGACCTCTCCTACCCCAACCCCAACGTGACGTCCAGGGTCGGAGTGCCATCCTCGGCTCCTGATAGGGGCTCAATATCCTCGGGAATGCCCTTTCCAAGGGCCAATTCATTAGAAGAGGCTCAAACTGCTATTTTCTTACAGAACCTCTGGGCAATATTATTGGAAGAAGTTTAAGAAGGATGTTTGTCAAGAGTGAAGGAAAAGGTTGCCCTAAGAACGCCTTTTATAGAGGGCGAAAAGTTGGTGAGAGCCAATCCACATTAATTCCAAGGGAGAGATTTCTGGAGGCAATAATTTTGCCCAAATTCCCAGGGGGCTTATCCGTCGTTAGATCCTCGTAAATCCACGACTGACATTAATGATGAGGCGCCTCATTAACACGGAGGTACCGAAGCGTCAAAACGCGTTACTCAATCGATCCAAGAGACGCCTCGTGATCAGAAGGGTCATGTCAAACGAAGAGGCAGAACAGAGCAGGGTCTTATCCTACCCCAACTCCAGCTTGCGTGTGTCATTATGTTGCGTGAAAAGTGTATTTAATTAAAGTTTATTATAGATTATAGCGATCTAGACTTAAATGGCAACGGATAAATAAATAAGAAAACTAAGTGTTAGACAGAACCAAGGCATTGCATGGTCCTCGGACTCAAGCCTCTGGGGAAACTAATAGCTTAAAATAAGAAAACTAGGTACTGGACAGAACCAAGGCATTGCATGGTCCTCGGACTCAAGCCTCTGGGGAAACCAGATACTTCAGAATGAGGAGACTAAGTGTTAGACAGAACCAAGGCATTGCATTGTCCTCAGACTCAAGCCTCTGGAGAAACTAACAGCTTAAAATAAGAAAACTAGGTACTGGACAGAATCAAGGCATTGCATGGTCCTCGGACTCGAGCCTCTAGGGAAACCAGATACTTCAGAATGAGGAGACTAAGTGTTAGACAGAACCAAGGCATTGCATGGTCCTCGGACTCAAGCCTCTAGGGAAATTAACAGCTTAAAATGAGAAAACTGGGTACTGGACAGAACCAAGGCATTGCATGGTGCTCGGACTCAAACTTCTGGGGAAACCAGATACTTTAGATGAGGAGACTAAGTGTTAGACAGAACCAAGGTATTGCATGGTCCTCGGACTCAAGCCTCTGGGGAAACCAGATACTTCAGAATGAGGAGACTAAGTGTTAGACAGAACCAAGGCATTGCATCGTCCTCGGACTCAAGCCTCTGGGGAAACTAACAGCTTAAAATAAGAAAACTAGGTACTAGACAGAACCAAGGCATTGCATGGTCCTTGGACTCAAGCCTCTGGGGAAACCAGATACTTCAGAATGAGGAGACTAAGTGTTAGACAGAACCAAGGCATTACATGGTCCTCGGACTCAAGCATCTGGGGAAACTAGATACTTCAAATGAGGAGACTAAGTGTTAGACAGAACCAAGGCATTGCATGGTCCTCGGACTCAAGCCTCTGTGGAAACTAACAGCTTAAAATAAGAAAACTAGGTACTGGACAGAACCAAGGCATTGCATGGTCCTCGGACTCAAGCCTCTGGGGAAAACAGATACTTCAGATGATGAGACTAAGTGTTAGACAGAACCAAGGCATTACATGGCCCTCGGACTCAAGCCTCTGGGGAAACTAACAGCTTAAAATAAGAAAACTAGGTACTGGACAGAACCAAGGCATTGCATGGTCCTCGGACTCAAGCCTCTGGGGAAACCAGATACTTCAAATGAGGAGACTAAGTGTTAGACAGAACCAAGGCATTGCATGGTCCTCGGACTCAAGCCTCTGGGGAAACTAACAGCTTAAAATAAGAAAACTAGGTACTGGACAGAACCAAGGCATTGCATGGTCCTCAGACTCAAGCCTCTGGGGAAACTAGATACTTCAGAATGTAGAGACTAAGTGTTGGACAGAACCAAGGCATTTCATGGTTTTCGGACTCAAGCCTCTGGGGAAACTAACAGCTTAAAATGAGAAAACTGGGTACTGGACAGAACCAAGGCATTGCATGGTCCTCGGACTCAAGCCTCTGGGGAAACCAAATACTTCAGATGAGGAGACTAAGTGTTAGACAGAACCAAGACATTGCATGGTCCTCGGACTCAAGCTTCTGGGGAAACTAACAGTTTAAAATAAGAAAACTAGGTACTGGACAGAACCAAGGCATTGCATGGTCCTCGGACTCAAGCCTCCGGGAAAACCAGATACTTCAGAATAGAAACCAAGCGTTAGATAAAGCTTAAGCACTGTATAGTCCAAGGACTCAAGCCAACAGGGAGACCACTCCCTCACAAATACTAAGTGACAAGAAAAGCCAATGTCTTGTATGGTCTTCGGACCCAAACCTATGTTGAAACTGGTCACTATAGGGCAATATAAAGCGCTAAACGGAAGCATGATCCTTGTACTGACCACAGACCAAATCTACGGCAAAGCCAACCCCTTTTTACGCCAAATAATGAGCCCCGTCAAGGGCGGAAACCACGAAAAGCTGAGCACTAAAGCACCAGCAACTTAAACCTACCCATCCTAGAGGAGCCAACAAGGAGCTCAGGCAGAAAAGTGTAAACTAAAGAGATAAAAGCATTGTAAAAACAGGGAAAAATTCCTCAGACAGGTAGTCAGCGCCAAAAACAAATTACAAGAACGGTTGAAGTAACGGTAATGCTGACAGCGAGGTAAGGCTCAACAGGGCACGAAAATGTGCCGAGAAAGTCAAAATCCTCCTCCCCGCCCTAGAGGTCGTGCAGCAGAATTTTGAGGGGCTATTGTGGGGCCCCAAATATTTAAACAACCCCGGCCCACTCCATAGTCGGCCCAAGGCCCGTGCCGAGGAGGATATAGAGGCCGAGAGTAAAAAGGAAAAAGCCCAGGCCCTCAAGGAGCCTTGCCGAGGATGCCCACCTCCTCGGCCAACCGACGTTGATAGAATGAAAATATCTTTCACCCCTTAAAATTTACGCCACCAACCTTCTGGCCGCCTTAATGGTGAAGTGACCAGCAAACCCAGGTGCCTTGGTCACTCCAACTAATAGAAAGTATGCAAAGGCGGATGAGAACTAACATAAAGCCTGCAAAAGCAGATGATGTGACAGACCCATATACACAGTGCCCGGATAACCGACGAGTGGACGGCTAATATTAACTATAACAATATTATATAAACAAGAGGAAGCCCCTGATATCAAGGGGCCCTGAAAAAAAATGAGAAGATTGAAAAATCAGTTCCAAAGAGAAATAGATCCTCGGGCTGAGCCGAGGATGAATACGCTTCGTAAATACTTAATCAAAACCATCAAAGATCATCGAAAACACTTAGCCAAAATTATCAAGATCGTTATAAACACCTAACCAAAGTCATGGGCCTTATCCTCGTAGAAAATATTTATCCGAATTAGCCAACCCATCATCCATATGATTTTCATGTTATCCGTTGTTTGCTATGTTGGCGCCTAACCCTTTTTACCCACATCTCTACAAATTTCATTGTCAAGGGTCCATTACAAATTGAGTCCCTACATATATATATATATATATATATTTCTTGATGCCTATATGAAAAAAAGGATAAGAGTAAAAAAATTCTAAGCAAAACGAAAGAGAAGAGTATTAAAAAAAAAAAATTATCCATATATTCATTGTTAGTAGATTCCATAGTTCTTAAGTATGCTACAAAATTATATTATATAAAAAATTATCATATTCGATCTTATACAAGTTTCTCAAAAAATATATATCGAAATAAGCTTAGACATTATAATTAAGTCTTTTTTTCCATTTTTTTTCAAAGCAAGGCATGCAATTGAATATTAGAATAAGTCTGGTTATGGAAATGAACGAATACATCATGAACAATACATAAGATTTAAACTTTTTGGCCAGTGGTTGTAATGTCGAACTTATAATTCAGTTACTTTCACAATTACAAGTTGCAGTAGATCTTCCAAATCCTTTAAATACTGAATTAGAGAATTCTATTATAATCATTTTTACATATACATACAAATACGCAAACTAGTTTCTCAAAAAATATATATCAAGGTACTCTCTAATGAAGTGCTTTTTCGAAAAAATTAAAAAAAAAAGAAAAAGAAAAGAGAAAAAGACATTTTGTCAAAAAGTTTAAGCCTAGATTGAAAATAAGATTAATGCTAAGAATCTATATAAAATATACAAGTAGAAGACTAACCCAAGAATCTATCATTTGACATGTTTAGGGATTTCAACGCTGGCCATGAGGAGGGTACTTCAAATTGCTTTGAACCATGTGGACTATTAATTCCACATGGCAAGCCACGATCGTAAACTTAATTTATGTAGTTTTTTTTTCCTGTACATTTCTTTTTCTCTTATTTTAAAAGAAAATTTTACAATAGATGATGTTCAACTTATACTCAAAAAAATTAAACTTTTTTTTAGTAACATCAAACTAAAAAAGTATCAAATTTTGCAAGTAATATTTTTTAATCTTTAATAATTAAGTTAAAAAAATTAAAACATTAGCATTATAATGCTAATGTTTTAATTTTTTTGGAAACCCAGAATGAGATGTCACAGACTATACAAAAATAGGAGGATTGCTAGAGTGAGTATAAATGTCTAATGTGGATGACAAAGCATTTTGGTTGAAAAGAAAAGAAAAGAAAAGAAAAGAAAAAATCTTGAATAGGACATCACAATATATATATATATATATATATATAAAAAGATGGCTAGTTGGAATGTGCAAGCATTTGTGAGTCTGTGACCCTTATGTTTTAGGTTATAACCAAGAAAAAAACATTGAATGGATTGAGTTGAAATTTTTTAGAGTAATAAGGGCATAAATTGGGTCAAAAAGCACAACCAAAAACTCACAAAAATAAATAATTAGGAAAAGTGTAAAAGAGTATTTCAAAAGGAGATTTATTTTGAAGAGTGTGAATGGGATACAATTTATTAAATTACAAGTAGTATGAAAAGCATCATCCTAAAAGAAAAGAGGAACATTGGCTTGAGTAAGTAAAGCATTGTTGGTTGTGCAGGCACGAGATATGATTAGAATACATTATCTTTAAATTGAAATAATGCTCAACATATTTTTCAAATTGAATAAAAATGGAAAGAACATCATTTAGGTTTTTGAAAAAGCCAAGTGTATCTACTATTCTATAAGCATCCAGAAAAAGAAATGATAATACTTACAAACGTTTTAAGATGAAATAGGAGATGGTAAATATACATTTGTGTAAATCAACTTTAGGGAAGAAATTTATTTTAGTATATGACATGGAAATAGGAAGTTTGTTTACTGCAAAACATGATTTATCAAATTTATTAGAGAGTTGAGAAAGACCAAATTCAGAGTGGGAGGGAACTAGGGGAAGATGAACAGTCCATGTTTACACTGGCCACGAAGCGGATTCTCCACAATTTTATTTTTATTTTTATTTTTATTTTTTCATTTTTTGAGAAAAAAACACACACACACAATAAAGAGAGAATGAAATTTTGTACAATACTTAATCCTTCACAAGGAGAAAAAAAAGTGAAATTCAAAGTAAGTATTAATTAATATCTTTTGTGAATTTATGATTATGAACCGTAATTAAACTTTTAATAATGCGAGGATCATGATACATTGTGTAAGAGGAGGAAAAATCAATTCTCAAAACTACAGTTGGAGATAATTCATAAATGTAATACTTGAGAAGAGCTCCGACCGAGCCCAGTAATTGCAAGCCCAGAAAAATATGAAAATAAATTGGGCCTAAGTAAATATTGCCCAGCTTAAATAGCAGTGAAGCTTGAAACGGGATTTTACCAATTTGGAACACCCAATCAGTAATCACACTAGTGCAGCAATTGAAATATAGCCAGTGCAGCCATGACATTGTACAAAGCAAAAGAAAATCCAGTCTTAATCCAAACCCCAAAGCCATCAATCTCCAGTCATAAATTTACTAGGAACCAAAGAAAGATATATTTAAAAGAAGATTAAAAAAAAAAAAAAAAAGAAGTAAAACTTGAGGTGATTGTATTTTAAGTTTTTCAATTACATTAAACTCTATTTTTTTTTTTTTTTTTGTATTGATCAATATATAATAAATTTAACAGAATTTGAGTAAAAGTGAGCAATATTGTTTTAGTTAGTGCTCCTTTGGGTTTGGATTAGCTTATTTTTATTAGTTTATATGGTTTAAAAAAATATGTTGACAAAAATACAAGTGTACGTAATTATTCAGAAAAAAAAGAGTAAATTTTTTAAAAATTGTAGGTAAGTCAAATAAATTAGACAAAATAGGCCCTGAAGTAATTTAGCACTGCTATGTTAGCCACTTAGCCTTTAAAAAAGAAATTTAATAAGAATTATTACTTCATATATAGTTGATTACGTGTATCAACAATTTATTTTTCATCCATTTTTAAGATCAAGGTTGAGAAGACAAACTATTGTTTCTGTCAATTGTTCATTTGGATGGAATCATTTCAATAGACTTATTTGAGAATACAAACTAGTGTAAATACGGTTTTCTTTCCTTTGATGGCTATTCTTGAGGGCGGGGTTAGGTTCCCCATTGACCTCCTCATCTTAGGTACCCTTAGATTCTATGGTCTCTATCTTGACCAACTCCCCCTTAACTTTTACCGAGTGGTGAGTTGTGTCAGTAGGTTGAACCAGTTGTACGAGTTGCAACTGAATCATCATGACATTAACTTCATGTATAGTTTGTGTAGCAATATCAATTCGGATTATTACTTAAAAACCAGAGATATGAAGGTACAGCTCATCTCATGCCTACCTGACTCAAATAGGAACTCGGCTGGAGAGTTCGTACAGGTGAGCGGCAATTGGTTTGCCGAGGAGCTCCCCTACGCGTTCTCATCGTGTGAAGTAGGTCAGTACTGAACATACCTAATTAACTGCATTTCACTGATTTTGATTTAATTAATTACTAACCAGTTTTTATGTTGCTTCCGTGCAGAGAGCAAAAGATTTAAGCCGGATCTTAGAGTAGTACATGTTCAGGACCTAAATTTTGTGCTTAGGTCAGAAATTTTTGTACATTGGGACGGACAACTTTGAGCATCCCATTTAATCCTCGGAGTTGAACCCGTGTACTCCACTTGGCAAGTGTTCAGCCAAGCTTTGTTAGTCGATAGTCCTCTCCTCTCTTACATAGATGTACGGCATGCAAACTTCCTCCTTCCGAAATTCACGGTAGGCGAAGCTCGCAATCTTGGCCCTCGGTATACTTGCTTAGACGAGCTTGCACCCATACGCGACGAGTCAGCTGAACGTGTGTCTCATTATTGCCGAGAGCAGGCTCACGTGCCGGTTCAGCTCGAGGCCCCTGCTCAACTTGAGGCTCCTGTAGAATTTGAGGCTCCTGTTCAGGAAGCTGAGGGGGCAATCATCGAATTAGTTAGCTCTTCAGAAATAGAATCCGATGAAGGTCAAAACCATGGCGACAAGGAAGACGATGACGATTAGCCGTTTTATGCCCGGTGCCCGACCAACTGCTCAGCAGCAAGAACCTCAAGGCCGAGACCCATCTCCTCTTCCCACTCCTTCAAGTCGTACCCAGAAGAGGCAGCGCACGGCGGAACAAACACCTACCAGCTCGGGTAATGTGCTCGCGAAAAATCCTCCTTGACCATCTACGAGCATTGTCATTCGGGAGCCCACAACACAAATTGGAATGAACGTGGCGTCCACCTCTCGGGCAACGGTGAAATGGCAGCCTACCTTTCTGCTTAATGGTAAACCTCTTCTCGCGTCTACTAGTGTGAGAGTGTGGGACAAGGGCCTAGGGGGTCGTGTTGCCCAGAGTTTGGCGCATTGCCTCCTTTTGCTCGGACAAGTCGTTGGGCAGGTAGTTGCAATGGCACACCGTAGCGGTAATCTCTTGTCCTCGGTTTTTTATTTGTTTCTATATGCACACATTCTTTTCGTTTTCATACTCATCATTGTTGTTTGATTAGGCCGCGCAACTATCTCATGTCGTTGATAGAAGGATGAAGGAACTTTTTGAAGATGCTGAGCAGGAAAAGGCCTTTAAGGATGTCGCCGAGGTTACAGCGAAAGAAAAAGTGAAGGTTGTCGAGTGGAGAAGAAGGTTGCTGTGGCCGAGAAGGCTAGGGCTTTGGCTGAGGGCAAGTCCGCAGAGTTGGAGGTGCAGCTGAGAGGTACCGAGCTTAAGTTGGCGGAGGCCCAGAGTTTAAACACCACTCTAGTAGAAGAATTGGCCGATCTGAAGGCAGCGTTGGAAGCTTGTGAAAACAAGTGGTATAATGAGGGATTTGCTAATGTTGAGAATTCTGTAAAGCCAGTTGTCCACCAAGCCCTAAAGCTTGGATTCGAAGAGGGGTGGTTGGCTGCCCTACAAGCTAGAGGGGTCCCCGAGGATTCTCCTTTGAGGAACCCCAATCAAATCCCTTTCCCGAATCTTCCAACAGCTGTGCAGAACCCCCTCGGAGTGATTGATGAAGAAGAAACTACTAGTATGAGGGAGTTGGTGGAGGCGATTGACTCCCACATGGAGCCAGTTGACCTAGAAGCCACTAGCAACCCTCATGTTGGTGATCAACACAGTGGGAATGTTCAGTTACAATCGCCTCTTGCAACCTAGCAGCCTTCCGAGGACATTGCCCATTTTCAACTTGTAGACCCCACAAGCTAACTGCCGAACCGGATCTCTTATATTTACTTTGTTTTTCTTTTGTTCGAATAGTTTTTCCTTCCAGTAAGTTTACCAATGTCACCGAGTTGTGGTGACAGAACAATTATCTTTCCTGAGTGTAACTTTTCGCTAGTTACCGAATTATGGTAACCGAACATTGATTTAATTTTCCTATGCCAGTTTTAATTATGTTTATGAATGTTTACTATTATCTTTCTTACTGTGTTTGTGGACTGTTTCATGCACATGTTCTTGATGGTCGAGTGATTTAACCCCGATTCATCATAAGACGGCGATAAATTACTTTGGATGGGGTCATTTGTATCTAGAAGGAATTGGCTCCTCAAAGGTAATAATAAGACTTGATGTGTTAATCCTCTTGTACTTCGATGAATTTTAATAATAGGTTTCTTCCTGTTCGGTGATAAGAATTGAACCTAGGATAGGCTTTTGTTTCCGGGAGAATTTAAGGTTTTTTCCCCCTCGACCATAAAAATTGAGCTGGGAGCTAATTTTCGCCCTTATAGTTATTGTAAAGTTTCCACCTGCTCGGCGATAATAATCGAATCAAGAATCAAGTTTCTGTCCGAGTTTTTGTAAGGTTTCCACCTGCTCGACAATAATAATCGAACCAAGAATTAGGTTTCTGTCCGAGTTTTTGTAAGATTTCCACTTGCTCGGCGATAATGATCAAACCGAGAAGTAGGTTTCCGTTCTTAGAGTTTTTGTAAGGTTTCCACCTGCTCGGATAATGATCAAACTGAGAATCAAGTTTCTGTCCTTAGAGTTTTTGTAAGGTTTCCACCTGCTTGGCAATAATAATTGAACTGAGAATCAGGTTTCTGTCTGAGTTTTTGTAAGGTTTCCACCTGCTCGGCGATAATGATCGAATCGAGAAGTAGGTTTCTGTCCTTAGAATGAAATACGTTGCCTTGGTCTTCATGTTCCCCCCCTTTTTTCTATATTCGTTGACCGGTACTAACAAATCAATAATAGGATTAAATGCGCCTGCACGGGCGAATACCACCATATTCATTAGTAAAACATGTATACATGATTACATTCAATTTACACCCTAGTGTATAACCGATTAATGGTAAAACTTCTTTAAGTTGCAGACATTCCATGGCCTAGGAAGTGGCCTTTCATCTAAGTCTTCCAAGTAGTAAGCTCCTGCACCTGCAATGGTAGTTACTCTATAAGGACCTTCCTAGGACGGGGCTAACTTCCCAGCATTGGTGTCCTGCATATTTCCTACTGCTTTTCTTAGCACCAGGTCCTCGGCGCTAAATTCCCTAGTCTTTACGTCCTTGTTGTAGTGTTGGGCGAGCTTTTGTTGGTACTCGGCTAACCGTATAATTGCCAATTCTTGGTATTCTTCCAGTAAATCTAAACATTCCGCCATCAGCTCATTGTTTTGGGCGGGGTTGAATCCTACAACTCGTGTACTGCATAAGTTCATCTCGGCTGGTATCACGGCTTCTGCCCCGTATGTTAAGGAAAATGGAGTCTCCCCCGTGGACCTTTTAAGGGTTGTTCGGTATGCCTACAAAACGTTAGGTAGCTCCTCAGCCCATATTTTTCCACACAAACTTCTTAACGTCCACATCCCGGATATTAGCTAAAGCCTTGGCCTCCGCCCACTTGGTGAAGTAATCAATAGCCACTAATACAAACTTGCGATTGCTGGTTGCTCAGGGAAATGGGCTGAGAATATCTCGCCCCCATTTTGCAAAGGGCCACGGGTTGTTAATGGGATTCAGATGGCCTGCTGGCTAATGGATCAATGGGGCATACTTTTGGCATTGTTCGCACTTACGCACATATTCGGCGGCATCCTTCTGCATTTGTGGCCACTAAAATCCCTGAGTCATTTCCTAGTGTGCTAATGAGCATCCCCTTACATGACCGCCACACACCCCATCATGCAACTTGGCCAAAAGCTCATTTACTTTCTCGGGGTGCAAGCACAAAAGGTACGGTCCCCCAAAAGACCTCCGGTATAGCTCACGATCTGCCAACAACCAATACCGAGCAGCCACTCGGCGAACCCTGTTGGCATCCTTCTCATCATTTGGAACTCGATCCACGGCTAGAAAGTCAATGATCGGGTCCATCCAATATAGCCCGGTCATTGTGATCATGGCAACCTTAACCCCAGTAATACCAACGCCATCTGCCGTACCAATGTTCGGCTCTTCTATTAGCTCTACTTTGATTAACCGAGGCACCTCCTTAGTCATTAATGATGCTAGCATGGCTAAGGAATCAGCATGTTTGTTTTGTGCCCGACTATCTAGGCTACCTTCGCCGTGCCAAACTTGTTCATAATCTGCTTTACCGCTTGCAAGAATGCTTTCATCCAGGAATCTTGGGCTTCAAAGTTGCCTTGGACTTGGTTAACAACCAACCGAGAATTTGAATATATCTCCACATCCCTGGCTCCCATTTCCAAAACAGCTCTCAATCCAACGAGTAAGGCCTCGTACTCGTCTTCATTATTAGAGGCCCTAAACCTCAGCCTAAAAGAATACTTTAATCGTATTCCTTCAGGAGTAATAATGAAGATCCAGGCACCGGCCCCCATGGCACTTGACGTTCCGTCCACAAATACCTTCCACGGGTGACTCTCTACATGACAAACCATTTCCCTGTTGTTCTTGGGAGAAAACTCTGCAACAAAATCAGCAAGGACTTGGCCCTTCATCGAACTTCGCGGCCTGTACCGTATGTTAAAAGAACCTAGCCGAGTCCCCCACTTTGCTATTCGGCCCATGAAGTCTAATCTCTTCAACAGTGACTGTAAGGGATACTTAGTCAGGACATACACAGTATGAGCCTGAAAATAATGCGGCAACTTCCTCGTAGCATGTATTAGGGCTAACACCAACTTCTCCAAAAGATAAGTACCTTGTCTCGGCATCAACCAAAGTATTACTAATGTAATACACGGGTTGCTGCACTCCTTGGTCCCTTAGTAGCACGACACTCACAGCATGATCAGACACTGACAAGTACATGTATAAATCCTCCCCGGGCTTCGGGGCCGTTAGCATGGGCGTTTGCATCAAATAATCCTTCAAATCCTGAAAATCTCTGTCACATTCCTCATTCTATTGAAATCATTTCCACTTCTTCAAAAGTTGATAGAATGGTTGGCAGTGATCAGCGAATTTGGAGATGAATCAGTTAAAGGCAGCTAGCATCCCGGTCAGTACTTGTACTTCTTTTGGATTGCTCGGCAGTTTGAGGCACTTCATGGCTTCGATTTGGTTGGGGTTGACCTCTATTCCTCGATTAGTGATCAGATATCCCAGGAATTTACTAGCCCCCACACCAAAAGTGCACTTCTCAGCATTAAGGCGTAACTTATGTTGCCGAAGCACCTCAAACACCCCTTGAAGATCCTCTATATGCCGCACCTCCCGTTTACTTTTCACCACCATGTCATCAATGTACACTTTAATTGTACGCTCTATTTTATCCCGGAACATCCTCATCATCATTCGTTGGTACGTGGCCTCGACATTTTTTAACCCAAAAGGCATCACAGTATAATGATAGTTGGCATCCAGGGAGATGAATGCTGTCTTTTCTCGGTCTTTGGGTGCCAGAGCGATCTGATGATACCCTTGAAAGGCTTCCAAAAAGCTCATCCTCGGGTGTCCGTACGTGGCATCTACCAACTAGTCGATCTTTGACATAGGAAACGGGTCTTTTGGGCATGCTCAGTTCAAATCTGTAAAATCTACACAAACCCTCCACTTGCTGTTCTTCTTCTTCACTACCACAGTATTTGCTAACCACTCCGGGAAGAAGATTTCCCTTATCGCCCCAGCCTCCTTCAGCCTTTAAACTTCCGCTTTCACTGCCTCAACATGCTCTTTGGCTGATCTCCTCTGCTTTTGCCTTTTAGGA
Source organism: Quercus gilva (assembly GCA_023621385.1). Taxonomy (NCBI): domain Eukaryota; kingdom Viridiplantae; phylum Streptophyta; class Magnoliopsida; order Fagales; family Fagaceae; genus Quercus; species Quercus gilva. The sequence goes on from CM042484.1 coordinate 21,062,731, forward strand.
AGGAATGAGGGATCTACGTTAAGTCTATGGACGATGAATTCAGGATCCACTCCGGGCACCTCATATAAGGAATAACAACATCTCTACCTTATCCTGGTCCTTCATGCTTTCTCTTATTTGGAAGCACTTGTCAACATTCGGTAATATCCTTACTCTCATCATTTCCTTGGCACAGCCAGCCCCTTTCTCTTCTCGTGGATCCTGTAATTGCTATAAAGGGACCCCTGGTGGCGAGTCCTTTTGCTCGGCCTGCTTCTTCTGGTCGGCTCTCTCTTTCTTCCAATTGACCATGGCAACTAGGCATTGTCTAGTCGTCTGCTGGCTTCCCCTTACTACAAAAATACCATACTCGGTAAGAAACTTGACTTTTACATGCAAGGTGGACTAGACAGCTCCCATTGCGTGGATCCATGGCCTTCCAAGTATAGCCGTGTATAGGGAGAATGAAGTAACCACTATAAACGTTACTGCGACCTCCTTGCCTTCCATATTCATGGGCAGAGAAATTTGTCCCTCGGGAACTACCACTTTGCCGTCAAATTCGGCCAAGGGTGTACCATACTTCGGAAGGTCCTCGTTCCTCAATCCGAGCCCCCTGAATACGTTTGGATACATCACATCGGCCCCGCTTCCCTGGTCTACTATCACCTTCTTCACTAAGAAGCCACTTATCTGGGCCGTGACCATTAACGCATCATCGTGTAGTTGAATTGTTCCTTCCAAATAGTTGTCATCGAAGTCGATAGGCTCCCGGGCAAGCTTTATCTTCTTTTCGGATGGCTGTATGCCCAAGTTGCCTTCCCTTGGTACTACAACCAATACTCGTTTCCTTCTTGTTGTAGTGAGGCCCCCCGGGGCAGCATGGATGACCTCAATTATCCTTAGAAGGGGTGGAAGGGGGCTCCCCCTTTGCGGTGCGCTTTGCCCCATTCCTCGGTCCCCTACGTCCATCACAAACTCCTTTAAATACCTAGCCTTTGCTAGCTGCCCTAGATGATCCTTCAACACCCTGCACTGCTCTATAATATGACCTTTATCTTTGTGGTAAGTGCAGTACAAGCTTTGATTCCTCCTAGATGGGTCACCTCCCATCTTGTTCAGCCATTTGAAGTATGATTTGTTCTTAATCTTGTCTACAATCCTATGCACCGGCTCCTTAAATGTTACATTTACCTCCCCTACTTGTGCTTTTGGCTCCTGAATCCTCTAACCCCCTCGGGTCTTGGGTGGAAAACCACCTTGCCAATGACGATTTATCACTGGTGCTTTATCTTTGCTTTGCAGCCGGTCATCCTCCAGTTGTTTGTACTCTTCAATATGCCTCATCAGCTACCTCATGTCCTCGGGAGGCTTCTTAGTCAATGATTCCCGTAGTCCGGAATCCTCGGGCAATCCCATCCTAAAAGTGCTTACCGCAATCTTCTCGTTGCCCTTGCCGATCTCGTTGTAAAGTTCCTAGTACTGGCTAGCATAAGTGCGAAGGGTTTCTCTTACCTTCATTTTCATGGATAGCAGCGCGTTTACCGATTATGGTACCCAGTTGCAAGTTACAAACCGAACACCAAACTCCTGTATCAACTCGGCAAAATTGTGGATGGAGCCTTTTCGCAACCCATTAAACCATCTCAAAGTGGTGGGGTCAAGGCTTGAGGGAAATACCTTGCATATTAGCGCATCATTATGAGTGTGTAAAGACAGCAATGTTGTCTAAGAATGGCAACCGAGCAGATCTGCGTAGTGCGCAGCTTATTGCATCCATGGTGGCATTATAGGGCCGTTGTTTAAGGGAATTTGAACCCCGGTCTGCATATTCCGGTGAACATGAATGGTCTCGGCATTGACGGGATTCCCGTGAATGCGAACAGTCTCGGCGTTGACGGGACTCACGTGAATGTGAACGTTCTTTACGTTGACGGGACTCCCGTGAATGAGAATGTTCTCGACGTCGACGGGAACTAGATTGATTGGACCCCGTCCCATAACGATCTTCCCCTGTATTAGATCTCCTTTTTCGGTTGTCTTGGTCCCTTTTTTGGTGCCTACCCCTTACTTCCAACTCAAAATCTCTCATTAGCCTGCGTAACTGCTCAAGTTCCTCATCTCTCTCTTCAAATTGCTCGTCCCCTGAAGCACCCGATGTCGTCTGTTGCGTTTGGTACCACCCCTCTTCAAGGCCGGATTGCTCTTCCTCTTGTTCATGATCCCTATCTTCGTGTCTCTTTTGCCTTCATTCTTGCCAGGTGGATCCCCGAGAAGATTCCACTGAACCACTTTCAGCGTCACTCCCAGAACGTATTCTAGACATTTTCCCGCACATGAGTCTCGGTTGAACCACAGCTTTGTAGGAGATTCCCACAGATGGCGCCAATTGTGCGCACCTAGAACAAGATTACTAGGCAGACTTACTTTTGGGCTCACAATCTATTTGTAATGTGGGCTTTGGATTTCCTACCTTGGGTGATTTTAGCCCAAAGACTTTGATAGGCCACAAACTGAATGACCCCTTGTGATTAAACCAATTAATTAATTAGCCAAGTTATTAATTAATCAATTTATCATGCAAATGCGTGGAAGCACAAACAAATCACCAATAAATTAATTAAGTAGTGGAAATTAAATAACAAGGTGATTTGTTTACAAATGGGAAAAACCCTATCGGCAAAAACCCCACCGGGTGATTTTCAGGTCACCACTCCCGAAACTCCACTATTATCAAATCAAGCGGTTACAAGTAAAGGAATCCCAAGTACCTTACCAACCTACAGTTGAACCCTTACCCCAATACCTAATTGGACTTGATCTGTAGTGATAGTTCTCAACTTTGATGCACGGCTCCCAAGTACGTGACTAACCAATGCGCGGATCTTAGTACGCGACTTCAAACACCAACTTAGAACGAGAGGTTGGCTACAAAGTTCTTCAGTTCATCCTACACGATGAAGATCAGGAAGATGCTTGGTTAGAAAACCTTTTGGTGCAAATACACAGCAACTTCTTCAGAGAAGATGAATTAGGTCAAGACTTCGTCTTTGATCATAATTTGCTTGAACAGAGATTGCTCAATACTTTTGCAACTTTTGTATCTGTTGACAGCTAACAATCCTTTTATATGTTTAGGGCTAGAAGAAAAGAAGGCCCAAAAACATATTCACGGATCCCAAGAAATCAGATCAGAAAATCTGACTTTTTAATTCTCGACAGATAGCAGGTGTCGAGGAGCTATCGAGCAGGTGTCGAGCTTTAATGATTTTGCACTTCAGCTTGTTTTTCTTGGATAGACTTGATGACTTCAACACTTGATCTTGAAACCTTGTTTCTTGAAGTATTAAAAACACCTAGAACTACCCAATTACAAGTAGAGTGCGTTTTGTCAAAGAATTAGCCAATTTACATAAATAAGTATGACATATGTTCTTAACATGTGAACCACATATGTCCTAACAATCTTCCCCTTTGGCAATCTGTGACAAAACCACAACAAACAAATGAACATATGAGAGAAGTTATAAATCACTCAACTCATACTCACTTGTTACATACAATAAAATCTATCATAACACAAACTCTTGAAAAATTTTGCAAGAAGAGAGTTTATGACAAGTAGACTTTAACAACCTATATTTCTGAAACACTTTAAACAAAACTCATCAAGGCATCTCGTGTGAAACAGAAATAATAGATTGCATACAAGTATAAAGAACATGTGGATAAAGATAGAGAAGAAACAACACATGAAGAGATAGGTGAAAGAAACATACATCCACATATAGAGAGAAAATAAGTACAATGTATGTAAAACTGGTCACAAGACCTCATATACAAGATCAATGTATCTATAAAGAATAGAAAAGAAAAGATACATCAAAACCTCACTACATCCCTCAAAATATCAACACTCCCCCTATCAAAAATGTCCTATACTAACTCTCCTCTTAAGATGACTACTCTCATAACCCAAAACTACTCCCCTTTTTTGTCATGAGTGACAAAGGGTAGAGTATCATGTAGACATCTCATCAGTAGAGCTAGCATCTCCATCATCATCATCAGAAGCATCATCGTCATCACCATCATCATCATCATTATCATCATCCTCAGCATCAGAATCAGAAGCGACTGGAGGAGGTGGTGGAGGAGAAGCCTCAGAAGCATAGCCACCCATGGCCGCCTGCCGTCGTGCAATACGACCGACACGAACGTTCACCTGATACAACTCCGTAGAAAGTTTATCAAGGCGAGCATCCATGTGCTGTAGCTACGCCATGATGTCTCCAAGAGATACATCACCCGTAAAGGAAGAAGGAGCAGATGTAGATGGAGCAGATCTGGATGAAGCTGAACGAGAGGGAGGAGTGGAATCCGTCTGTCTCGACCTAAACTGAGCCTCACTACGTTTTACGGTAGCGGCATCTATGGCACAGATGTGTGTGAAGTGGTCGGACAAAGGAAAAGGGATAGAAAAATGGTGTAAGATCCTCGTGATAGCGGAAGGAAAGATGAGCTTATCACGGGACGCCGAATCTAGATGAACATCTATGATAGAAAGGATGAAATGAGAAGGAAAATCTATAGTAAGATGCTCAAGAAGAGATAACAAAAATCGAGCACGAGGCTCTGTGATGGAGTTGTAGTGAGAGAGTGGATGGAGTACAAAAGTCATCACCATGTTTAGGAATCTAGGACCTTTAGCAAAAGGTCTACATGATGCGTACTGATGCTCACCCCAATCAGCTGGGTGCTGATAAAAAGTAGAAATGAGCTCATCTTTGGACACAGTTCTCAGACGCTCACAGGAAGGATAGTAAGGAAAATCTATCCTAGGAACTCGAAGCACATCCGCAACTAGCTGCGGTGTGACAACAAAGCTTTACCTCGAACGTGAGTGTGAAAGAGAGGTACTAAATGATCGATCTCGTGCATGTAGTAAAACTCCTGAATCAACATGAGAGGACATATGACCGGGACGTCACACAATGACTTCCATCCCCTACTGTGAATGACAAAGGGAAGGTCAGTGTCGGCGAAGTCCGCTAAAATGACTTGGCGTTCCGAATGAACACCTCCTCTAGAAAAGTTCTCTGAAAATGCCTTGTGGGCATCTCCATCATGGAACCGAAGATTTAGAGGAGCAGAATCAGATGATGAAGAAGCTCCAGAACGCAGAGGGTTTTGAGCCGGAGTGGATTTACATTTGGGCGCCATAGACATTACTAACGTAAACAGAATGAGAAAGAGATAGAGAAGGAGACAATCAGAAAAGTCGCAAAACAGTTCACATATATCAAATATATTGAACAAGAAGTACGTATGCATGGGGAATGCATGAACATGTGACATGCAAATTAAAAAGCATCATGGGCTTAGCCCAATCCAATCCTACCAGCACATAAACATAGAACACACATCTAAATGCATGTAAATATCATTCTAATGCGCATGAAATGCAATGTATGACATTTTGAACACATTTAAGTGAAAACCCAACCCAAAATTTTAAGAAAAACTCATTAATTTTGAAAAACCCCAAAAATTTTCAAAAACCCCAAAACCTAAGCTTCAAAACATGAAATGCATGAAAAAGAAAGGAAAAAATGAGATATTACCAAGTGATTAGAGGCAAGGAATGGCCGAAAATCACGTAGGTTGGAGATTTTAAGTGAGAAAAAGAGGTTGGGGAGATGAACAGCTGCGGACAGATCGAGAGAGATCGAGAGAAATGAAAACTGAATTGCGACAAAGCTTTAAATAAGAACCTCAGTAATTCTCAACAGCTGAGGTGTCGAGACAGGTGTAGAGGTAGGTGTCGAGAAAATGAACTTCGACAGCTACAGGTGTCGAGAAGGTATCAAGGAATAGACACTAAAACCCAGAACAGAAGCTCGATCGATTAACAAGGTGTCGAGAAGGTATCGAGGAGACAGGAATATTCTCGATCGATCCACCAGGTGCCGAAGAGGTGTTGAGATTGCGATAAGAAAAGGCTTAAAAATCTCGACAGATAACAAGGTATCGAGGAGGTGTCGAGCTAGCAGATAAAAGCAGTTTTTCGAGAAGTGAAAAACACAGACATGAATGCAATCCAACAAACACCTCAACCATTGATCCAATCAACATATAAAGCTCTCAAAAACATCTCTTAATCAAAAATTAAGCACATGGATCCTCAAAAACACACACACACACACACACACACACTAAACAAGTCTAACTAATTTTATTTTTAAAAAACAAGTCAAAACAGTTTAGTGAGCATACATTAGCACATGTAAAACCTTTGTGATGGTCAAATCACATTGTACCTGTACATGTATCAAAAGTAGCAAAGAATATTGCGTGTTGTGTATGAAAAACATTGCAAGATTGCATATGTGTATACATGTTATGACGATCTGAGATATGAGAAATAACTTTAACTCACACACAATCATAACTGTTTGATGGGGACTATCACATTCAAGGTACATCTTATAACTCTTACATCTCCTAGAATACACGCTTACGATCATATTTAAAGCATTTTTAATCTTTTTGCTTTTTATTTTCTTTGCATATTTTCTTTTTAAGCATATCATGCATGGGCTTATATGAGAGAGAAAAGAAATACTCATTGATATTTGGCATTCCAATTTTGCTATGCCGAAGCACACAAATGTCATTAACATCACATTTTTGCTATATCGAAGCATACAGATGTCATTAATGATTGGCGGGTAACAGTGGTGAGATGGTTATTTATGCCTTTCTCTTAGGATTTTCTAGTCCTACCCGTCAAAAAGAGTGATATGAGTGTTAAGTTTTAAGAGATAACTTAATCTTACTCATCACAAACAAGAACCACAAAGCTCACTTGCTTAGTTGTGCATAGAGATGCTCATCTAAACTACAAGAAATACAAAGTTTAGAAAACTCTGTTTCATTGGCCATCCACGGTACACAAGTATCAAAGTACACAAAACACACACTGTTTTTGTATTTTTCTGATTTTTTCATTTTTTTATATTAAAAACAAAATAAACAAAACTGAAAGTAAACACACAAAAACATGTTAACAAAGCAAAGCATAAAACTAGACTAACTCAACAAAAAAAAGGAAAAACACACAAGCAATGCAACAAACAAGAAAAACAAGTAGGGAGAAGAAAGTGATGAAATCACTTAGAGTCCTTTTTCTTCCACACCTTGGAAGAACATTTCCTTCGATTAAACCCTTGAACCGGCGGTGAGGGGGAAGAATTGAAACCGTTCAAGTTCGAAAGGAACATGAGGGCTTTTAGAAGATCTCCAAGAGGAGCAAGAGAGGATTAAAGTTGATTTTGGCTTCCAAATGCTATCATGCCGTTGCTCTGTTGAGTGGCTTGCCACTTATAGCAATTTGGTCGAGTATGACCGGCAGCTCCACAATGATGACAGAGATGCTGCTTTTTTTGTTTAAGCTTTTGAGAGTTAGCCTTCTTAGCCCTTTCTAAGAAGGCTAACTTGCTTAGGGGGTGCTCCTAAGATGGATTTACCCTTGTCTAAGTTCTCACTAGCTAATTCAGTTTTAACCTCAGTGTTCTCAATTTCAACAATATTAGCAGGAGGAACAAAAACAATATTACTAGTAGAAGCATAATTAGAGAAAGAAAGACCATACCCTAAGCCTGTCCGATTCGAAGCAGATTTCTGATTGCTGAGCATCTCATCAAGTTTTGCACTTGAAGTCCTCTCCAATTGAGCACTGACTTGAAACAGCTCTGCTTCAAGCTTCTTGGTCTTCTCAGCCAGGAAGTTGTTCTCAAACCTCAGTGCTCCAATAGTTTGATTCGCCTCATCAAACTTTGTGGACAACTCTTCATGATCAAGTTCCACATCACTGAGCTTCTTGGTGGCTAGCCTATACAATTTCTCATGCTTCTTAGAGAGCTTGTAAAGCTTCTCATAGGCTGAATGGATATCATCTTGATCATCCATCTTCTCACACTTGGTGTCCACCAATTCTTCTTCTTCATCCACTTCTTCAACAATCCCTTCAGTAGGATTGACTGTGGCAGTGAAGGCATTTAAGATTCCATCATCCTCATTGTCAGAGTCATCCTCGGGATCAGTGTCACTCAAGGTTGCAGCAAGTGCTTTACTCTTCCCAATACTCTTGAGATATGTAGGACACTCATTTTTCATGTGTCCAAACCCATGACATCCAAAACACTTTGCTCCTACGGGAATAGTGTATTGACCGCCATCTTTAGCATCCTTCTTCCCTTTGTCTTGGCTCTTAAACTGAAAAGAACTAGATTGTCTGCGGTCCTTGTCGAAGTTCCTTCCATTGGCATTCTTCATGAATTTCTTGAACTGCCTTGTAATGTAGGACTTCATCTTGGAATCTTCATCATCGGAAGACTCATCTGTATCACTGCTCTTTGCCTTCAAGGCCATGCTCTTGCCTTTACTTGACTTGCCAATCCTGGATAACCTTAGCTCATAGGTCTGCAAGTTTCCAACCAGCTCAGTCAAAGGAATCTTGTCGATATCCTTTGATTCCTCTATTGCCGTAATCTTGGCATGGAATCTCTCAGGTAGAGATCTGAGCACTTTCCTTACAACCCGGGTTCAGGGATGGTTTCCCCAAGATTAAAGGCTGAGTTCACTATGTCCTTAAGCTTGGCATAGAACTCATCAAACGACTTATCCTCCTCCATCTTAATCTCTTCAAAGCTTGTAGTGAGCCTCTGAAACTTTGAATCTTTGACAGCCTTTGTTCCTTCATAGGTTGTCTAGAGGATGGTCCACGCTTTCTTAGCAGTTTCAGTTGAGGATATCTTCTTAAACTCCTTATTGGTGACTGCGCTAAATAAGGCATTCAACGCTTTGCTGTTGAAGTTTGCCGCCTTGATCTTGGCTTCATCCCAATCGGCCGGCGCTTCCTTTGGCTTAGTCCAGCCAATCTTAACAGCTTGTCACACCTTCTCATTTAAGGACTGCAAAAAAGCTCTCATGCGTACTTTCCAATAGGCATAGTTAGTCCCATCAAATAAAGGAGGTATAATAAGTGATTGTCCTCTATCCATGACAAACAGGGGTCAATGGATCAAACACAGCAAAGATTAAACCTAATTAGAGTATGCTTGCTTTGATACTACTTGATAGGCCACAAACTGAATGACCCCTTGTGATTAAACCAATTAATTAATTAGCCAAGTTATTAATTAATCAATTTATCATGCAAATGCGTGGAAGCACAAACAAATCACCAATAAACTAATTAAGCAGCGAAAATTAAATAACACGGTGATTTGTTTACGAATGGCGAAAACCTTAATGGCTAAAACCCTACCGGGCGATTTTCAGGTCACCACTCTCGAAACTCCACTATTATCAAATCAAGCGGTTACAAATAAAGGAATCCCAAGTACCTTACCAACCTACAGTTGAACCGTTACCCTAATACCCAATTGGACTTGATCTGTAGTGACAGTTCCCACCTTTGATGCACGGCTCCCAAGTACGTGACTAACCAATGTGCGGATTCCAGTACGTGACTTCAAACACCAACTTAGAAGGAGAGGTTGGCTGCAAAGTTCTTCAGTTCATCCTACACAATGAAGATCAAGAAGATGTTTAGTCACAAAACCCTTTGGTGCAAATACACAGTAACTTCTTCAGAGAAGATGAAATAGGTCAAGAACTTCATCTTTGATCACAATTTTCTTGAACAGAGATTGCTCAATACTTTTGCAACTTTTGTATTTGTTGACGGCTCTTAAAACAATCATTTTATATGTTTAGGGTTAGAAGAAAAGAAGGCCCAAAAACATATTCACGGATCCCAGGAAATCAGATCAGAAAATCTGACTTTTTAATTCTCGACAGATAGCAGGTGTCGAGGAGCTATCGAGCAGGTGTCGAGTTTTAATGATTTTGCACTTCAGCTTGTTTTTCTTGGATAGACTTGATGACTTCAACACTTGATCTTGAAACCTTGTTTCTTGAAGTATTAAAAACACCTAGAACTATCCAATTACAAGTAGAGTGCGTTTTGTCAAAGGATTAACCAATTTACATAAATAAGTATGACATATGTTCTTAACATATGAATCACATATGTCCTAACAGACTTGATCATATCTTGCTAATCTTAGCGTTCCTTCCCTCTCCTTTTGATGACTCTACCACTCTCAATTCTAAGCTATATTTAGAACCTTTCAACAACCATTTCCCTACCTCAGCTTCTCATATTTATAACCCATGAATTAGTGGGGAGTTATGATTACCTTTATGGCTAGTGGGAGAAGAGGTCCAATGTCATTAACCCTAAGTGGGTGTTTAGGTGGGAGTGGGGAGTGGCACGAATGGTCTTGGGACTGGTTCCCACTTCAGTAGAGATGCTCGGCAGTGGTACATCCTGAGATGCTGCTAGGCACTCGGGGGACGACACCCCTTTGGCAGTTGTCCCTTGCTCGGGGAGTGGTTCACCGAACGTGATCCAGGTGATGTGGTGTAGCATGTGCTAATGATGGTTGCTTGTCCAGTGGGCTTTAGGGTGGCCTAAGGCCTGGGCCAAGGGGCGATATGGACTAAATGTTGGGTTGAAGCTCGAGGCCCAAATGGGCCTGGGCATCACGACAGCTCAAGGCCCATATAGGCTTGGGTATTGTGGTGTCGTACAGTAATAAATATGGCCAAATATAATGATAGTGTCAATGCACTCGTCTAATTTAAAAAATTTTGATAAAATTTATTATTGGATTAAATCTAAGTAAGAATATATTAGACAAGTACGATGGATTTATCATAATTATAATATTAACTAGTCGCTAACTCATGCTATGCACGAGAACTTACCTATTTATGAGTTAGACTAAAATAATTTTATAAAAAATTTAAGAAACTACACCATTGTATGATTTGCTCTTGTATATGACTTCAATTTGTGTTACAATTTGATGAAGAAGCTATTGCTTGAAAACTTCTGCAAAAAAATACAACATTGAATATTGATTGTAAAAAAATAACTAAAAAATTCAGATATTAAAACTTTTGAAAGACAAAAAAATATTAAAGAATCAGATGGTTCACTACTTAGAAATTATTGAAAAAAAAATGACTAAACAATAGAGAAATATAAGAGAAAGATGGGTTACATTCAAAAGAATAATTTCAATTATTGCAAGCTTTTTTATCTTGTAAAAAATGGCTAAAGAGAGTTTGGTGGTTCATGTATGAATATTACTTTTTAAAAAATACATGAAAAACCATAATATATATATATATATTTTAACAAAGTAGAGAAGAAGAAAATAACATAAGAAGAGCTCATACCTCTGCTTGGCTTAAAAAAAAAATATTGGGGTTAGCTTTGCTTTTGTAGTGTTCATGATTAACCTAACAAATTTGGAGATAAATTATCAATATTTGAGTTTGAGTTTAAGTGGGACTTGTTAGAGAGATAGAGTTTCACTCCTTGTTAAGTTTGGATTAAACAAAAATAATTTTGTTTTAAAAAAATGATAATGATGAGTTTGAGTTTAAGTTGGACTTGTTAGAGAAATAGAGTTTCACTCCTTGTTAAGCTTGGATTAAACAAAAATAATTTTATTTAAATAAAATGCTAATTGTGGAAAATAGTTGTTTTTTTTATTTTTATTTTTTATTTTTTAAATATATATAAAGCAATAAGTTTTACTGGTGTAAACTCTAAACAACAAAAACAATCACATGCGCAAAATCAAATACCAAAAAGTGATTTCATATAAACTCATTAAAAGAGTAATGAGAATTGTAAGGACACGATTTGAGGCCCAAGCCCAAATGGTAAGGGACGTTGGCCCAATGAGCCTAGTACAATAAATTTGTAGAAAGTGTGTCAAAGAGCTAGGCCTTAATGAATTTGACAACGGCTAGTATAGATTTAGAAGATGATCAAGCGAGAACAAGGCACATAAGACTAAATGAATTCTGTGTCCGAAGAGGTAAATCTTGTTATAAATCAATAAAACTGATTACAATTGCAACTTTGATTGCTACAGTATACTTTCTCTATTTCTCTTATCCCATCTTATGGAGGGTCTCTTACATTATATAAATCCTTTTGGTCCATCTTGATTCTACACTTGTTGACCGTTTGAGCCCCTTACTTGAGTATCTGTCCCATTAGACATCCTCTTTAGCTTTCTGTGAGTTGTGGTAACTAAGGCAACACTGTTCAGAGGTCTTCACCACATAAATGCGGCCAGAAAAGTAGCTGCAGTGCATTTAATGTGGTGGTAGCAGCTTTTCCTTAGATATTTTTGAATTCTCTTCTTTCTTGTATGTTCATGAGGCACGTCCCTATCACTGGAGCTTCTACGAAGGTTACTTTCGTCGTTGGAATACACATATAAATGACATCTATCATACCCAAGGAGGAATTCCTTCTCGGACTGTCTTCCATTCATTTCTTATTTATGAGACTTTGAACTGAAATTCCTCATAACTATTTATCGCTCCTTGGACCTGTCAACGTCCTCGGATAAAGCCTAAGGCCCAATATATGATTTTGGGCCCTTATTCCTACAAGAATAATTAAAAAAAAATAATAATGGAGTAATAGAAGAATTAAAAGAACGTAGATTAAAAAAATAATAATAATGTAGATGACAAAAAAAAAAAAAGTACCAAGCTTATATAAGACGCGAGACTTGAGGCAAAGAGTAATTTAATACCATAGCATCTAAAACAACTAAATTAAACCATGAAAAAAGAATAACGTAGGTACTATATGGTTGCATGGAGCCATGCTTGAGCTTTGAGCATGTTAGCAACAGCCAGCCACGCCAACTTCATTGTATGTCTAATTCTATTAGCAGTGGCAAAAGCAAAAGTCAAAAATAAAAATCCTAAATATAGCTCATTCAATTATCATGGCTCTTCATTATTTTTCAGCTTGTACATTATTTTATATATATATATATATATATATATATATTTAATTATTTATAGTTGTAGGATGGTGGATAATTTATTGAGTTGTAATCAATTTTCAACTCTACTTTGGTTAACCTATTAGTTTCCAACTATTTTTATGCAACGTATGGGAATAATTTTTGGTTTCCAAGCAATGTATGGGGTAAATAAAAGTTAAATAATTTTGTTTTAAAAAATTAATGATGATGTGGCAAGCTTTGAAAGGGTTTCAAAAATAATTTTATTTAAATAAAATTATAATTTTTATCATCTATATATATATATATATATAAAACCGAAACCTCTGAATCTCTCACAATTTTTCACATCATCACTATTTTCTTTTTCTTTTTATTTTAGATTCTTTTTATTTTAGGTTTTATATCTTATATATAATCCACCAGAAAAATAATAGACAAAAGTTTGAATTTTTATTAATATCAATAATATTGAAAAACATATACAAACTTGAAGGCCTATTTAAGGGCTCCATAAAACTTGATGGACAAGAAAATATATTCTAAAATAAGCCCTAATCACTAACAATTTTTATCATTTTATTTAAATATTGTGCCGACGTGGTCAAAGGCTTTGGTTATATATATATATATATATATAGACTAGCCTTATCACACATATTTGCGTGTGCAGTTTTCAATAACACCTTTTATATAGTTCACACATCACAGAATGTAATAGAGTTACAAATTCACAATATATGCAGTTGAGAAAATATGATACATAATATAATTTAATTGATGAAGAAGTAAATAAATTTTGTTTAATGGATTACCAATTTTGACAGGAAAATGTCTGATCATTGAGAAGAATTCAGTATATCAAACAATGAGTGCGAAAGAAGAGTGGAACAAATGATAGGATAAGTTATTTCCAGGAAGTTGTAATAATCGGTACCTACGTGGTGTTTCTTTTTTTTTATAGATGATGTGGATATTTTTAAATTTTTTTTTTTTTTTTATGGAAGTTAAAAAAAAAAAAAAAAAAACGAATGGGATAATATTTTCTTGATAGGAACTGTGAGTAGTGGAAACTGGAAACTAGGAAGTGAGACGTTTTTTTTTTTTTTTTTTTTTTTAATATATATATAAAATAATTATGTTTACTTGTATTAAATCTATTTTCAACTTTTAAAATTTATAATTAGATTTAAACAAATTAACTGTCAATTGTAGCATGTGTACTTAGGTGTAACATTTTTTTTTGGGGTATGGTAAATATGTGTTTTTATTATATTGAATTTGAAATCTACTATTAATATATTGCTCAATGTTATTAAGTCTTTGAAGTTGTATAAGTTATGAATTAATCTTTGAAGCAAATATTAAGTCTTTGAAGTTGTATAAGTTATGCATTGATCTTTAAAACAAATATTACAACAAATGATATTCAAATTATACTACATTAATATTTTTTTTAGGGTAGCATCAAATATATATAAATATATAAAATATATATATAAAAAAAAAAAAAAAAACTATTCTGAGAACCTACCACTTGGTATGTTTGAAGATTTCAATACTTGCTAAAGTCAAATTGGTTTGAACCATGTAAATTAATATGAGGGCATGTCATAATTCATATATACATCTGTGGGCGCAACGGGGAGGGGGAGTACGCCTTGGCCGAGTGGACCAAGGTGGAGAAAAGATAATTGGAGTTGCCACCTAGTTTAGTTCTAGGAATCATATATATAGCGCCCTTTCGTGGAAAGACTGATCTTACTACCAGTGTATGGGCTCAAAATTTAGGTACAGCTTGGGAAGGTGTTAGGCACACAATACCACCCGACTCATGGGTTAGCTTCCACTCATTGTGTCTTATGTCTTAATTTTATTAAAAGCATGTTCAATATTGCATCATAAACTCATACACACACTAGCATACATCTAGGCATACAACATGACATTCTCATCCCAAACCCTAACATACATCTATCAGGCTTCTCATCACATCATAAACCCTCAAGGGTTGAAACACATCATGGCAGAATCATACAACATGTTATTGCATCTCACTATTAAGGAAAAGACAAACAAGTAAACATCATCCATGTTCATCATCCAAAACATGATCATATTCAAATCAATGCATGTTCATATGAATGCATGTCTTGCCTCACTGTATCACAGCACCTATGTATGGTCATATCATATGCATGTTCATGGCAAAACAACAAAATTGGAAGATAAAATCTTAATCTAGCATGTGAGGAACAAACAAGGCAAACGGCATGGAAGCAGAGACTCAAAAGCACAAAATTAGACAAGGCAGAAACATGTTAAATAAGAGAAACAAAGAAACAAAAACAAAAAGGGTTAAATTAGTGTTTCAGGGCATGAGTATGCGTGTGCATACACAAGGCCTGCATATGCAGCCTAGTTGTATGCATGCGTACGCATACACGTCTCAAAAACCCTAACCCAGAAAAGCAAGAAAAGAAACAGAGCTGTGGGAGTAGCAGTTTTCCTCCTTAAGAAAAGGGGAGTACATCTCGGCCAAGTGGACCAGGGCGGAGAAAAGATAGAGTCGTCATCTAAATTAGGTCTAAGAACCATTTACATAACGCCTAACGTGAAAGGGCTGATTTTACTACCAGAGTATGGGTTCGAAGTTTAGTTATGATTTTGAGAAGGTGTTAAATACCCAAAATTGCCTGACCTGGGTCTGCTTCCCCTCATTATGTCTTACATCTTAATCTCATTAATGGCATATTCAACATTGTTATTCTAAACTCACATACACACTAGCATTCATCTAATAATCAACATGACATTAATCATCCCAAAATCAAGCAAACAAACAAGATATTACAAGGGCAAAAACAAGGACATGGCAGCAAGGTGTTGGTATCAAATATAGCTCAAACATCTAAGCATAGTATCCAAGCATCAAATAAACATATTCGTTGTGTTCAACATCCAAAATGCATGTTCATATGAATACACAACTTACCTCACTTACTTTACTACATCACAGCACTTATGCATTAGTGCATGATCATATTAATGCATGTTTATAGTATATCATAGCAAGAAATAGAAAGAAACCCTAATCTAGCTTGTTAAAGGCAAACAAATAATCAAACAGAGAAACAGGGACTCAAAACATAAAAGAAGGTCAAAATAGCGGCATATTATATGAAAAAAATAAAGAAACAAAAGTAGAAAAACTCATATTAAGGTTTCTAGGCACGAGTATGTGTGCGCATACAGCCAGCTGTATGCGTACGCATATGCCCTAGAACCCTAACCCAAAAACACAGAAACAGAACAAAAACTAAAACTAAAGAAAATAACAACCTAGCATGCTTTAAAACAGAAGGCTACTAAACCCTAGGCTACCTAAACATAAACAAAGCAAGAAAATAGAATTAAAACAAGAAAATGAAAAAAAAAAAAAAAAAAAGGGTTTAGAGCTTAATACCTCAAACAAGAAGCTTTTTAAGCTTGATTTTGACCATTTCTCTCAGTCAATCTATTCACAATCAAATACAAAAGTGATTAGTAATTTTAAAACTCGAAGATCAAGGCTAGAAAAAGGCCCCAATCACAAAATATTGACTAGAGGATGTTTAGTGAAAAACTCCCTCTTTGATTCACTATTTCTAGTGAATCTTATGTTTTCCCTTAGGATTTTTTGTGTGTCTTTTTGAAATATACCATGTAAGGCTTTATATAGTTGAAAATAAGGGTTTGGAACAACTCCCAGGCAATGTGAGATTCATTCCAAACCTAAGCTTTAATGCGAAAAAAAACTGCATTTCATAGCTTTTGGAACTCTAGTTGCGTACGCAGGCTCGTGTATGCATATGCATACATGAAACCTACATATGCATATGCGTGTTTGCGTATACAGCACTAGGGTTTCTGTGGCCTTTATTTTCCAAAAATAGCTTTATTTTATTCATAAAAGAGCTATATTTTCCATAAAAACCTTCATAAAGTCAATTTATAATCTAATCAGGCTCTAAACCAACCTCGGGCTTTAGAATTTTACCATTATTGGGGAACAGGGGCCCGAGTCGTAAGGGGTATAAAATGTGGTGTCTATAAGAGCAGAAACAAAATCTAATAACCTAACATGCTTAAAACGATAAAGAAAATCTAAGCCAAACAAACATATTATAACACAACTAAACAAGAAAAATACAAACAAAACAAGAATCAAAGCAAGAAAAGGCTAAGAAAAGAAAAAAGAAGTTTAGAACTTATACCTCAAAAAACAAAAGCTCCTTAGCTTGATTTTGACTGTTCCCCTCCGTTAAATCTATCACAAACAAATAAGAAAGTGATTAGTAATCTTAGAACTCCAAGATCAAGGCCAGAAAAAGCCTCAATCAGAAAAATCTTGATTTGAAGATGTTTTGTGAAAAACTCCAATTTTTATTCATTATTTCTAGTGACTCTTCTATTTTCCCTTAAGATTTTCTATGTGTTTTGAAAAACTACTATGTATGGCTTTATAAAGTTGAAAAATTGGGGTTTGGAATGGTTTCCAGACGATATAAGATTCATTTCAAACCTACCTCACACTTAATGCTAAAAAAGTTGTCTTTCATAATCTGGAACCTTAGCATGCGTGCGCAGGCTTGTGTATGCGTACGCATGTATAAGACCTGTGTACGCATTCATAAGACATGCATACGCAACTTGAGGACATGCGTACGCATACAGCCCTAGGGTTTGTTGGCCTTAATTTTCCATAAATAGATTTATTTAGTTCATAAAAAAGTTATATTTTTTCAAATACACCCTCCTCAAGTCAATTTCAATCTATTCGAGCCTTAAACCAACCTTAGGCCTTAGAATTCCAACATCATTGGAGATTGGGGGTTCAAGTCTTTAAGGGTACAAAATGCGGTGTCTACAACATCTTATTTAGTTTGTTTTACTTGTTTGTCTTTTGATTTTTTTTTTTCAATTGAAGCAAATTCTAAAGATATGAGACTTTTTTTTATTGAAATAAAAAGCATAAACATAAACACAAACAACAATAACAAAAATATAAAAATATATTTTACAATAAGGACAAGAGTAGTGATAGCCCTAGTACTCTAAGGGCACCCTTTTATAATTTATAGATACTTAATTCTTAGCCCAAAAGAAAAAAGACAAAACCGCACCACTTGGTATGTTTGAAGATTTCAATAATTTCCAAAAGTCAAATTAATTTGAACCATATGGATTAATACAAGGGCATGTCATAATTCATACATCTTATTTAGTTTGTTTTACTTGTTTGTCTTTTGAATTTTTTTAATTGAAGCAAATTTAAAATAAATAATATTCTAACTTAAGTTCCAAAGATATTAGACTTTTTTTATTGAAAAGAAACATAAACATAAACATAAATTTTACAATAAGGACAAGAGTAGTGATAGCCCTAGCTAGTACTCTAGGGGCACCGTTTTATAATTTATAGATACTTAGTTCTTAGCCTTAAAAGATAAAGACAAAACCTCATTAAACTACAACTTTCCTCTATGATATATATCACTTGCTTTGGTTAATCCTGGCTACTGCTGCCATAGAGGTGGCTACTCCACTAGTAGTGCTCATGTCAATCTTGTTTCTTATTTTTGCATCAATCACCCCTTTAGCATCTTCACGCGTCATTGCTTTGTCCATTGGCAATCTTGTAGTGGTATCCTACTCAAAGAATATATATGTTTATCAAGGTACACTCCATAAAATCTATGAAAAAATTATGGAATGTGGTTGTGAGCTTTAAATTTAATTTTTTTTTTAATATGAGAGAGATAAAAGTTGCATTAAAGGTGGATTTTTTTATATTAAAAATTGATTCTTCTCTATAGTTGAAATTTGTGTTTATTATTAGGTTCATGTTGCATCAATGAAGGTCTCTAAACATTTTTTTTAAAAAAAAATGCTTATAGTGCTTTTTAACATTTTCCTACTCAAACATACACACTCATTAAAAAAAAACATTGTCACCCAGGTAACTTGGTCATCATGGGAAAAAATCAGCAGTGCACAAAAACTAATAACATCTAGGACATCATAGAGAGTGGTCTTATTCTTATCACGCATTATGCGAGGGTTAACATTAGCAGCAAATTGTGCCATGGAAGCCACTTCAATAGGTGTTATTTTGTTAGTCCTAGTGGCTCTCATCTCAGCAGCTTGTATTGCAGCAGCATTACCTTGATCAACTGATTTGTCACCACATGAAAGAGTAGTGGCCTCAACAATTGATATGGAATCTCGATTAAGAACATTTCCTGAATACCTAAGTGGCACATCTGGGGTAACATAATGCCCCAAAACCTGTAGGTTCACAAAAATACGTACAAGCACCATAGATTTTTTTTAGTGCTAACAATATTGCTAAATCTAAAACCAATAAAAATAAGAAAATAATTACTTGGTGATAAAATGTGATTAATGGACAGTAATTGAAATTCTCAGAAGGCTATGAATAAAATGATTAAATACAAGAATTCTTGTAATGTGTATATATATATATATATATTAGTAGGTATAGCTGAGAAAAAATCTAATTAGAATTTAATTAAAGTCTAATTTTGCACCATGTGTTCTATCTAATCTAAGTTTTAAATTTTTGTGCAAAGTGAGTTAATTTAGTGTAAAAATTGGATTTCAATTGGAGTTTAATCTTGTGTCACGTGACCCACCTAATCTAAATTTTTTAATTTTTGTGCCTAATGAGTTAATTTATTGTAGAAAACGAGGAGTTTAATATAAATAAATCATAAAAAACCTAATCATATAACTAAAAACAATTCAAATTTATAAGTAATTTATGTAATATACCATGACTATGTATGGTCCATTATTAACTAGGTTATATATATATATATATATAAAACCATAGTTTAGAGAAAGTTCAATTAGAATCAAAATTGGATTTTGCTTTTGTTAGCTTTCCATACAAATTAAATTGTTTAGATTTTTGTTATTATTTTTTTCTCTTAACTAATGCGAATATTTTTTATACAGTTTTTATTTAGATATTTGAATGCAAAGATATTGAACGTAATAAACTGTAATTGAGCTGAATGATCTCATACATCTATCTCCATTCAATCTACCTAACCCCACCCAACTCGTCGGGTTGGGTCGGTTTTTAGGGCTTGGTGGGTTGGGTTAGGTTACAAAAATTTTTTTAATAGTAGGTCGGGTTGGGTTTGGATCATAAAATTCCAAACCTGCGAAACCAAACCCGACCCGACCCACATATATATTTAAAATATACTATATAATTAATAAATTTTTTTAAAAAAATAACCAGCTCTTCCAATCCTATATAAAAGCCAATTAGTTCAAACAAACCCTAGTAAATTACTATTGTTGTTTAGTCATTAGTGTTGTTTGCCTTTAAGGAGTTACATTGATACTAATCTTTAGGTTTTTTAAATATATTTATATTTATATTTTTTATGCTCAATTTGATAATAATAGTAATAAAAAAAAAATTGTTGTTCAATCCGACCCAACCCGTGTGGGTTGGGTTGGACTTATGTGATGGGTTGGGTTAGGTTGAATTTTTTTAACCCACCATGGTGGGTTGGGTCAAAAATCCCCTTAACTCGACCCAACCCGACCCATGCACACCCCTAAAGTCCACGATTAACCTTCGTAAAAAATCATTAAAATATTAATTTTTTTTGGAGATAAAAGTTATTCTAAAATTTAAAGAAAAATAAAAAGAAACGTACAAACATATAGCACTTTGTATTCTTTAGATGAACCTTTTGTTTACAATCTAAAAAAATAACATTTTATATACATCCTATATAAGAAAGTTTGTCCTTATTTTCTAAACAATTGTACCCATAAAAAAATGATAGCACTTTCAACTTCAAAATGGTAGCCTAAAATTCAAGAATTTTAGCCTTTTGTACTCTCTCTCTCTCTCTCTCATAAGTGAATAAAAAAAATTTTCCATTAAAATAATGTATAAAAGATGAGTTTATAGATCAAATGGTAAATTACATTCGATTAGCATGAAAATTGACATGCATATTAAGAATATATAGAACATGTAATCCACTGGTTGGATTTTCAAAATATGAATTCAATAATAAGTTATTGGGTGATGTAACATTTTTTAGAGATACATCACGTGTAACTTGAACCCAATTCTATATTTCTTAATTCAATGTAAATTTTAATAAATCTACCATTAGATTACATTATCTTCATATATTTTTCATACTTATAAAATTTCAAGGTGATCAAATATTAATTGCCATGTCATTAATCAATTGTTTAAATTCAAGTTTTTGTAGTTTCAAATAATGCATAAAAGATGAATTTATAGATCAAACGGTAAATTACATCCGATTGTCATGAAAATTGACATGCATGTTAAAAACATATAGAGCATATAATCCAACAGTTGGATTTTCAAAATATGAATTCAATAATAAGTTATTGGGAGGTGTAACATTTTTTAGAATTACGTTAGGTGTAACTTGAAGCCAACCCTATATTTCTTAATTCGATGTGAATTTTGACAAATTTACCGTGAGATTACATTATCTTCATATATTTTTCATGCTAACAAAATTTCAAGGTAATCAAAGATTAATAGCCATGTCATCAATCAATTGTCTAAATTCAAGTTTTAGTAGTTTTAAATAATGCATAAAAGATGAGTTTATAGATCAAATGGTGAATTACATCCGATTGTCATGAAAATTAGTATGCATGTTAAGACCATATAGAACATGTAATCCAATGGTTGGATTTGCAAAATATGAATTCAATAGTAAGTTATTGAGTGGCATAACATTTTTTAGAGTTATGTCAGTTATAACTCGAACCCAACCTTATATTTCTTAATTCAATGTGAATTTTGACAAATCTACTGTTAGATTACATTATTTTCATATATTTTTTATGCTTACAAAATTCAAGGTGATCAAAGATTAACAGCCATGTCATCAATCAATTGTCTAAATTCAAGTTTTAGTAGTTTTAAATAATACATAAAAGACGAGTTTATAGATGATATGGTAAATTACATCTGATTGGCATGAAAATTGGCATGCATATTAAGACCATATAGAATATGTAATCCAACAGTTGGATTTTCAAAATATGAACTCAATAATAAGTTATTAGATGGTGTAACATTTTTTAAAGTTACGTCAAGTGTAACTTGAACCCAACCCTATATTTCTTAATTCGATGTTAATTTTGATAAATATACCGTTAAATTACATTATCTTCATACATTTTTCATAGTTACAAAATTTAAAGGTGATTAAACACGTGTTCATTCATGGAGGCCGAACTTGGGAGCAACCCTTCCTACGTGTGGCGCAGTCTCCTCAATGCTAGAGAGCTGATTAAGGTGGGTTCTACGTGGAAAATTGGCGATGGGTGCTCGGTTGGTATTCAAACTCATAAGTGGCTACCGCACACCCCGATTTTCCATGATGGAGTAGACCTGTCGTTGAGGGTGGCGGAATTTATAAATCCACAAACTAAACAGTGGGACAGGGGGAAGGTAAATGCTTGGTTTCAACCTCCGTCGAGAGATGAAGTTCTGCGTGTTCACTTGGGGAGTTTGGACGGTCGGGATAAACTGATATGGAATGAAAATAAAGCCCAAACGTTTTCGGTGCGAACTGCTTATCAGGTGGCACTCCGGATGAATTTGACGGGGAACGGAGAACACTCCAGGGTTCAAGAAGACAAACCAGTGTGGAACTGGCTGTGGAAGCTATCTATTCCTCCTAAAGTGCGGAACTTCGTGTGGCGGGCTACCTCGGACATTCTTCCCACTCGAGCAAACTTAGCTCGTCGGAGGGTACCCATTGACCCTAAGTGTGCGGTTTGTGGTTCGAGTGATGAGACGGTTCTCCACATCCTTTGGCAGTGCCCTTTGGCTCGAAATGTTTGGGCACTTGTCAAAGGTAAACTACAGAAGTGTGTCTCTTTGGCTAGGACTTTCTTTAGCTTAGCCCAAACCATGAAGGATAAGTTGTCTCGAAAAGAGCTTGAGGTGTGGGCCATGGTGGCATGGTCCATATGGAACGCGCGGAACAAGCTATACTTTGAAGCATCTCAAACCCCGCCGCATGCAATACTCAAGAGTGCAGAAACGCTACTGGAAGATTACCAGCGTTTAACTCGTTGTATGCCTACCTTCTGAGCACCTGAGTGCGCTACCCGCACTTTTTGTGACTCTTGTATACTTTATAGTTTTATTTTCCTTTTGGTAGCCTTGTCTATTGGGGCCTGGTCTGTGGGAGCCACCCCAGTGCTAACGTTGTACTCCTTTAGTTTTTTAATATACTCCTATCTTTTCCTGTCAAAAAAAAAAAAAAAAAAAAGATTAATAGGTATGTCATTAATCAATTGTCTAAATTCAAGTTTTTGTAATTTAAAATAATGCATAAAAGATGAGTTTATAAAAAAAATGGTAAATTACATCCGATTGGCATGAAAATTGGCATGCATGTTAAGAACATATAGAACATGTAATCCAACAATTGGATTTCCAAAATATGAATTCAATAATAAGTTACTGGGTAGTGTAATATTTTTTAGAATTACATCAGGTGTAACTTGAACCAAACCCTATATTTCTTAATTTGATATGAATTTTGACAAAACTATCGTTAGATTACATTGTCTTCATATATTTACATGCTTACAAAATTTCAAGGTAATTAAAGATTAATAGCCATGTTATTAATCAAGTGTCTAGATTCAAGTTTTAGTAGTTTAAAATAATGCATAAAAGATGAGTTTATAGATCAAATGGTAAATTACATCCGATTGGCATGAAAATTGGCATACATTTTAATTCCATATAGAACATGTAATCCATCGGTTGGATTTTTAAAATATGAATTCAATAATAAGTTATTGTATGGTATAACATTTTTTAGAGTTATGTTAGGTGTAACTGGAACCTAATCCTATATTTCTTAATTCAATATGAATTTCGACAAATCTACCGTTAGATTACATTATCTTCATATATTTTTCATGCTTACAAAATTTCAAGGTGATCAAAGATTATTAGCAATGTCATCAATCAATTGTTTAAATTCAAGTTTTTGTAGTTTAAAATAATGCATAAAAGATGAATTTATAGATCAAGTGGTAAATTACATTTGATTGGCATGAAAATTAGCATGCATGTTAAGACCGTATAGAACATGTAATCCTACGGTTGGATTTTCAAAATATGAATTCAATAATAAGTTATTGGGTGGTGTAACATTTTTTTAAGTTACATTAAGGATAACTAGAACCAACCCTATATTTCTTAGTTCGATGTGAATTTTAACAAATCTATCGTTAGATTACATTATCTTTATATATTTTTCATGCTCTCCCAAAAATGACTTTGGCTAGTCAATTTAGTGGAGATGCTCTTAGTGAATAACAAAAAACAATGTTATGAATACTGTTTTGGAACTCGTTTCGGTTTGTTCATTGGAATGGAATATTTTGGTACCAGTGTATTTCAGCATACCGTTTCGGGTTACTGGTTTTTTAATTTATTTTATTTATATACATATATTTCTTATATAATTTATTGAAAATATTAAAATTATAAGTCTATGTTTCTACTAGTATATCAATATTACTCCTAAATATCTACCTAAATTATAATTATAATAATAAGTTAATAACAACTATCACTTTTTCTATTAGCTATATTAAAAGAGTGAATGAGCTTTTCTACAGTATTTTTTTTGGTTCAGTCAAGTTTTTGTCTTCTTGTGAAGCTAAAACGGTGTGTTTGAAGAGAACAACAATTTAGTTAAAATTTAAAGATGAACTCATACAACAGTGACTCATAGTTTACTGCCTCTTATCTTCTTCCTCTTCTCTCTACATGAATTTTTTTCTTCTTTCTTTTCCTCCCAAACCCCCAATTTGTACTATGATTCAACTCCTTCACAACCCAGCCTCAGCATCGATCTCTCTCTTCTAATCCAGATCAACAAAAAAATTTGAAACCCAAGAACATTTGCAGCCGATTTACATGAGAGGAGCCAGAAAAAAAAAAAAAATTGGAGCTCAAACCCTCAGACGCTGTTTGTGATCTCTGTTGGTTGGTGAATGTGTGAGAGATAGATGATTGTAGGTTTGAAACTATGTTTTATTAACTTACTTTTGGTTTCTGGTACTACAAAATTATTGTTACTATGAAAATTGGGGACAAATGGAAAGAAATGGAAGGAAATTGAGGATTTTTGGTGTTCGTTTTTAGAATAAAAAATTCAGAGCTCAATTCTCCCAAAATACTAAGTTTTGAGTTTTTGTGCATATGTTTGTGTGAAAGTTTGGTAAACTTAGATGGGTCGGAATATTTAGTGTTATATTTAGACTATATGAATGAAAGTTTGGATTTTTACTCAGGTTGAATTTGTGTTGTGTTTGGTAGGTGTTCTTCTTTGCAATTATCTCTACGTGTGAGACTGAAAGTTTGGATTTTTACTCAGATGAGATAATTTTTGTATGTTAATATTTGCTATTAGGTGTTTTTTTGTCATATCATGTATGTAATTATGTATATATGTATATGAATAAAGTTTGGGGTTGTTTTTGTTTTTTACTAATATCCTATGAATTTGGTGTATGCAGGCATTCTTTCTGCGATGTAGGATTGACTTTTCATAGATGAATCAATGTATGTTAGGATTAGTACCCTTAAATCATATTGTATGATGCTGTGTATGACTTAATATTGTGTTTAATAATGTTGTTTTATTATTATCTAAAATAATGGTAACATGAATATTCGGACATTATCATATAGTCCATGAGATGTATAGTATGTGATTTATGTGATTTAGTCACAGAAGATATACATCACAAGTTTTTTGTAAACTCAGAATTTTAGTTCGTAGTCGGTGATGAAATTGGGCATTTCATCTACGAAGACTATAACATAACAACTAAGATGATTTGTCTTGATCATGGAAGTGGAGACTTCTAGTTGATATGTTGATATGTTTTAAGAGTTAAGACATATTGAACTAGACCACTGTGAGATTTATTATTCTCCTAACAACTGTCAATTGAATAATAAATCTCACGACTTTTATTTACATAAACTCTTAATCCTGAGAAAATAATGGACATGATCATGAAGTGTAAGTTGTTTTGATATATTAGGAATGAGATCTAAAGTAACGGTCAAAACCTCAATATGTTGGGCAACCACACATAGTGTTGATGGAACATATATTCTCAAGATGGAATTCATAGTCTCTTAACGGAGATACAAAATATTTTCTTGAGAAAAGTTTAATTGGTTTGTTATTCAGAGAGTTAGGCCTAACCACTTTGGTAAGAAATCACTAAAGTATATTTTTATAAAATTGGATTTCATAAATATATAATAAATAATTTAAAAGGATTAAATCAGGTACTCAAGGATTAAGATGTAATAATCTACAAAGTGGCAGTCTTCATTCATGACTTTGTATTACTACGAATATTTTATGAAGGGGTTGCATGTACAATAAAGTCTTGGGATATAATTTATTAATAATGTCTAGAGTGCAATTATATTTATATAGTGGTATTAAATATAATTAATAGTAACTTTGGACTTGTCAAGAGTTGACAGAAAAACCTAAAGCTCATTAGAGCTAGTGTCTTATTTGTTCCCTTTTGGTTCCACTCCAAGCCACATATTAAAGCCCAATTGGAAAGGCCCAAAAGGCTGGCCTAATTAGATAATCAGTTATAGGAGAGAAACATACAGAATTTTGTAACAATCACAAGAGCATGAATCAGTATGTATGTAAGTATTGGACTCTCTCTCATTCTCTCTAGAATATACACATATAACTGATTGAAAGACCACACATCTTGGGCATTAGTGGAATTGGAGTGAAGATTGAAAGTGTTCCCGAGAACTTCTGATCTTTGGTTTTAAAATTCATTGCACCAAGGTACATTCTCTTGTTCTATATTCTGAAACTTATATAGTACATGTTATCAATTGCAAATAAAGTAGATCTGTTATTTTTCCGCTGCGTACATGCATTTTTTCCAACAATGTAATCTTTAATCCTTAGTAGAATGCCTTTTTGTTTGTTGGAGGTAAAGAAATTAGAGGCTCTATCTTTGATCTGAAGGGACCCTATGGTTTTCCTCAAGCCTCGGTGAGTTGTGGTTTTGGCTAACAATCCATTGATGTCCTTGAGATGGCACAAGGTAAAAAAAAATTTGTGACCTATTCTTTATATTTTCATGGTTTTGTTGAATGTTATAGGCTTTTGAGGATTTTAGATTTATAAGTTTTTTGTTTTTGTTCACACTGACAGTCATCAAGCAGAAGTTTGTGATTCCAAGGCTACAGTAGAGCAAGGGTGAGTTGTATTTTTCGTGTTTGCTTTGATTTCAAGTTTAAATTCATAAAACCTTTAATATATGAAGAAGGGGCTTGGTTTTTCTTGTATCTATATATAAAAAGAGTGAATGACAATAGCTACAGTACTTTGGTTTAGTCAAGTAATGATTTTTTTGGTTGCCAAAACAGTGAGTTTTTTTTTAGGAAAAACAAAGCTGTTTCAAGTGGAGGGACCAAAACAAAACTTGAAGAGAGAAAGAGTGTGGGAGGTGGTGAGGGAAAGTTTGGGATGGAAGCAAAGGGAGTTGAGAGTTTTTCTCTGCTTAGTTAATGGTTCTCTACATGATGGGAGAGAAATGGGTGGCTTGGCTAGGTATGTGTCTCTCTCCTAATTTTCTGATTCGCCTTCCCTAAAATTCTTAGATCGGTAGATCCTGCTTATTCTCTTATTTTTAATCTCCTTTAAATCCCCTCCTCTCTAGAATGATTAGATCTGTGTACATTTGATTACAGGTTCGTTAGTAGAAACTTTGGAGAATAGAATTTGTATTTTTTTTTTCTTAGTTCTAGGGCAGCTCACAATATAACTTACCTAAAGCTCAAAACGGCAAAAATCTTAGTTATGTGGGCATGTTTTGTTCCTTTGGCTTCTTGGGGTTTGTAATTGATATTTAACATTGTATATATTATTAGCTTTTCATTTTGCTAGCAATTTGGGAACTTAATAAGAAACTAAAAATTGATTATTGATTCGTTCATTAATTAGTCTTCTTATTTTATGATTTTCAGTATATATATTTTGTGTGTCATTGACAGGCTATCAATGAATCAAATCTTGTCCGTAATTTGCTTTAATGAAATGATGGAGGCGTTCATTGCTTGAACTAGGGATGAAACAGCCTAATGATTATCTTGAGGGCATAGAGAACTGGAAAAAAAAAAAAAAGTAATTGAAATTTACTATTCTAGTTGGGAAAGTAAAAGGATTTAAAGCTGCTCACTCTTTGTGTTGTGCGATGGTTACTCACACCATCAAAGCACACTCCTGTAATTATTGCACTTGCACGATAGGCTTGTTTTGTTGAATTTTCTGTGTAGTTTCGAGAGATACTTATATGATGATATGTGTTTGATTTTACATTTATGTAATTCAAGAATGTAGTTTTGGTGGCTTCAAGATTGGTGGTTTGATTTGCATGGTGGAAAATTTGATACGTAAAGTCAAAAACAGAACCACCGTTTGGCATTCATTACCAATTTGAGTGGCTTTGTATTTATCTTCACATGATTGAGAGTTGAGTTATTTGCTTCAAAGTTGGCTATATAATATGCATATGGGTGTTAGTGGATGCTAAATTGAAAAAAATTTCTAAGGTTTTGCTTACCCTTCCAGGTAGTTGCAAATCTATGTTTATTCTCTATGTGGTTGAATGCCTTGCTAATCAATTTGCTCAAAATTTTATGAATTTTTGCTAACCATTTGTGGCAACACATCCTTTGGAGATAACAAAGGGGAATATAAATTATAGATCTTGATAATCATCTCAGCCATTTTTCTTATTTGTTATTTTTGATTAATTCATCAATATTTTATAGGTTGTTTTATCTATTGAATACATGGTTGTTGATGCTTCTAATTATATAGTTTATGCTCAGGAATTTTCATTTTACCTTGGAGGGAAATGCACTTAAGACCATTGCTGACATATCAGCTGGCACATGACTTGCTAGAGAAGAGTGAGGACTTGTCTGGTATCATCTTATACTGGAGTTTCATCTTTTACTAGTGGATTATGTCTTTAACACAATCGTATTGGTAATACATATTTATATTATATACTTTCATCATATTAATACTAACTAATAGTAGGTAAACGTGGCAAGGGCTTATAAAGAAAAGGCAAACATGGCAAGGGAAGGTAAAAGTAAAGGCAAAATCATCACACCAAAAGCTACTCAAGAGATTATTATTCTTTTTCACCAAAAACTGAATGGAGCTTGAACGACTTTTATTGAATACCCAAGATCTGAGCTCAAAACTCTATATGCTTGCTATAGAGTGTTGGGATTAGTGCCCTAGAATCCTATTGTATGATACTATGTATTATATTGTGTATGACATGATGTATGACTTAATATTGTAATTAATAAAATTGTTTTATTATTATCTGAAATAATGGTAACATGAATATTTGGACATTATCATATAGTCTATGAGATGCATAGTATGTAATTTATGTAAAAAGTCACAGAAGATATAAATCACAAGTTCTTTGTAAACTCAGAATTTAGTTCGTAGTCGGTGATAAAATTGGGCGTTTCATCTGCGAAGACTATAACATATTAACTAAGATGATTTGTCTTGATCATGGAAGTAGTGACTTCTAGTTGATATGTTGATATGTTTTAAAAGTTAAAACATATTGAATAGGACCGCTGTGAGATTTATTATTTACCTAACAACTGTCAATTGAATAATAAATCTCACGACTTATATTTACATGAACTCTTAATCCTGAGAGAATAATGGACCTGATTATGAAGTATAGGTTGCTTTGATATATCAGGAGTGAGATCTAAAGTAACGGTCAAAACCTCAGTATGTTGGGCAGTCACATTTAGTGTTGATGGAACATATATTCTTAAGATGAAATTCATAGTCTCTTAACGGAGATACAAAATATTCCTTTGAGATAAGTTTAATGGGTTTGTTGTTCAGAATGTTAGGCCTAACTACTTTAGTAAATAGTTACTAAAATATATATTTATGAAATTGGACTTCATAAATAAATAATGAATAACTTAAAGGATTAAACCGGGTACTCAAGGATTAAAAATGTAGTAATTCATAAAATGGCAGTCTTCATTCATGACTTTGTGTTACTATGAATATTTAATGAAGGGGTTGCATGTATAATAAAGTCTTTGGATATATTTATTAATAAGGCCTAGAGTACAATTATATTTATATAGTAGTATTAAATATAATTAATGGTAACTTTGGACTTGTCAAGAGTTGACAGAAAAGCCCAAGGCCCATTGGAGCTAGTGTCTAATTTGTTCCCTTTTGATCCCACTCCAAGCCACATACTAGAGCCCAATTGGAAAGACCCCAAAGGCTAACCCGATTAGATAATCAGTTATTAGGAGAGAAACATACAAAATTTTGTAACAACAACAAGTGCATGAAACGGTTTGTATGTGAGTGTTAGACACCCTTGAATTCTCTCTAGAACAAACTCAAATAACTGATTGAGAGACCACACATCTTGGGGCTTAGTGGAATTGGAGTGAAAATTGAAAGTGTTCTCAAGAACTTCTGATCTTTGGTTTTGAAATTCACCCCACCAAGATACACTCTCTTGTTCTATATTCCGAAACTTACATAGTGCATGTTGTCAATTGTGAATTAAGTAAATCTGTTAATTTTTCCGTTGCGCACATGCATTTATCCAACAATGAGCTTAACATTTTAAACATAAGCACCCAAATAAGGAAGTGAAGAAAGCATTTGTAGAATTGGTGAAACGCTGTTATTCTGATTAGATGTTTCACATTAAGAATCTCCTATTTTTAAGTACATTGAGAAAGAAGATCGTTATAAGAATGGTCCTTCCTTCATTCCTACACTCTTTTGGAAAAAGATGGTGGATAAATGGATGGATGGAGATTAGGGGGTGAGTATAAATGAAATACATATCATTTAATTTCTCGATCCCCTCCCCTTAGTTTCTTCTTTCTATTTTATACTATCCTCCTCCTTCATCTCTACCCTCCACGTGTAGACTAGATTGCTGGTGTTGATCCTTGTCCCATCAGCACCTTCCTGAAGTCTTTGAGGAGTAAGTATAAGGCTAAAAGATACTGTTCAGGTATCACTTCTTTATTAATACGGCCAAAGAGTTATCTGCAGAGCATTTAATGGGTGGTAGCAGCTTTCCCTTTAGATATTTCATGGCCTCCCTTTGTCTTGTTTTTTTCTTGATACTTATCCTCATCAGTGGAATCGTTAAAGGAAGCATTCATCCTCAGATCACTTCCCTGGAACATAACGCTTAAATCCCTTCCTTTATTTATTAGTGTTGACCTCTATCACATGTTTATCTATCCTTGGACTTATGAGGTGTCCTCGGACTTGGCCCCCGGCCCAATACATTCTACTGGGCCTAATACCTCTACAATAGCCCCTCGAAATTCCCCTATTTTGCTCCTCAGGCAAAAAGGAGGATTTCGATATTGCCATAACCATTCTGCCCTTATCATACATCACTTTTGATTGTGCAAATGCCTTTTTAACTGCCCAAGGCACATTCCTGATGCTTTGGCATACGAAATGCGCCTTCATTAAATTTTTAAGGCTCCATATTCCCTATGTTCTACGGTATGATACAGATCCAACGACTGAGGATTTTGCTGGAATTAGGGCAGGAATTTTCCCACTTGTAACTTTCTTTTTGATATAAATACTACCCAAATCAATCATTCATCTCACTTTAGCATTCATACGTTGAACCTTTGCACCCATAAACTGAACCCTTGCACTCATAAATACCAAGAGCTAGTCTGAGGAGAGTTTCCCATTTCATGTAAGTCTTCATAAATCTTTTTATTTATCTTTCCCTCTACTTTTCTTTTCTGTCTTTTTCTCCTCAGTTCTTCTTCTTTCTCTTTATCTTCTTAGTATCTCCAAATTTCTCTTAGAAATGGGTAGATTCGCCTGTTTGGTAGACTTCGCGGAGAATATGGAGAATTTTAGAGCTTAGTATAGGATTCTGCTAGGAGCGTCAATTAGGTATTCTAAGGAAGGGAAGTGGCATGAGAGAAGGCAAGAGGGAGAGGTGGTAATCCCGATGATTGCCTTTGTAGAGGGAGGGATGAGAATCCCTATGGGCACTGTCACTAGGGATTACCTTAGGGCTCATAGGTTAGCTTCCACCCAATGTGCCCCGAACATGTTTAGGATTTTGGGGAGTATAGACGCCCTTAATGAGAAAATGGGCTTAGGGCTTACCCACCACGATGTTAACTGGGTTTGCAACCTCCACCACCTAAAGGGGTAGGGATATTACCTAAAGTCTAGGTATCCTAAGGTTAGGCTCATCCAATGCCTCCCTGATTCCAACAAAGGTCTAAACAAGGACTTCTTGATCATTTCAGGGGAGTGGCACGATGGCTTCCTTTGCCCGATAAGAGGGGGGGCACCAGGTGGGGCTTTAGGTTTAGGTTGAATATTTGTATATGAGTTTTCCTTTGAATCGGTCTGTTTTTTGCTAACGATGTTTTTCTATTTGTCCCAATTGTTTGCAGATAAGAACGCTGCTGTACCCAACTTTAGCCTTGTCAATTAGCAGAGCCTAGACAAAACACTGAAGGCCGAGGTGTTCGTCCATAGTGACGATCAGCTCAAAGCAGCACATCTAATCCTTGGCTACACCCCCATCTCCAAAAGCTACCAGGCACCGAAGTGCGTTATCAAAGCAAAAGACCCTCGCCTACATCGGATAAGTGTTACCGCTCTGAGTTTTTTCACCATCGGTCCTATCCTAGAAGGCATTCTCACCATCGATCCTATACCAGAAGGCATACCAAAGGTAGCGCGGCCACTGCAGTATACAGCCAGAGAAGCCACTTCTACTTATCCTGCCTCCAAAGAGGAAGAAGAAATAGTTGAATTGTCTGACTCTGAGGATGAGTTTGCCATCTTTAACCTGCTTCCATCCCAAAGCCTTAGATCAGCGATTCTGGCCACCTTCCTTTGGTCTAAGTAAACAACACCCTAGAAGACACCACAATTCCTAAAGAGATGGGGATTCAGTGCAAGCCAAGAACAACTCTCCAAGAGTTGCTGGAATCCTAACCTGGGGGGAAGGCAACCCAGACTAAGCTTCCCACCCTTCCACCCATCCAACCCCTTCGAGCTAATCCCGCCAACCATAAGAGAAAAATGGATCAAAAGGGTAAGGAGGTGGTGGAAATAGGAAGAACCCACCTCTCCTAGGAGGACGAGCCCCAGAGGGGGGCCAAGCAAGCCAAAGGTATGCAGACGAGGTCATCTAGTGAGGGTGAAAGGAGGGGTAACCAGCAAGTTGCAACACTAGCCTGGGCCCCATCCTTGGTGTTGGATGATGCTCCACTGTTAAGTGATGCCTCTATAAAAGACTTCTAAGGGGGCAAGACAGGCTACGTGGCCAACTCAGTGGAGTAGGCTCTGTTGCTGCTTAAGGATATGGCCGACCTCAGATCTATAAGGAAACATGAGGTGTTCCTCGGACTAAAAAGGGACCTCACAATGGTAAGTCCTTTAACCCTCTCTCTCTTTGTCACTTATTTTATTTTTATTTTTCATTACTTCTTTTTCTTCCTTTGTTAAATGCTTCTCTCCTTGGCAGGCTATTTAAGCCATGTACAGGGCCGAGGAGATGGTGAATTACTCTCACCGGAAAATGAAGAAGGAGGAGGGATGGTGTATTGTGGTCGTAGATGCCTTCCACGTGGTCAGAAAAGGTAATCAAGAGCTTAAGAGTAAGCTGACAGAGGTAGAGAGGGACAAAAAAAGTGCTGAAGCTGCCTTGGACAGCGCTGAGAGGCAGGCTGAAGGTCAACTAGTTCTCCTTCGCCTGGCTGAGGACTAGCCAGTTGCCTCCAAAGAGCAAATTATTATCTTAAAGAAGAAATTGGAGGAGGCCGAGAAGGATAGAGATCAAGCCGAGCAGGAGGGCTATGATGTGAGGGTGGCAAAAACTGAGGAGGCCTTCAAGGTTAAGGTTTCGAAGGTATGTAGAAACTACTACCTCCAGGTGTGGAATGAGGCCCCCAATTAAGCTGGGGTTGAGGCCTCTTCTGCACTTAGGAGGGCAGAGTGTGTATACTATTCCCTTGCCATCCGTGCACCAGCCTCTACTAGCTCTAAGGCAGACATCCTTTCGGAGGTGGCAGAGCTTGAGAAGAACAGCTTGGAAGAGGTTTCTCTCCCCTCTAGCAGCCCTCCAAAAGAGGTCGAGTAGCTCGGGGTTGTTGAAAAAGAGGTAGACAAGACCAAGGGAGTGGCCCTTGATGCCACAAAGCCCTTAACTGCTCCTCAGAATCCCTCCAAAGAGAAAGAGGTACCTCCCAGGATGGAGGTTGTTCTTGCAACCTTTCCAATGCCTGCTAAAGGTGACCCCAAGGGTAAAGACTAAGGATCCTCGGAGGCAAACCTCTCCCAGTCTACCAAGGCCCTACCAAAGGAAAAGATTGTAATAAAGAAGAAATAGTTTAGAGTAGCTCTTTTTTTTTCTTTTTTCTTTTTTTTTTTTTAAATTCTGTTTTTATTTTCAAAGTTTGTAATTAAGTTACTCTTTCGTACTTAATTTGCCTTTTTCTGAGGCTTTAATTAATGAAATTTATGAACATCTTATTTCACGTGATTCTCATACAAGTGTTGATATAGTTTCTATCTTATTTAACATTTAATGACCGTGACAATAAGATACAGCCCCATTCACTTATTTGCAAAAGGGGTAGAATAGTTATCACACCTTATATCATTAGCAATAAGATGGGCCAAACCTACTAAGTACACAACCTTGGCAAGGTATAACCTTAACTTTGAAAACAAACATAATGGTTAGACACCCTCACATGTCTGATTCCACTTAATCCCCCACTTATCAGTAAATATAAAGGATTGGAGAGATAATCAATTCTCAAATAGATAATAAATATACCTGGTTTTCTTTCAAATGCTTTAAGTGATGCTCATAAATGTCCATTTGCTCAAGTTACTACCATGAAGATTTCTGCTACTTAGCATGGCTGGCTCTATTTGATACTTAGGAAAACTATTACGAAGTATTAATTTACCCAAAGTAGGTGGTCAGAGGAACCAAAAATAACTTTGGTTCTATTTAATACTTAGAAAAATAGCCAAAAGATATCAATTTACCTAAGGTATGTGGTCCGAGGAGCCAGGCATGACCAAGGTTCTATTTGATACTTAAATAGAGGTCAGGAAGTATTAATTTACCTAAAGTATGTGATCCGAAGAGCCAAGCATAGCTAAGATTCTGTTTAATACTTAAATGGTTAACTTAAAATATCAATTTACCCAAGGTATATGGTTCGAGGAGCCAGACATGACCAAGGTTCTTTTTGATACTTAGAAAAATAATAGGAAATATTAATTTACCCAAAGCATGTGGCCCGAGGAACCAAGCATAGCTAAGGTTCCGTTTAATACTTAGAAAAATAGCTTAAAATATCAATTTACCCAAGGTATGTGGTCTGAGGAGCCAGGCATGACTAAGGTTCTTTTTGATACTTAGGAAAATGACAGGAAGTATTAATTTACCTAAAGCATGTGGTCCGAGGAGCCCAGCATAGCCAAGATTCTATTTAACACTTAGAAAAATAGCTTAAGATATCAATTTACCCAAGGTATGTAGTCCGAGGAGCCAGGCATGATCAAGATTCTGTTTGATGCTTAGATAGATGTCAGGAAGTATTAATTTACCCAAAGCATGTGGTCCGAGGAGCCAAGCATAGCTAAGATTCTGTTTAATACTTAGATGGTTAACTTAAAATATCAATTTACCCAAGGTATGTGGTTTGAGGAGCCAGGCATGATCAAGGTTCTGTTTGATGCTTAGATAGATGTCAAGAAGTATTAATTTACCCAAAGCATGTGGTTCGAGGAGCCAAGCATAGCCAAGATTCTGTTTAATACTTAAATGGTTAACTTAAAATATCAATTTACCCAAGGTATGTGGTCTGAGGAGCCAGGCATAATCAAAGTTCTGTTTGATATTCAAACAAATAGTAGGACGCATGACCCATAATGTAATAAACTCACATATGTTAAAGAAAATTTTTATTAATAATAATACCTTCTTAGGTTGTTTACATTCCAAGGGTATGGTACAACCTTTTCATCTAAATCTTTAAGATAATATGCACCTATTCCAATCATTGATGTGATGCGATACGGCCCTTCCCAGTTGGGCCCTAACTTTCCCTAAGCCCGGTTCTTGGCAGTACCTAAAACCTTTCTCAATACCAAGTCTCCAAGCGCTAGTGGTCTTAACCTTACATTTGAATCGTACCTTGCTTGAGCTTGTGTTGATAGTACGCCAACTGAACCATAGCATTTTCCCTTCGCTCTTTAATTAAATCTATACTCTTCTCTAATAGCCCATCATTGCTGCTCGGAGTAAAAGAGCTTGTCCTCAGTGTTGGAAATCCTGTCTCTAGAGGAATCACAGCCTCAGCCTCATAAGTCATTGAAAATGGTGTCTTTCCTATTGATCTACGAGGTGTGGTCCGATACGTCCAAAGGATGTGTGTCAATTCTTCCACCTATTTTCCCTTTGCATCATTTAACATCTTTTTGAATCCACCCACTATGACCTTATTAACAGTCTTGGCCTACTCATTCCCCTGAGGATAAGCTGGAGTGGAATACCTATTTGTAATTCCTAGGTCACAACAATACCTCCTAAAGGTTTTGCTATCAAATTGAAGACCATTATTAGAGATGAGGGTGTAGAGGATCCCAAACCAAGTGACAATATTTTTCCAAACAACTCTCTTGGTGTCTATATCCCTAATATTTGCCAATGGTTCAGCTTCAACCCACTTGGTGAAGTAATCCGTGTCAACTAGCAACCATCTCTTATTCCTTGCTACCTTAGGGAAAGGTCCAACAATATCCAAGCCCCATTGAGCAAAGGGCCAAGGGCTGGACAGAGAATTAAGGACTCTCCCGGGTTGATAAATGTTTGGGGCAAATCGTTGGCACTGGTCACAGTTCTTCACATATTCTTATGCTTCCTTCTACATGTTCGGCCACCAATATCCCTGTGTAAGGGCTCTATGAGAGAAGGATTTGCCTTTTTATGTGGCTTCCATAAATCCCTTCATATAACTCCTCCAGAAGTAGCTTTACTGCCTCAGGGTGTATGCACAAGTACAGCCCAAAAAAAAAGCACTTATACAATTTTTGGTCCTTGGACAGCCAAGACCGAGGAGCCTTTCTTCGCACCTTGTCAACCTCAGACTTACTCTCTCGTAAGATATCTTCCTTAAGGAATAACACAATAGAGTCCATCCAGCTAGGACCCACCCTAATTTGATGAATATGAACCACGTTTCTCCTTATTTCAGTAGGTTTACTCAAGTTTTCTATAAGGATCACCCGAGGTAAACTTTGTGCCGAGGAGATAGCGAACGTGGTAAGAAAGTTAGCATATGTATTTCTACTTATAGGGATTTGCGATAAATTAAAAGATTCAAATCCTGATTGTATGTGTCTAACCTGGTTCAAATATTCTTGCATTCTGAGGTCTCTGGCTTCCAACTCTCCCCCTACCTAGCCTACAACCAGTCTTGAATCTGAAAACATCTCCAATACTTTTCCTCCCATTCTCTGAACTATGGTCATCCCTACCAACAGAGCCTCATACTCGGCCTCATTATTGGTGGCCGAGAAGCCCAACCTTAAGGATTTCTCAATAATGATATTCTCTGGAGAAATAATAACCAACCCCACTCTAGTATAAAGGTTCTTGCAGAGAGATTATGCTAACCGATTTTCCATCCATGTTATGTTTCTCAACTTTTTCTTCAAATGGAGTTTCAGCAAACTCGGCTACCAAATCAGCGAGAACCTGACCCTTGACAGACGTGCGAGGCATGTACTTGATATCAAAAGCCCCTAGGATCGTACCCCACTTAGCAATCCTCCCTATGTAATCAGCACTTTGAAGTAGTGATCTAAGCGGAAGTTGGGTTAGGACAACAACTGTGTATGATTGGAAGTAGTGGGGGAGCTTACGCATAGCATGCACCACTGCCAAAATAGCCTTCTCCAGTGGTAGGTAATGGACCTCGGCCTCATGTAGTGACTTGCTCACATAATAAACTAGCCTCTATACACCACTATCAACCCGCACAAGCACCAGGTTGATTGCAAGGGAAGCCACAACAATGTAAACAAAAAAAACCTCATCCAACTCGGGTCTGGACATAATGGGTGGCCGAGATAGGTATTCCTTCAACTGCTGGAAGGTCAAGACACACTCTTCGGTCCATTCAAATCCCTTCCACTTGTTCAATAACAGGAAGAAAGGTCTACACCTATCTGCTGACCGAGAAATGAATCGGTTTAGAGCACTAGTCATTCCTGTTAACTTCTAGACCTCTTTGGGATTCTGAGGTGGCTGTAAATTGTTAATTGTTTTAATTTGGTCAGGGTTGACTTTAATTCCGCGGTGTGTAACCATGTACCTCAAGAACTTCCCAGATCCGACACCAAAAGAGCCCTTAAAAGCATTAAGTCGTAGCTTGTGTCTACTCAAGATCTTAAAGATATTCCCTAGATTGTTAATATGCTCCGATTCCAACTTACTCTTAACTACCATGTCGTCTATATAAATCTCAATATTTTTTCCTAGATGCGGCTCAAACATCCTGGTCATCATTCTATGATAAGTAGACCCTGCATTCTTAAAACCAAAGAGCATCACTTTGTAGTGGTAATTTCCAGTAGGGGTGACAAAAGCTGTATTCTCTTGATCATCCAAAACCAAAGGTATCTAGTGATACCCTTGAAAGGCATCCAAAAAGCTCATCCAAGGATGACCTACCGTTGCGTTAACTAATTGATCAATCTGAGGCATGGGGAAGGGGTCCTTTGGACAGGCCTTGGTCAAGTCTGTGAAATCTACACATACTTGTCATTTTTCGCTCTTTTTCTTCACTACCACTGAATTGACCAACCACTCAGGGTAGAAAACTTTCTTAATAGCCCTAGCCTGCTTAAGCTTGTTCATCTCCTCATTGACAGCGTCAGAATGCTCCTTAGATGAGCGCCGAGGTGGTTGTTTCCTAGGGAGGACAGCTGGGTTAACATTTAGATGATGGAAAATGAAGTCTGGATCCACCCCAAGAGCTTCATAAGTATTCCATGCAAACACATCAATATTCTTTTTAAGAAACACTATTAACTTTTCCTTCTCTCGAGGAGGCAGTTGAGTTCAGACCTAAAGAACTTCTCCGGATCACCATCTATAACAATCTCCTCCAGCTTCTCACACTTTGCCCTTTCTAACACCACCTTTATAGATAGGACCAGAATTCTTGATTGCTATGAGCTCCCCTCAGTAGAGGTTGAGGACTTAGCTTCAGGTTGATGCATAATTGCAGCTACCAGGCATTGTCTAGCCATGGATTGACTCCCAACAAGCTCTTCAATTTGGTCCCCTGACTGATATTTCACCTTCAAATGTAGAGTTGAAGAAACGGCCCCTAAGGCATGAAGCTAGGGTCTTGCCACAATAGCCGTGTAGAGAGAATAAGCATCCACCATAATGAAATCCACCTCCACTATCTTTGAATCTGCTTGCACGGGGTAGTCTAATCTGACCCCTTGGAATGACAACCTTCCTATCAAAGCTTACCTTACCAAATGTGAATCATAGGCTGCCAAATTCTCAGGCTTCAAGTTTAGCCCTTTGTATAAGTCAGGGTACATAATCTCTACATCACTACCCCGGTCTACCAACACCCTCTTCACATCATACCCTTCTATCCTGAGCGTGACCACTAAAGTATCATCATGTGGCTGTATAGTTCCGATCTTGTCCTTATCCGAAAAAGCTCAACGTCAGTCAGACCTCCACTTTAGCCCTTTTCGGCTCAGAATTAGGATCCTCGGCTTGTGGCCGAGCTATAGACATCACCCTAGAGGGATGACAGTCAGTTCTCCCAAGAGAAGCAAAGATGACATTAATTGTGCCCAAAGGGGGCCTTAAAGAAGCATTCCCTTGAGCCCTCGACCCTGCATGGTCTCGCTACCCATTGGGCCGACACAAAAACAGTTGTAACCTTCCATCTCTAAAAAAAGTTGCTCTAGATGATTCCACAGAGTTCTACGGTCCTCGATGGTATGCCCTCATTCCTTATAATACTGGCAATGAAGACTTTGGTTACGCCTCATAGGGTCTCCTCCCATCTTATTTGGCCATTTGAAGTAGGGCTCATTCTTGATCTTCTCCAAGACTTGATGTACTGGCTTTCAAAACACCATGTTAACCACTTGAGGAGTCGTAGACCCAGATTGCCCAACAAAATCCCTTCGGGGTTTGTTATTATTGTATCTGCCTGACCTGAAATCCCTTATATCCTGAGGATAACTTTAGCATTTCCCTTCCCTTGTTGCTAGTCTTCCTCAATTCGCTTGTATTCGTCTATACGGTTCATAAGCCGACGCACACTCCTTACCGGCTTCTTGGTTAAGGACTTTCTCAAATCATGCTCAGCAGGTAGGCCGACCTTGAAAGTCCTTATAACCACATCATCATAGTTCCCATCGATCTCATTGAACATCTCTTAATATCTGTTCGAGTACATTTTCAGTGACTCCCCCTCTTTTATGGACATGGATAACAAGGAATCTAAGGGCCGAGGAACCCTACTACACGTGATAAAGCGAGATCCAAATGCCCGAGTGAGTTCCTTAAAGGAATCAATGGAACTTACCCTTAAGCCATCAAACCACCTCATAGCCATAGGGCCTAAACTAGAGGGGAATACCTTGCACATCAAGGCCTCATTCTTGGAGTGCATAGTCATTTTCTGGTTGAAGTGGCTCACATGTTCCACAAAGTTTGTTCGTCCATTGTACATGGTGAACATGGGCTAAGTAAACTGCCGAGGAAGTCTCCCTCCCTCAATTCTGTGCGTGAAAGGTGATTTGGAAATTTGGTTAAGCGTTCTACTTATCACATCATTTCCCAAGCCTTTGGAAGATAAGCTTCTATTTTTGCACTCATGGTGGTAGTTCTCATCATACGAGAAAGACTCACTAGAGGGAGTCCTTGATCTGGGCCTGTAATTGCCATCTCCTTCCTCATTGGAAGAAGAAACAAACCTTGAGGGAGTTTTCCTTCATCGTTCACGACGCAACTTCCTCCGCAGATGATCAATCTCCAGCTGCATGTTTCTATCATTCTCTTCATGAGAGACGTGGCTCCCATCCCGAGACTGGCTCCTAGTATGGGTAGTGTGCACAATTCC
The DNA here is from genome assembly GCA_023621385.1 of Quercus gilva. Taxonomy (NCBI): domain Eukaryota; kingdom Viridiplantae; phylum Streptophyta; class Magnoliopsida; order Fagales; family Fagaceae; genus Quercus; species Quercus gilva. The sequence continues at coordinate 21,104,041 of CM042484.1, forward strand.
CTCCCGGTCCCTTCTTTGTTCAAGATCACGGAAGTGATCTTGACGCTGAGACCCCATAAATTCTGCCTGGTTTGGACCTGAACCTTCCATAGTTGAACGTTAGACTTACTATAACACCAGAATTTTCCACAGACGGCGCCAATTGTAAGGACGCAATTTAAGTCCCTAGTCCAAAGGATGGATGAACTTAGGCCCAAAAAGCCTAATATAATGAATTTGTAGAGAGTGGGTTGGAAAACTAGGCTTTAATGAATCAGACAACAAGTAAAGTGGATTCAGATGACAAGAAAATGAAGATAGACTGGTTTAATCTAAAGAAAATCATCCTCGGTACAGTCCGAGGAGATCAGTTCTTATATATTTCTCTCAAGTTTGATTACAAGTTCAATTCTTAATTGCTATAGTGTTTTTCTCTTAATTTCTTGATCTCCTCCCTTTAGGGTCTTCTTTCTATTTTATACTATCCTCCTCTTTTGTCTCTACTCTCCACGTGTAGACTAGATTGCTGGTGTTGATCCTTGTTCCATCAGCACCTTTTTGAAGTCTTTGAGGAGTAGCTGTAAGGCTGAAAGATACTGTTCAGGTATCACTTTTTCATTAATGTGGCAAAAGAGTTAGCTACAGAGTATTTAATGCGGTAGTAGTAGCTTTCCCTTTAGATATTTCATGGCCTCCCTTTGTCTTATTCCTTCTTGATACTTATCCTTATTAGTGGAATCGTCCGAAACGTTGCTCTTGATGTCAGACCGCATCTTCTGACCTCGGCTTTGCCTAGCCGAGGAAGCATTCGTCCTCGGATCACTTCCCTGGAACATAATGCCTAAATCCTTTCCTTTATTTATTAATGTTGACCTCTGTCACATGTTTATCTATCCTCGGACTTATGAGGTGTCCTCGGACTGGGCCCCCAGCCCAATACATTCTACTGGGCCTAATACCCCTACAGCTAATATTCTAGTGTATGAATTATGTTTAATGTTTTGTTTTGTTTGTTTGTTTTTATTTTTTATTTTTTATTTTTTATTTTAAGGATGGTACTAGTAAAGATGAAGAGGACAACTCAATCAATAACACAAGGGCATTGAAAACAGCTTGGAGGGTAACTTAAAGGAAGACTAGTATAGATCTTGTCATAATTCTAGTTGTTTAAGTTTAAAACAATGTTTAATTTCCGGATTTCTTTGTATATTCTATATTTTAAAGTTTGAACTTATATGAATTTTTATCTTTCAATTAATCATTTTTTAGTAATTATTGCACTATTGTAACATGATAGTTAAAAAAAAAAATGATATAAGATAATTATAAATAATAAAATATTTCAAAAATTATATAAAATATTATCACCGATGACATAAAAATTTGGTCATAAATATTTTTATAGTGACGACAAATCTCTCGCAATTTATAGAATAATGATGCCACTTAACCCCTTACAAAAACATTTTAAGCGATAGTTTAATGTCATCACTATTATCCCTAACTAATTGCTAGGGGTTAAAAGCCTTCACAAATAATTTAGTGACGGCATTATTTGTCTCTAAAAAGTATGTCATTAATTTGATATTCGCAAAAACTAATTGCGAGGGTATAAAGGTCATCACAAATAGTTGTTAACGACGACTACTCCCTTCTCTTAAAAAAAGTCGCCGACTTTTCTTGTCGTTTGGTAATATAGTTGCGAAGGCGGATTTGTTCAGTAACGATAGTAAATTGCCCTTGTAAATTATCTATTTGCGAAGGCATGGTCACAAAATCTCCTTTAGCAACAAGAGCAAATATGACGGCCTTCGAGGGGCACATGCCCTCGCTAATAGCCTTTTGCGACGATATTTGAATTTTTGCGAGAGCATTTTACCCTCACTAGTAGACTCTTTTCTTGTAGTGCAAGTTAATTAATTAATTCAATTAGCATACAATAAGCGTGATAGCACAAACAAATCACCAACTAAATTAATATGCAGTGGAAAATAAATTGACACGGTGATTTGTTTATGAATGGGGAAAACCTACACCGCAAAAACCCCACTGGGTGATTTTAAGGTCACAACTCCCAAAAATTCACTATTATCACAACAAGCGGTTACAAGTAAAGGAATCACAGTGCCTTATACCAACCTACAGTTGAACCCTTACCCCAATACCCAATTGGACTTATTTTGTAGTGACAATCTCTCCTTTCAATGCACGGTTTCTAGTATGTGACTAATTAATTCAATGCGCGGATCCCAGTACGCGGCTTACACACCAACTTGAGAAAGATGTTGGCTGCAAAGTTCTTCAGTTCATCAATACGATGAAGATCACGAAACTCCTTGGTTACAAAATCCTACGGTGTACAAACACAGTAGCTTCTTGAAGAGAAAGATGAATTAGGACATATGTCTCCGGTACACAATATGCTTGTGAAAAACTTTTGCATTGAGGTGCATCAGCTGTGACGGCCCTTAAAACAATCTTTATATATGTTTAGGGTTATGAGAAAAGAAAGCCCAAACATCTATACATGGATTGGATGAAAATCAGAAAAGAAAATCTGATTTTCTTAAATCTCGATAAATACCCTATCTATCGAGCAGTTGTCGATCATTGGGTTTAAACAGCCTTTTAAATCTCGATAGATACTAGTTGTCAAGTTTTAAAATCTAGTACTTCTTCACTTGATTCTCAGATAGATTTGCATGACTTTAACACTTAAACTTGAAACCTTGTTCCTTGAAGCATTAAACATATCCTAGATCTACCAAATTACAAGTATAATGCGTTTTGTCAAAGGATTAGCCAATTCTATATTGACATATGTTCCTAATATGATTCACATATGTCCTAACATTTGTAATTAAGGTATTTTAGTAAAATTAAGAAATGAAAAAAAAAAAAAATGCCAAAACACCCTTATTTTGGTTTAGTTAATGGTAAGACTTAACTAAAAGGTAACGTCGGATTGAATTGACAAAATTTGAAACTTAAATAACTGAAATGACAAAACTAAAATTTAAAGGATTGAAATTATAAAAGTTGAAATTTAGGGGATCAATTTTGAATTTTACCTTTTTTTATTTTTATTATTTTTTATTTTTAAAGTAACCTTTTAAGGCAATATCACAAAAGAACTTTCAAAACGTAATCTAATTAACAAACACACATATATTCTCTCAATCCACCAAAAACATTATATAATAAACTCACTAGCATAAATAATTAAGTCTTGTCCATTTAAGCCGAAATTATAAGTTTTGATGGTTTAATTGTTAAAGTCATTTAAATAAATAAGCTTTTTAAAATTTTCATTTTTTCAAAGCACGAGTAAAATAAAAATCTCCTTCAGTACTCACTAAACAAAATGAAGAAGAGTTATGAGAAAGAAATGCAAAAGCTAACTCAGTTTGACATATTGAAACCATACATGTCCCATGCCATTAAAAGTCCAACCTTAAATCAAGAACATGACATGCGTAAAAGGGAAACATTACTGTATAAGAATCAGTCTTCCACTCCCTCCACCCCAACCCTTCTCTTTTATTTTACTTTCACCGTTGTTATTATCATCATCATCATCATCACCATCACTATTATTCACCGTTTCCATGCCCTTAGGCACGGTGACGACAAGTTTACCACCGCTAAATCTCGCGCTTGTCATCTCAGGTCTCGTATAAGACGGGAGCCTAAACCGCCAGACATCAAGCTCATCATCTTCATCATCTCCACCACCTATTCCTTTAATCACAACTTTCGTCATGCCGGGCAAGATTTTGATCGTATGAGCTCTCACTTGGCTCATATTTGGCTTGTCTTTGTTATTGTTGGTGGTGGTGCTGACAATGAAACGAAGAGAGTCAGAGGTTTCTTGAACTGAAACATCGACGGTTGAGCGTATAGGAAGCTCGAGGACTCTGGCGAACACGTGGGGGAGTCTTCGTAGCTTCTTGGATGGGACGCCGTATTGGTTTGTCTTCATGTTTCGCTTCTTTGGTGCTGGGTGAACCTTCATCATCTTATATAACTACAGAAAAAAGGTTTTCTTTAAGGTCTTGTTTGGGTGTGAAGAAATTATGAAGAAGAACTTTGCAGGGAAATAATAATTATAATAATATATAAATACGTGGCTGAGATTGGAGCCTTTGATAAGAAAGTAAAGATTGATTATTGTTTGAGAGAGAGAGAGATTCTTAGCGTTAGGGTGTGGAGGATTGGAGTACGAAAAAGAAGAAAGGGAAGAAATGATTCGTTTTGGTTGGAGAGAATGGGAGTGTTTGTGATGAGGGAATCGTTTGCATGTCCTTAGTTCTTGTCCACCCACTTTATTTCATGAAATTATCATAACAAATTAATGTTCACTTTGGGTTTTTAATTCTAAATTGCTATTTGTTGAGTCTTTTGATATTGGGACACATGTCACATTTTGATAAGTCAATGGATAGATCTTAGTTTTTTATTTATTTCTTATTAGAGTAATAAAAAATATACAAACTATGTATCTCCTTAAATAATAAAATAATATCATAAGTTTTTTTTTTTTGAAACATGATATCATAAGTTAGAGAAATAGAAAAAAAAAAATAATGAGAAATGAGTATTTGTTCATATTATATATGAAAAAGGTTCACATATTTCTGCATCTCTCTATATAGAGAGATGCAGAAATATGTGAACTTTTTTTTTCTTTTGAGAAGAAATATGTGAACCTATTTTCTTACAATATTAAGCAAATCTATTTAGCAAGGTTGAATTAAGACATTATTTAATGCCCAAATGAATATAGACAATAGGTAAGGACAAAATTGGCCAATGCCCTTTTTGCGCAAATTATACAGCCTTCTGCCCCCTTTCTAAACTAATTAGGGAAATGCTCATGTTTTAAAATTCGATTTTCTCAAAATCGAGCTAAACCTTATAGTGGCGTTTTTAAGGAGCCTATAGTGACGTTTTAAAGACCTATAGCGGCGTTTTGGAACTCGAGCTCCATGAACTTGAGTTATAGGTAAAAAAAAATTGTCTATAACTTGAGTTCATGAAGATCAAGTTCCCAAACGCCACTAAAGGGCTTCAAATTTTTTTTTTTTTTTTAAACTCGATTTTTAGAAAATCGAGTTACAAAATAGGGACATTTCCCTAATTAGTTTGGAAAATGAGGCAAAATGCTACTTAGTTTGCACGAAAAGGACATTTGCCCATTTTAGCCCAATAGGTAATATTGCTGGTCACATCAATAATGACGCGAATATCTCATATTTCACGTATTGACAAATGTGAAACTTTTACTCAAATAAATGTAAAAATTTATGTAAAGGTAGTTAAGCTCAAAAAATTCACACCAACAAGTTTAATCATATTGGAGGTAGCTATGGATGGGTCTTTCTTCATTGCCACATTAGCGATGCACAAAAGGGTAAAAATAGGGGAAAGATCGTAGAATCAAATTTGCTTCTTAAAAGACATTAAATGATATAGAGAAAGATAGCAAGAGAGGTAAGAGAGAAAAGGGAGAGAAAGGACCCTCGGATAAAGCTATTGAATAAAGGAAAACCTAATTTCGAACCTACGTAGTACGTACTAAATTAGAGAAAATAATAGTATTTAGTGTTTTTTGAAGTTAGGAAGCACATGAGGTTTGGCGGGGCATTAATCCCCATCACCCTCTCTGTTATTCACTTATTCTCATTCTTCGTCTCTCATTCATTTTTTATACATTTTTGTGATATTTTAGGATTAAAGTTATCAAAAGTTAGCTTAATTGTAAGAGTGTTTTCACCACAATCCATGTTTTGGTTAGTGTGACCCTTAAACAGTACTTTTCTTCAAACTTTAAATCATAATGCTTATTAGTATTAAAATATATATATATATATATATATATCATAAATTGTTCAAGCTCAAATACTAATTTACTCTTTTGTTCTGAAATTATATAATCCAATAATGAAAATCTTTTTAACCAAAATGTTGTGTTTGAACATGATGAATATTCCGTAATCAATCAAATACAGGGAGGGAGCAATATATATTGCGCCATCCCGAGCTCGGAAAACTTAAAACTCTTGTTGAACTCACTTGTTAATCTTCAACTTAAGAAATGGGAAGCAATAGTAACTATTTTACCCTCTGGCTGAAATTTGCATGAAATGCCTAATATATGATGACAACTGAGTTATTTTTGTCGTTTTCAAACAAATAAGTCTAGAATCTATCCTGAAATTCACATTATTGTGATCCTAAAGGAAGAGGTGAGGCTTCTATATGAACGATGGGAGACAAAAGAAGGAATTTGTGTAATTGGTCCAAAGTGCTTGGATTCTGGCTAAAATGTTCATTTGCATATACTTGGATTCATCCTCTTGTATCATATCATGTTAAGTTATACCTTCTAATGTGGGGTTGGAGTTGGACTATATTAGAGTATATATAGGACCACTACGTCCTTGTCCAGTTTGCCTCATCACATCACATTATATATACATACATACTTGTTCATCTTGCTATTTTACGTCATGTTTTCACAATTAGTACCACGATGATGTGACAGATCAGTACCAAAATTATCCTAAATGTGCTCATTGTATTGGATTAGGATTGGTGCGATTATTCTAAATGTACTCATTGTATTTCTCCCCTTTTTTTTTTTTTAATTCAACTTTAAATCTCAGCCATTCATATATATTGCATCAGTTGCAATACTTAGGGTATTACACATGATCTCAATTCCATTGTATTCCATTGAAATCAGTAACTCATTATCATTTCCTATTAATTTCTTAAATGGTTAAGAAATGGAGAACATAACCTTTGACATGTAGCTATTTCTTGGTGGAGTTAGCATGATTGAGATCATTTAGCTTTTTTATTCGGTCCAAACTTATCTTTTCTCATTATGTAAGTGTACAAAAATGGATTGAATGCACCAAATGGACCGAAGGGGACCGAATAACACCAAAGTGGACCGAATAAGATCAAATAAACTGAATAGGGCCAAACTGGACAGAAGTTAATTGAATAGGACTGAATAAGACTAAAGTGGCCAGAATGGACCAAAGTGGACTACATAGAACCGAATTGGATTGAATGAAACTAAAGTGGATTGAACAGAACCGAATAGACCCTGTAAGGACAAAGTCAACCGAATAGGACTGAATAAGACTAAAGTAGACATACTAGACCAAATTAGACCGAAGAGGACTGAACAGAACTTAATGGACTGAATAGGACTAAAGTGGACCGAATAAGACCAAAGTAGGCAGAATGAATCGAAGTGGACCGAATAGCAACGTATGGACCGAAGAGGACCAAAGTACACCGTATAGGACTGAAGTGGATTGAATAGGACTGCATAAGACCAAAGTAGACATAATGGACTGAATAGAACCAAATAAGACTAAAGTGGATAGAATGCACAGAATTGAACCGAAGTGGAACGAATACGACCAAGTGGACCAATTAGATTGATCGGGAATTTTTTAGACACCTAAAGTTTTTTTTTTAATATTTTTTTTATGTGTTTCCTAAGAAATTTAAAAAGTACAATCAAAGGGTTTGAATTTTATTGCTATTTATTTGTTTTACCTATGCTACTCTTTTTTCTTTCTTTTTTTACATATATGTCATGTGCATGACTCTAGTTCAATATGCGGGGTTTTTATTACTAAGTAAATTAGACCATATAATAAAATGTAAAAACTTAATCTATAGTCTACTTATTCAATATTTTGAAACCAAATGTCCATTTGGAAATCGCTTATTTTGTTAAAATTGAAAACTTTTTACTAAAAGTATGTAGAAAAAAAAAGGCTAAAAGTTGACTTTTGGAGCAATGGAACTCACTTTAGAAGCAAAAATAAGCTAAAAAGTAAAATAAACTAACTTTTTCTCAAATCTCAAAGCAGCCCAAATGGGTTGAAAAAGAACCACTCAACTTTGTCAATAATCTTCTATATTAAAAGATTTCTATAAGCTAACTTTAGTTCTATAATAATATTTTTAGGAAAAAAAAAAGATTTCTATCAATATAATTTTGTGAATTTCACAACTTTCATATGACAAAATATTTTGTCAACACTTCTAAAATGCTTGAATCTACAAAAGGTGCCTTAAAAATTAGAGAGAAAAAAAAAAGCTACTAATAAACTGACAATCAATAATTGCATCAACCAATAAACTAAATTTAGTAAATTTTATTGAAAATATACACCAATAAATCGGAAAGAAGTACCTTTAGGAGATTTTAGGTGATATTCATCACAACCTGAACAAGTTATATATTTTTCAACATAACCTCTGATATGTAACTGTTTCTTGGCAGAGTTAGCAAAGGAACTTAGCATGATAACTCTACTACAGCTGATAGCATAATATGATTTTATTTTTTTCTAATATTTTGGTGGGACCAATAAGTTAGCTTGAATTCGTGATAACTACCGCTCTATTTGTTTCGCTGAAAACCTTCTGTAAAGATAATTTTCCACATTTTCCAGTGTTTGGTAGTACAAAAAAAACTGGTCAACGAAAAACAATCTTTAGTCAACTGAAAATCCTAATAAAAATAAGGCTTATTTTCTATAGGTTGTTTTCCAAATATTTTTTTCGGAAAACAATCTCTCTCTCACAGTAAGCTCTCTCACTTTTTCTCTTTTCCCTTTACTTTTTCTCTCCTTACACCTTCACTGTCATTAATTCTAGTCTCACCTCTTCCATAGATCTCTCTCTCTCTCTCTCTCTTCCCCTTTATAACACAATTCTTTGATTTTTTTTTTCCCCTCACTGATCTATCAATAGCTCCGACTTGCAAAGGAGAAAGGATTTGCAGTGGTAATTATTTCATTCCTCTCTACCAAAATCCCAATTCTTTACTTTGAATTTCAAGCTTGATTTTCTTTTTCCTCTAAGAAATTTTCGGTTTGATGGATTCCATGCAAAAGTTACTTCTTTTTCGCACATAAAAGTGCAAAAGAAAAATAATAATAATAAAAAATAAGAAGAAGAAAGTATGAATGAAGTAAAATATGAAAATTTTAAACATGGTTCCTATATGGCTCTAAATTGCTTTTACATAAGACGATCTTTACATAGGAAAATTGTATTTGTTAGCAAATACATTATGCAAATACTATGTAGTGATGATATATTATGCAGGTACATTATGTAAATACATAATTTAGAGTAATATTAAAAACTTGTGGTTGACCATAATAGACAATTAGTGTACCAACAAAAAGAGTAGACAATTAAAAGTTATTATTATTTGTACTTATTGAAGATGTATTTCCCTATCAATTAGATATATATATACACGTATGTATGTATGCATGTACGTTATTGTCCATATATATGAGCAAGATGAGTGATAGAGATCATGAAAATTTGAGAACTAATTTTGATTGTATCTGTTGTCAAAATTTTAATATGAAAACCAAATTCATTCTTGGTTTTTTTTAAAAAAAAAAAAATATATTGATTACATTAGTTGGTTTACATAATATACATGTTTTAAATTATACAATAAATAAATAAAAAAAATTGTATACCAAACACTAGAAAACATTCTCAAGCTCATTTTCAAGGTCGTTACCAAACACCGAAAAATCAAACATCGGAAAATGAGATTGTTTTCTAGAAAATGCTATTTGGAAAATAAATCATTTTTCAGAAAATGTTAATGCTAAAACAAATAGAGCATACATGAGAAATGGAAATGCAATTACCTTTTATATTATTTTTTTGGAAAATCAGAAATGCAATTACTTATGGGCTTTCCGTTAGTATGTGACAAAAATAAAAAGATCAAGAACATGACATGAGTGAAGTTTTTAAGAAATATTTGCGACCAAATTAAACCCTTTCAATTAGATAGATATCAATGAACCCTGAAGGTAACTCAAGTTTTTCCTCCCAGAAAAGGGAAAGTTTTATTTAAACAAAGAAAAATAAAATGATTAGGAAGAGTTACTATGACTATGGTATCCGACAAAAAGAGTATAAAACATGAAATTTGGGCATGGGCTTTTATGATTAAAACAGTCTTTCGTTCACCACCAATAACTGTTAAAAAGAACTGCAAAATGGTTTGCTTTCCTAAGAGCATCCGCATTTGGGCTTGTAAATGCCAAATGTTAAGAACATTTGGCATTTAAGCCCCAAAACCCATCAGCAATGGGAAGGCTATATCCCATATGCAAAAAAAAATTTGAGATTTTGCTATAGTACCATCTCAAATGTAAGATGATACTGTAGCAAAATGGTATAAAAAAATTATTATTTTATTAATTTTACCCGACAAATTTCTCACTCTCCCTCATTTTATCTCTTTCTTTTCTCTCTCTTCCTTCTCTCTTTCTCATCCCCTCTCTCTCTCGCTGAATCACCAAGCCGGATCGGAGCTCACGCCGGATCGAATTTCTAGATCGGCGTGGTGGCGAGCTGGTGGCGCGGCTGAGATCGGCCAATGGCCGGAGGTTAGCGCGGTGGAGTTCCGTTCCATTCCGATGGAGATCGGTTTGGTGAAGTGGGTTCCGTTCCAATGGAGATCCGTTCCACGGAGATCGGCATGGATTGTTGATGGGTTCCGATGGCGAGGTTGGTTCCGATGGATTGTTGATGGGTTCCGATGGCGAGATGGGTTTCGATGGTGAGGTGGGTTCCACGGAGATCCGTTCCGTTCCGTTCCGATGGCGAGGTGGGTTCCGATGGAGATCGGCATGGATTGTTGATGGGTTCCAATGGCGAGGTTGGTTCCGATGGATTGTTGATGGGTTCCGATGGCGAGGTGGGTTCCACGGAGATCCGTTCTGTTCCGTTCTGATGGCGAGGTGGGTTCCGATAGAGATCGGCATGGATTGTTGATGGTGGGTTTTTCTTCAAATTTTTGTTTTGGGATTGTTGTTGTGATTTGCTAGGGTGGCTGGGTTTGTTCACGATGATATGTTGTTGTGATTTTCTTTGGTTTTTTTTTTTTTTTTTTTTTTGGTGTTGACGGTAGTTTCTGGGTTGCCGGTGGTGGTGGTGGCAGCGGCGGTGGTGTGCAGCGGTGGTGGTGATTGTAGTTTTTGACCAGAAGGAAAGAGAGAGAGAAAGAATAAATAATGTATAAATAATGTGTTCTAATGTATAATGGTAATTGTGAGAAATATTATTTTATTGTGTAAAAATATTATTTTAATGAGTAGGATTGGGATATAAGAGTTGGGATGTTGGAGAATTGTAAAATTGTATTGTATAATTGAAAAAGTGACTTTTTGAGATGGTAAAATAAGATAGGATTTAGAATCCAGACGTGGATGCTCTAAGAATTTGGTGGATTTGGAGAGAGGGGAATCGAGTCTTAATGTCCAAACTCCAAACCCAGCGCTGAACAAAAGGGTCCAAGCCCAAAAGACCCCTAACAAGCCCATGGGCAAACACTTGTCTCAAATAGTGTTTGGTCCAAAACCACACTTATGTGGTGATTTCACCTCAATCTACCAATTAACGTTTTTTGAACATTGATCGTACCTTGAGTAAAAACATAAACAATTAACTAAAGATTACTGTCAAAACCCTAAGTGAAAAATCCTTATCAATAAACTCGCGGTGGTTAATCGCTGAATTTTCCTCAATCTCGGTAGAAACACTTGAGAAAACTCATTGAACCCATCAAGTTAACATTTATGTTATGACCAATTACTACCCTTTTTATATTTAATGTAATGGAACATGTTATCATTGTATAGCGTTGGGCTGAGTACCTTAGGAGCCTTTCCCCTCAATCGATCTAAGGGGATAGTGTGGTCTCATAATCTCCAAAATTGATAAGGAGTTGGTCACCAACCACTAAAGAAAAACTTATAAAATACTCCCCCTCTCCTCCAAGTCAAAAAAGATTGTAGGTTCGGATAAATAAAAAAATTCTTTACTCTATTCTACATTTTTTTTCCAAAATATTTATATTGACTTAAAATTCGAGGTATCTCTTATCATCTCCATTGATTAATCAAAACTTAAAAAGTAGACCGTATAATTCTTGTAGGTTCAAATTTGTCACCTTGTTATGTTGGTATCCTTCATATAAAAATTATACTCCTTACAAATTTCAACTCACCCGTCACCAATCACCATCCCCGAGTTGAGAAATAAGGGGCCATATTAAGGAGGAGGTTCATTGCTAATGGTTAGCAAGTGGTTTTCAACATAAGCATAAATTTCTGTGACTACTCCTAGAGTCCCGGCTACAATTGCAAAGTCTAACTAGGCCCATTTATTTGGTCCAAATCTTTGGCCCAGTGTGCGTGCCAGTATTGGGTTTAGCTTGTCTCCAAAGACCCACCAAGAAAAATTATGATGTAGCCTTTTTATTGTAGATGAGACACAAGATATAAAGTGTTGTTCCATTTAAATTCTTTGTGAATATACAAAATTGCTATTGGGCAAAGTCTATTTTTCAAAGAAGTTTTCCAATAAGCAATTCATGATGGTTAAATGCTTTTAAAATACATGAAAGTTTGTTCAACAAGTAGTTGAAAAAGGTTTTTTTTTTTTTTAGGGAAAGTAGTTGAACAAATTTAAACTGGTTTGGTTGGTCAAATTCACTATGCGCCTAAAATTGTTAAAATACTTGAGGAAAATAAAAAGTGTCTAAACATGTTCAACTGTTTCCTTTTCCTTTTCCTTTTTCTTTTTCATTTTTCCATTCACCCTTAAAAAAAAATCACGCATATCAGCAGCTAAGAAAGTAGAGTTCAAAATCTACGATTGATTTTATCCAAAAAAAAATCTATGATTGATGGCCTACAACCTGAACAATATAATATTCTTGAGTCTTGACCAGTTTTTATTTATTTTTTATTTTTTTATGAGAGTCTTGACCAGTTTAAACTTGTTTAGTTTTATGAGAGTATAAACCAAACATATGTGACAATCTCTCATTGCAAGCAAGCAAACAATAATAAACTTTAATATATAGCATCATGTCCATATTTTATTTGTTTGATTGATTCAGAGACAAATCACATGCAGTCATGCACCTTCTTTTGTTTAAATTCTACGTTAGCTAAATAAATGTATATATATGGCATTATGGCATCAAGGAATATCTTCATTTTTAAATTAGATTTTGATATCCTATTGAGGTTAGTGCCTCATTATTTTAGAAAAAAGTTGTCTTCTTCACTAACTACAACAATATTTAAAATATATGCCATCTTAATTTTATTGTATTCGATGAATGAAAAGTAATTTTTTAAAAATAAAATTGACCAAAATTTCGTGGCTTCCTTTTACCAAAGTATCATTACCGATCCTTGGGTAATATGTGCAACTAATTTGACCAAGCTGTTTTTTTTTTGCTAACCTATTTGACCAAGCTGTTTGAAATCCAATAATAAGATCTTTAATATTTCTACCCTTAAAACGGGATCTTAATAATTAAGATATTTTTCCAACGAAACCCTCTAAAAGACATAGAACATTGTAGCATAGTAATTAAATAGGCATTTGTTAAGGTTATTTTTGCTGAAACTGAAAACTGAAAACACTGTAGCAAAATAATTTTTAAATGTGTAAATAGTGGCGTGGGATCCGTGAACAATGCATTTTGTCTCTTGCATAGTGAATCCATGTGATGTTACTATTCATGTGCTGAAGAAAAAAAAAAAAAAAAAAAAAAAAAAAAAAAAAAACACAAAACGCAAACCTTACAAACGTGGATTCAAACTAGATTTTAATATGATTTTCTATGCAGATGGATGTCAAATAAAAAAAAAATAAGAACTTTTGTAGTTTGTATGCAAATCAAATTATACATTAAAAAACAAGGAGAGATATTTTTTCTTTTTTTAATTTAAGAAAAGAAAAATCAATAGCACAATAAGGAGAGATATTTGAATCAATTATACATTAAACAACAAGACTCTTTGTTGCAAAACACAACCAAAAAGACAAAAAGGAAATAAGAAGAAGAATCAGAAAAAACCGCGAGACTCTCGACAATTCAAAATGCAAACATTTTTTTTTTTCTTTTTGGGAATCTACAAGATGCAAACTTTACTCTTTTTTTGGGAGAAACTTATATGGTCTAATCATGGAGATTATATCTCACCTACTGTCATCAAGTCAAATAAATTCTATTACACCAACCAAATCTCCACTAATTGCTACTTTAATATATTCTACCACAACTTTTTGATAATTTTTTTTTAGGAACTTAGTGTAGAAGTTTTTTTTTTTTTTTTTTTAAAGAAGAAACTTAGGATAGAAGTTGCAGAAACTCAAATTAGTTATTGGTCAAAGATGCTTGGCTAAGAATTGGATTCCACCAGTTCTCTAACTCCACGAATATGATTTTCCAAAATATGATTGAAGAAAACATTAAGTATATCTATCGACTTAAAACACACAAACACATTAAATATGATAGCCCATTTACAAGCCCAAACCTCAAACTAGGGATAGGGATCGAATTTGATTTATACATTCCTTAATTATCACATGCTTTGATCAAAATCAATGCTAATACCAAACCAAAATAATGACTCAAAAATTGGGGCACATTTGGTGTTTGCACTTTGCACAAAAGGAACTCTTGGTATAGCTTTCGGCGTGCAAACTAGTAAAGAATTAAAAATCGTTTATTTGAAAGCTTTTCTCACTTTTTAAATCCACCCCACCAAGCAAAGAACCACTTTGAGATTTTTTATTATCATTTAAAATTAATAAAAATAAAAATAAAAATTCAGATACCCTTTGGTCTTTCTCTTCCACTTTCATCACCTATTATTATTACCATCATAGAATGGCCAAATAAAGGAATACCTGTAGGTTCATTTAGAGTCTTGTACCCACAACACACCAACCAACCTTTTATCTTAATTAACCAACAAAAAAAAAATTTCAACCTTTTATTTCTATCTTTTTCGACTGAATTTTTCTCTAAAAAGAAAAAAAAAAACTTTTTCAGACCGGGTGTTAAGTACCTATTTGGATTTAGATTATAACGTCTGTGTCTGCGTTTTTTTTTTTTTAAGAAGCATGTTCTGTGGCTTTAGTGTTTTCCAGTAGGTCTCGTGCACTATTTACGAGACCCACAACTCTCTTTTTTTACCAAAATTTTCATTAAAAATAAGTCATACGATATTATTCAGTTTTCAACAAAATAAAAGGTATATAGATCCTAAGAAAAGAGACCCTATTGCATGACTTTTGTGGGTCCGATATGTGTGGTGGTAGTTACAAAAGTGTCCCAAGTGGTCATCCATATTGCTACCCATACTACAAGTCCGACAGATAAGTGACTTGGCTGGTGAAAAATCCAGAGTCACAACATGGATTTTGTGTAAAGAATATAGTAGTACCCTTGACATTATTATTATTATTATTTTATTTTATTTTTTTTAACGAAAATGTTCATGATTCAAATTCTTAACTATCAATTTATTTATTTATTTATTTTTACTTAATGAAAATTAACCTAACCGACTTTTTCTTTTTTTTTGAGAAGACCTGACCGACTTAAGTGGTGGGTAGATATTTTTCTTCATTTTTTATTTATCCAGACAACCTCTATCATGTCTCATTATAGACATAATCTTTTCTGGACTAATTAACTAGCACAATTTTGGTGAGTGAGTTGCATTACATCTCTAAGGGGCGTTACAAGGACCAAGTCAAATAGTGACCATTGGATAAAATATGGGATGACATAAGTGAGATTCGGAAAAACAACAACGTAGCTTCCAAGGTAGAAACTAACCTTTGGGTGCCAACTACAGTAGATCATGGTAGGGGGTGAATATGCAGGTGGGACAATGAGGCCCGAAGATTGAGGGAACCAAGGGGAATTTGGTGTACAAGTCCAAAAAGAAAACCTAAAAACTAAAAAGGAATCCTATCACTAAACTGAAAACAAAGTTGGTAACTCAAATTTATTTTAGTCAGTATAAAATGCCTAACTCTTCAACCTAAAATGATTGGTATAGGTGATAGGTTATATACGTAACTCAATAACTAACCTGTGACTAATTTTAGGGTTCTCACAGGTCGAGTTGGATTGTGTTTAGTGTCAACCTACCACTTAACCCAACTTTGTTGAGTCGGCTTTTCTTTCCACAATTGTCCATGGACAACTCCGACATAGTCTTCCACCACTTATCTTTGACTCAGTAGTTAGTTGTTAAATGAGTGGCGATGAAATGAAATTAAAGAATAAAATTCATAAACCATAGATCTCGCTATGTTGCCATTTATGTAGAATGTAAGGAGTCAATGAGGACTAAAGGTCTTCAATCTCGTTCTAGGCTCAATAGCGTTAGACATACGGCCAAAGATCTTTAATTTCCTTTGGGTTTCAATGACATTGTGCAAAAGACAGAAGGTCTTTGATCTCTTTTTGAGCGGTAATGGTGAGCAAAGAGATGAAGGTCTTCAAATTTTTTTTAAGGTTTAACACAGAGAGAGAGAGAGAGAGAGAGAGAGATTAGGGTATGAATATTGGGCGGGTTGAGTTAATTGGGTGAGAGTGTCGTGTCGTGTCGTCCACTCGACATCCCTTATCTACAAGAAGGGTAAAACAGTCATTACGCAATATTACCAGTCAAAGTAAATAAAAATATCTACGATTCACCAATCCAAAAAAATGCCATTCTCGTAAATCAAGTGAAATCCAAGCCCACTCTTCCTTCCTCACCAGCAGCAGTACTACACGATATGAAATGATACATCCACGACGACTGTATGTGTGTGAGCGAGAGAGAGAGAGAGAGAGAGAGAGTCATTTCTCAGATCCGTGGTTTCTGCTTTTCAAACCCTTGTTTCAGTTTTTTCCTCTAACCCCTGTAATTCCATTTCCATTTCCATTTCCCCAAAATTCACACACAAAAACCTAACTTTTAGTTCTCAGATTCAGCAACAGAAAATCAACAATTTCTCACTCTGATTCTCTCTCTTCTCCTCCTGCTTCTTCACGGTAATTTTCTTCTCCACTACAAACTCACAAAATGGAAATCGAAAATCCAAACTTTCTTTTTCTTCTTCTGATTCTCATTTCTGTGTTTGTTTTTGCTTTTACAGTGATTCTGATTGGTTTCTCTGAAGATCTGATTCAACGAGTTTGGCTGAATTCGCTGGTTTGATTTTCGATTTCGGTGTATTATGGCGAAGATCTACAAGTTTCAGTGGTAAAAAGCTGTGATTTTTTTCTTTGTTTGTTGTATAGTAGAGTGAGAAATTTTACCAGATCTAGTAGTTGGTTTACTTTTACCGGGACCGAGTTGACTCGGACGAGTTACCGTGACTCAGTGAGTTGTTAGTAATGGAGACACTCGTCGTTGTGGCTCAGCATAGAAACCACCAATACTATAGTAGGAGTAGTAACGGTAAGGCCCATGGGTCGGGTCGGTTCGGTTTCCGATTCGGATCATCGGTGCCTTCTAGAGGGATCAATTGCCGGAGTTACCAATCTGGGGCAGGTATACTCCCAACCCCATTCAAGGCTTTCTATTCTCCTGTAACCAAACATACCTGTTCACCATCATCACCACCTTCACAGTCACACTCTTCATCTGATTGCAACACCACACACACTAGTGCCAAAAGCACTCCTATTGATATTGTGAAGAAAGGTTGTGCGAAAGAGAGTGCTTTTATTGGTAATGAGAGTACCACTGTGTGTAGTTGTGAGTGTCAGTGTCAGTGTCAGTGTCAGTGTGGGAATTGTGAGGGTCTCTCATTTTGTGAGCTCTGGGCTGGACCCACTTACTCAAACTCACCACCACCGAGTTCTCTGCCCATACCTAAGTTTTCACTCAAGCCGAAACGGACAGTGTCGCTTGATTTGCCATCTGGGTCGGATTTGGTGGCAGATAACAACCACCACCCAATTGCTAAGTCTGCACCCCCATCACCTACTAGGGAGCATAGCAATTGCACGAGGGATATGTTTGCGACCAAGACTTTGCGTCGCATTCTTAATCTTGATGTTGATGATGATGTGTGAGTGGTAGGGGCCATTCTTTGGCTCCTGTAAATAGGTTTAGCTTTGAAAATGGGTTAGTGTTAGATTGTATATAGAGTGAATAAATTGGTTGGCAATGTTAGTCGGTATGTTCAAGTTTGTTTAGCTTTCAGTAGTGGTGCCCAATGGTGATGGCTGTGGTGGGTCGACAATCTCCGGATTCCTTAATTAGAATTAAGGTGTAGGTGGGAATTTGAAATTGGACTTGGCTGTGGTGGGTTGACAATCTCTGGATTTCGTATTAAGAATTGTGGTGGCGATGGGGATTCAGAAATGGAAGACTTGGCTGTGGTGGGTCAACAATCTCCGGATTTTGCATTAAGAATTGAGGTGTAGATGGAAATTCAGAAATGATAGAGTTGGATTTAGATGATGGATGTATCTCTATGAGAGAGGTAGGTTATATTGTAGAATGGGGTTTTGCTACACGGATGGAAGCTAACTTGGGAGGTTTACGAAGTAGAAGGGGGGAGAAATGAATGGGAATATACTTGAATCATTGCTGGTGCTGTTCTTTGCAATGGGATGGAATGGCAGTGCTGTTCAATCTATTGGACCTGAAGGAAATCATGTTTCTAGTTGAAAGAAGGAAATTATGATTTCAAGTTCTTGGAAAAGTTCCTTACAGAATTGTTAATTTTCACTAGTCTGTTCCTACTTCTTATGTTTAGGTCTCTGGTTTCAGACACTGTATATACTGTAGAATCTTGAACTCACTATCTTAACAAACCCTGTAGGCTTCTGTTTCATTTTTGTTACCATCAGCTTCTTTTCTTATTCTTAAAACTTTAGCATCCTTCTTTTTTCTGAATAGCCTAATTGATTAGTCTCTTTTTTCCATGGATCAAAGTTGCCAAAATTGGCTGCTCAGATAATCTCCCTTCCTATAGATTCTTACCTACTTATCAATATTCTCCCCTCTTCAAACACAATGTTTCTTTTGTTTATTTAGGATCTGACTCCTTTCTGTACACTTTACGAGGTGTTCATTCCCTTCACCATTTTCCTGTTTTTTATGAGGGAAAAGTGGGAAGCGATAGGGATAGTAGTAATTTGCTGCTTCTGCTTCTTCAGTTAGTAATCCTAATCCGTGTTGCTCTTTACTCTTGTAAGCCTTTTGTGGTCCTCTTGTAGTTTCTTGTTCTTTTGAGTGCAGAGAGTCCTTTCCTCTTGATTTCTGTAAGGCTCATCTTCTTTGGAGGTTGTTGATCGTACCAAGCCATGCACAAGGTAATGCAATCTTGAATTTTTATATCCTATGCTATAGTATTTTTTGTAGCACCATCTAATTGCTATTGTTTTTTCTCAACATTTGTGAAACAGGAGACTGTCAGAGAAGCTGGCTTCACTAGTAGGATATGTTTGTGCTGGATCCAGTGTGTCCACATAAGTCTTGTGAGGAGCTTGCATGAAGTTTCTTCGTGTTGTCGCATCTGTTGGACAAATGCATAATGTGCAAGTTTGGTTGTATGGTCTTTTGTTCTATGTAAACCCTTAAAAGTAGCAAAGTCTATTTGTAGCGTTTGACTAAGTTGTTGTCATCTTATCCATTTTCATGTTATATTTGATGCTAGTATTTTCTTGTTTTTCATTTAGGTTGATGTTTTGCCATCAGTCTGGATTGTGATATATTATTATTTCTAGTATTAATGTTATTATGTACTCAATTATGACCTACTGCATTATTGCTAGTGGTACAAAATCTTGGTTTGGAACTTTCTTAATTTGAATGACCCTTTCAAAGCCAATTTGAGTGTCCGGTGGGTTGGGGAGGGATAAATGAGTCTTGTGTCAATTGTATACAATAGGTGATTACCGATCAGAGTAGATACCTCCCCCCACACCCCCACCCCCCCCCCCCCCCCCCCCCCCCCCCCAAAACAACACTTCTTGTAATCTGTTATATGTTAAAGACATAATTTTCTTTTACTTGTATTAACCTGTGGTGGTTATTGTAGCCATTCGTACTTGTGTTTCTGTAGTGTAGGTTGTGTCTTTGCGTGGCTTTGGTTCTACCGTGAGCTGGTGGGTCATGTAGATTGCATCAGGAGCTATGGTGGTCTTTGCGGTTTTAGTTTTTTGATTTGGAGTTGGTGCTTTGAGTTCCCTATGGGCCCCTGTAAACCATGTTTTGACCATTAAATGACTACAGTAACCATTGGCTGCTTTACCAAAAATTGTGCTGATTTTAAGAACTTGAACAAATCTTTGGTGTACTTTTTACTTTTTTTTCTTGTGTGTGGGTGTGGCAATGTATAACTTCAAGAATCTAATGCAGGGTTTTTAAAAACAGTTTATTTAGCTGAAATTGAAAATTTTTTGCTGAGAAAGTATAGAAAATAAAAGTTAAAGCTAGCTGAATAGTATAATGAAATCTATGAATAGTACTAAAAAGAAGTTAAAAACTTAAATAAGTTAAAGTTGATAGGCTCATGTCAAACAGGCTCGCAATGTAAATCATGATTCTGAGTTTTAAATTATGAGCTCTTTTGTGTATGACACCCTTGTTCTTCTGCGCACTGGCTATGGCAAAGGAAAACGTTTTAGTCTCTCTCTCTCTCTCTCTCATGCATGCACGTGTGCATGTTGTTGGTTATGGTAATTTGCTTTTTTATTTTATTTTTTTGGATTCTGAAAAGATTTTGATTTTATTGTGTAAACACTGATTCCTGGGGTTGATTAAAGTTCTTTCTAGGGTTGTTTATCATTTTATAGACATTAATGTAAAAAGCGTCTTATTTTCCTTGAGTTTGATTGAAATAAAAATTTGACAAAAATACAAAGCTGACTCTCTAACTTTCACATTTTTTTCATTTCAGTCTTTTAACTTTCAGTTCTGTCAATTTAGTCCTCTAACTTTTAATTTTTGTCAATGTAGGACTCCGTTACAACTCAGTTAGTGGCTGCTGTTAGACCCACTGAAACGATTTTGCATGTTATTTATTATTATTATTTTGTAATTCGGAATTAAAAGAAAGAAAAAAAAATCCCAGGCTAAGTACTGGTTAGTGAGCAAACCGTAGTGATCGGAGCAGAGAAGCAAGGTCTTAGACCGGCTAAGCAAAGCGACGGCGAGGTTTCGGTCCGAGAGTTCCCAGGCAGTACGAGATCTGGTGAGATTGACATCGAGGAGAAGTTTCGCTGCATCGTTTGCGAAGATGGCGGCAGCGGCGTTGGAATTAGAGAGAAGATCGATGGCTTTAAAAGCAAGAGGAAGCGAGGTCGAAGCGGCGAAGGTCATGCCAGATGAGGCCAGTTTTGTAGTAGAAGGAAGCAGACTTGATGGACGGAGATGGAACGCCAAAGATGTTGCCGGCGAGGGAGAGAATATTGGCGGCGATGTGGCGGAGCTTGGCGAGGTCGAGAGAAGAAGAAGAAGAAGAAGAAGAAGAAGAGGAGCGAAGTTTGGGATTGAGGTTGGAGAGGTCGACACAGGAGTTCCAGAGACGGTTACTGAGTTGAAGAAGACGGTTTTCTTTTTCCTTTTTTTTTTTTCCCCCTGATTTTTCTTATTTTCTTTTAATTTCGAATTAAAAAAAAAAATGCAAAACAGTGTCGTTTTAGTGGGTCTAACGGCAGCCACTAACAGAGTTATAATAGAGTTCTACATTGACAAAAATTGAAAGTTAGAGGACTGAATTGACAAAATTGAAATGAAAAAATGTGAAAGTTAAAGGATCACTGTTGCATTTTTGCCTAAAAATTTATACTTATCACAAGCAGCTGCACATGAACGGGTACATTGATGTTTGATGCTGTGTCTGTGTGATACTTTAAAATTTGAAGGGTGTGGATTTTATAAATCCTAATCTGGACATGGGGGTCCAAAATTTTATAAATCCTATACTTAAATCCATTGGTGAGGTCACGATCATCCTGGTGCCTTTCTTGTCCCCAAATTCCTGGGCATCTTATGCTTAGATACTTTCTTTAATTTTTACCCTTTAGCATGCGCTTTGCAAAGGCACTTTAACAAAAAAAGAATTATTTTGTTCCGTTGAAAAGGAAAAATGAAACCAGAAAAAGCTTTGAAGGGTTGTGGGTGGGTGAACTATACATCCTTTTGTGTCACTATACTCACTATTATCGGATAACTGTTTGAATCTTTAACCGTTCAGTCTACTCAATGTCCCAGAGCATCTATCCTATCATTATGACATTTGGTACTGAAGTTCAATGGCCAATATACTATCCTAGTCAAGCACATTTTCAGTCATGCTCTCAATTCTCAATTGCAAAATACTATCAGCAGACTTTACTGGTAGAATCTTAGGATGAGTCTCGGTTAATTAAGTTGGATAGAACTTGATCATGGTGTTCAATTCACGTGATAAAGTACCTGGACACTTATATTGAAGTGTCAAATTTACAATTTTATATGCCACTTTAAAGCATTTGGTACTCAGTCCAAAAACAAGGGTGGGTGGCTCGGCTGCTATATTAATCAGTTTATGAAACATGCATTATATCTGCACAAGAATCTTTTTCTAATAGAAGGGTTCCTAAGATTTTCTACTGTGAATCAATGCAATAACTCATATTTGGATTTTTGGTATTGCATTATAGAGTGTTTGCTGGTGTATATCTGCAGTTTGATGTTGGCATGATTGTTGAAATATTGCGTAGCATGTGATTGATGATGAGGTCTGTCTTGGAGTGCCAACACCACCGATCACATAATGAATCAATAAGTCATCTTCCAACTACTTGAACATTAACGTTGTAGTACATCATTTCGTCCTTTTGGTTGCCACTAGTATTTACTATTTTCCTTACATGTATTGTGATGTTTGCCACTACTATCCTTCTCTAATATGCATTGGCTACAATTTTGTGAGCTTTGAATCACGAATGAAGGGTCATTTTCATAGCAGAGAAGCGGAACTACAAGCCGAAAAGAAAGCCAAAATTTCAAGCAACAGACACGAACCAAGAATGTTAACCAACCACATGTAGAAAACAGGATCAAACAGTTTGAACAGGGACGTCTCCGGCATAGCTAACCTTTCTGTCCTGCTCAGTGTCTTTTATCTCCTACAAGAAGCAATTCTAATCTGACATGTAATTTTCTGATATAAAACCGTCATCCCTGTAGGCCTGAAGTACTAAGCATAATGTGGTGCATCCAAGTTTCATCAGAGTTAGTAAATAGTCTTCCCAACAGACTAATTGCCGAGTAATAGAGCAAACTTTCAAATGAATCTAAAAGCTGAGACGTAGAATTTAATATTGTTCTATTCCTGTTGAGCCACGTCATACTTTAAAAAAAAAATTTATAATTTTTCTATTTTATTTTATATAAAATAATTAAATATAGTTTATGGACAAACCTATTAATGCACTTCATTACTGTTCAACATATTACTATTCATTTGTTTTAAATGCAAATATTTGACTATTTAGCTACTCCAATTGATTTCAACTTTTCATTTTCTTTTTTCTATTTCAAGTAATTGTTAAAATTGAATAATTAATTATCTTTTTAGTGGATATATGCACATGTTTGACTATTCATTACAAATGTTACTATTTATTAAATGCAAATATTTGATTATATTCAACTCCCCAAATTGATTTCAATTTTTTGTTTTCTTCTTTCCAATTTCAAGTAATTGTTAAAATTAAATATTTAAACGTCATCTTCCTATTATTAAAAAAAAAAAAAAAAAAAAAAACTCTTCATCTCTTCCTCCAACCGCTCTCCCTCTTTGCCTCTTTATCTCCCTACTACTCTTTACTTTACTGTTAAACTTTCTTCATCATTTCCTCTTTCTTATATTTTGAATCTTCTTTTCCCCATCTTATTTTGTATAAATTTGATATCAGTTATTCCATTTAATCCATATTTTTTCCACACAAAAACTGTGAGTACTCTTTCTCTCGCTCTTGCTTGATTTTTGTTCTTTCCTATAACTCCAATTTAGGTTGATGGTTTTTTTATTTAATTTTTTGTGTTGTATTTTTTAAATTTCTTATCACAAATCACTCTTATAGCTTTGATTGAATTTTGGTTTAGGTTAATATGTAGTTTTTTATTTTAATAGAAATTTGAGTTTATATATGGCTATGAATTTGAATGTGCCTACCAATGGACTTCTACTAAACAAAGATGTATTCACAATGTTTTTAGCTTCATATACTTTAGTAATGTGAATTTGAGAAAGAGAAAATAGGAAGCAAAGGATGTATGATTTTTCATAATCCCCTATGTCTTGAAGAAAGTGGAGGGCATATTAGTCTCCCTTCTACTATAATTTTGTATAGAAAGCATTTTGCTATAAGTTCCTTGACTTTTTGTTATTTTATAATGAAATGGGATTAAAAGTTCTCTTCTGCCTAGCTAAACAGCTAGAGATAGACATACAAATACTTTTGGAGAAGGCTGATATGGCTCTTAAAAAGTGCAAGATGCATATGGTTGTGGCAAATGAGGTTTTAACTTGCAAAGACGAAGTTGTAGTTGTTACAAGCAATGAAAAGATGTCAGTTCGCCGTTACACGACTCAGGTTGGTGATGTTGTGGAGAATCCCCTAATTAGGCTTATTGTGGAGAGACATTTAGCTTATGTTGAGAAGCAAGATTTATGATATCTAAGCCTAAAATATCATCAAATGTTTAATATAACAGACATTTACCAAAAATTGCTCTATGGTTGCAAGTCCTTATGATAATCATTTGGATTGGTAGGCTGACTTGCCTATGTAGTCTATACTATGACAAAAAATTAATAAAATTGTTTTATTTGTAGAGTATAAAAAAGTAAAAAAATATTTGGTGTAGTAATTTTGTATTGTGCATCTCATGCGTTTGGTTAAATTTCTTTTAGAAATTTTATGTGTTTTTCTCAAATCTATTTGTTATTTTTATTTTGGTCATTTTATTACAAATAATTAGCATCTCCCCCATCAAATTTTTAATTAATTTAAACTTTCTTGATAAGTTTTTACTTTGCTTAGTTGATCATCTTTACAGAAAATGCCAAAAAGAGAATAAGATAAAATATAATTTACTCTAGAGCATCATTATGCTATTAATGTATTTATGTATAGGTGCTTAAGGAATTTTTTCTTTTTGCATTTTATTTTATTTTATATTTCCACTTTATGATATATGATTTATTGATAATGATCTATTGCATAGTTATCATTATTTACTTTTTCACTTAGTCTCAATTGTGAGGAAGAAAGAGATGTGGATTTATGTTTTGGAAAAAAATATACTTATAAGAGTTGAATCTCATACATCTGTATGGTAATAAACAAAGTATACATAGTTACAACTTGGTCTAATAGTTTTCACACTATCAATTTAAAAAAAAAAATTTATTGCATTGTGTTTTCATACATATCTCACTATATATAGTTCCTGATTACAAAATATATTTTATTACACTACAAAAAACTTTTAATTTAAAATATAATTTCAAATAACACTTATCAAATTTTTAAAAATATACAATCTAATATATTAATTCAATAATTATCCAATAAAAAATAATCATATCAAATTTTCTCACGCATCGCACAAGTTTGCGACTAGTTAACATATTACCCTCTATGATCATCCGGCTGAAAACACATATTTGTCACCCTAATATCCCAGCTGAAGTAATCTGTCCTTGGATAATCTCTTAGTAATGAATAACCAGGCAATGGATCTATGCTTCAAGATCACTATTTTATGCCAAATTTATCTCCACTAGTTTTTACTTTTGGCAGATCTGATCTAAATTTCTAGTGGCTTGCATCAATATTGCAGTAAAACTGTTTTTGGGTTGAGGTTCTTCCCTAGTGACAGTGTACGAACTTGGTTGGGCTATACCAAATTCCACGCAACTGGAATTTGGGCTATACCAAATTACTATAAGTATGTATACATATTTATATAGTAAGAGGCTCCCACTCTACCTAAGTACTTACACAATTACACTCCAAAATTCATTGTATTTGAATTGGATAATGGATATGTCGGAGACACTTCTGCATATGTATTCTCAATGTGTCGGAAGTAAAAAAATACAACTTATTATTTAAGAAATCCTTTGATTATGATTTTAACGATTTTGATAATTATTATTTATTTTTAAAACTTAAAATAAACAGAAAATATTCCAAAATTGTAAATTATAAATAAAGATATAAATAAATATTGATTAACCAATTAATTAATTTTTCAGAGTCTCGTGTCCCTGTGTGCTGTCCATGTCTATGCTTCTTAGCTCTGAAGATCATGAATTCATGATCTAAGACTCTATGGCAGTATCATTCATTGAACTAATATGGTCATAGATGATTTTTGGCTCTTTGTGTGAAGAAGGGGACCGTTGAGTTATCAATTATCCAACAAGGAGGATGTACCTAACAATTTCTATTATGACTCTTCAAAGAGAGGCCTTGAGTAGCTCCCAACTTCAGCATTGTCTTCAACTCCCAGGAATACTACTAATTAGGTTCAGATAATACAATGAAAGCTCCCCCTTTTAAGCAGATGTGATTTTTCACCTTGCTACTCAATAGTACTCATAGGCACCTTGGTAGATAAGGACCACATATCTTCAATATGGAAGCTTTATTCCAGTCCTAAATTTTCTTAAAGCCCAAACCACCCTTGTTGTATTACATATTGAACTCCAGTAGAAATATCTATGGGTTGTAACATTAGAGTTTTAAGGGACTCTTCTTTTCATTTGACTTAAAAAGAGAGAAGAAAGGTGTGGAAAACTTGTAAATTAGGTTTTCATGTTAGACAAGAAAAGAAAATAAACAACCAAGAGTTGAATGGGAGGGAAGAAAACATTATTAACTAAGCTTATTATATAATATATTGACTTATTATCACCCTATCTACAAATTTATTTCCTCTCTCTCATTATGTTGAAAAAAATTCAATAAACTCTAACTCAAATGGTACTTCTTTCTTTTCTAATAATGAGTTAGATTCAAGAATACGTGTAACTTATCAATTAAAAATTATTATGATTAAGAGGTTTGAGATAGACTTGAGCCCATATTGTGAACTACATATTGGCTAATAAAGTCCAATTAGCCAAGTGATGAAGAAAAGTCAATAAATTCTAACTTCCTCCTCCTTTAATAATGTAATGGAGAATTAGATTCAAGACTCATGGATACGTGTAACATTTCAAAGAAAAAACTAGTGCGATGAAGAGCATTTGGGATAGGCTTGAGCCAATGTTATCAACTACATATTGGCTTATGAAGTCCAATTAGCCAAGACAAGTGTGATGACATTACCTTGGGCGAGATTCTATCTCATCCATCTGTTTAAATAGTAATCAACATCAGAAAAGCTTCTTTGAGAAATCAATATCAGCTTGTGATCACAAAAATTATCATGGGATTTGCTAAAGCATGTTTATGTACAATCAGAATCACCTTTTCCCTTTGGCCATGACATTATTAATCAATGCAAACATTTGAACGACAAAGATAGTTCGGCAAGATATTTTAAAAGCCTAGCATAGTTTTTAATGGATAAGAGAAAAAACCACTAAACCTCTTGTTTATGGATGCCTTTAACCCTTCACCACTATGTTAGATTAGTTTTTGACACTATTACCGAGCTTTGTCTATTTGTTTATTTTTTGTACTTGGAACTCATTGGCAAATTCTTCAAAAGCTTACCTTCTCTTCTTGATATTACAGAGCTGGGGAGGGGACTGATGATGTAATGGCAGGCAGATAAATTGTTGAAGAATAATTTAGTTAGATTTGAAACTTTGGACCATCTATGTACCAAAATTCTTAAAAACTACTTCAAAAAAATAAATAAAATAAATAAGGACCATAATCAATTGATTGGGCCATGAAGTATTGGTAAGGAAAAGACACTCAAGTTTGGATCTATTCCATTAAAAAAAATCAGTTTTTAGATGAAACTATCACAATATAATAATTCTTCAAATATTGAACCCAACCAAGATGGACAAATGAGTATGAGCAGAAAGGATAAGCCACTCAAGAGAAGAGAATCTTCATGAATGAAATAATTGGTCCCCATGTAAAATAATGTGCATCATGATTAATGAGAAAAATAAAAAAAAGATAACCCAAGTTTTCAATCACACATCATCATCTACTCCAAGTCAAAAACAGTGGGAAAAGCCTAGAAGCAATCAAATTTTTAGTCATCACTTGAGCAAAATCAACTCTACAATATCTCATCCTCTCTTATCTCTATCTGCAATGGAGAGGGTAAAAAGCAAAAACAAGATCAATAATTAAAAAAGACCAAAAAAAGAAAAGAAAAAGGAAAGTACAAAAAAAAAAAAAAAAAAAAAAAAAAAACCCACTCTTATCTAGCAGTTTTTGTCCCTAAGATCAATAATCCTCGTGTGACCATAATCAAGAATGGGAAAATTGACAATATCTTTCTCAAAATACAGGCTTTTGGAGAGCAATGAAGGATAGACTGTTTATCAAGAAAATTATTTATGGGCATCATCAAATTCAGAATTCTCCACTCCATCTAACAGCATTTCTTGATACCGGCACTTACGGCTGCAAAAGGCTTTCTCACCCCTACATGTTTAGAGGCAAACAATTAGGACTAGAATTTGTTGATGTCATAACTCACAAGAAATATAAAAGAAAACACTTTAGTGTAGCATACGATTTTAAGTGAAACTCTATTTTTGTCCATCTTCTATATCATCATAACACTAAAATTGCAGTTTAACCAAAAGCATCAACATGGTACTAGAATATAATAAAAATGAGATCATTTACCAGAATCTTAACAAAGCCATGAGTTTAAACACAATAGAATTGTTCAAATCCTATGTTCAATTCTATGAACTTATCAAATACTTATGATGCATCCTATAATATTTCTATCTAGTTGTCAAGGAAGAAGCTTCAAAGTTGAAGACTAAACTTTTTTACTATGTCTAGTACTCTCAATTCAATAGAAGGAAATGGAACAAACCTGTAAATGTAAATGTCTTTAGTCTGTTCAAGATTCTTCTTGCAAGTGTAACAGAAGCTGAGGAAATTCTCCAACATAGAGTTTGGTTCATCTGGTAAGGAACAGTAGGTCTCCACAATGCAGTTGTCAAATATATGAGTGGTTTTTGGATTTGGCCCATGAGATATCACACATGTGTAATCCTCAGAAAGCTCCATCTCGGTCACAGAGAGACTACCAGCTGTAACCACTCTTGGAGACTCCTTTGTTTGGATGCCAGAACTGGCAGAACCAAACGCTGATATTTGTGAATTTCTGGTCTTGATTCCAAGATCAGCTGGAGATTTTGGAGACTCAACAGTTGGAGAAACTGCAGAGGCTGGCAGGGGAGGGATTTGAACTCTAAGCTTTGTACCAAAGAGAACCTTTCCATTGCTCGGTTTAGAACAATTCTCTTCAATACTTCCATCATTTAGAGTATCTATAAGAGCAAGGCCAATGCCTTTGGAGTCCATTTTGTCCCATGAGTGTTTTTTTTCTGAGACAACTTTTGGGGATTTAGGCTGGTTTCTCTCATAAGAGAAAGGACTTCCAAAAGGAGAGAATGGTGGTGTTTCAAGAATTGAGGTTGGACTCATCGTAGCTTCAGTTTCTGAGAGACCCTTTGCTATTAGAGCTTTGAATCTTGGTGAACCAAAGAAAGATGGAATAGGTCTTGTGCGTTTCTGGGATGGTGATGATTGAGAGCTGTGATCAGACATTAAAGATTGCTTGCTGGTCACTGCTCTTGATCTATTTCTCAGCATAACTCTCTATTCTCATATACTCCTTAGCCAAATATAATAAAATTCTGATTTCTCACTGCCTAACATGAAACAAGAATTACATATAAAGTTTCAGTCTTTCACACCAAAGAAAATAAATTTAAAAAGAAATTAAAGTGATGCAGAGAACAATACCAGAGATACATAAGCATAACTGAGAGCTCACCTGTACTAAATAAGCGTAATTTACTCAGAAATCACCATGAGTTTGCTGCAGGTGACTGTCTCAAAGCTTAGAAGCAAAAAGTTTTATTTTTTTTCCTAGAAAAGCGCTAATGTAATGCTCTTAGCTTCATCAAAACAAAAAAACAAAAAACAAAAAACCAAAAAAGAAAGTTCACTCTCTATCAAAAAACTGAAAAGCCTGCTAGATCTCTGTAGCCTCCATATGCTTAGCATTAAGAAAACAACTATGAAATAAAGATTGGGCTTCCTCTTCCCGTTGTTCCTTCATGAAGTTAACAAAAAACAATTCCCATCATAGCAATTTGCATGCAAACCATGTGATCAAGGACAGAAGTGAACAAGAGCACTGCCATTTACAACAAAAAGAACCGTGTATTTTTATACTCTCAAGGTGTTTCAGAAAGACACGGACATAAAAATTGTTTTACACCTCCCCATGAAAAAGAAACCCCATCATCACCATGTAATTAAATTGAAAGCCTCAAAACTTTGCTTTCTCTGTCAGTGGGTTTTTCACACTCACTGCCATCAATTTCACTCTGTCACTTCCTCTTTATTCAGGTCTTAGTCCTTGCAAAATCACAACGAACATGCAAAGAGAGAAAAGTGATCTAAAAAAAACGAAGAGGCTTTAACTCAAAAGGGATGAGTTGTGTTTGGTTGAAGAGGAGGGGCGTGCGTGAAAATCAGTGGTTTTTACAACACACCCTTAACTCCCAAATTTTTTATTACTTAAAATATATATATATATATATATTATTTTAGATTTCTTATTCTGTGTGTGTTTTGCACACAACGAGTTTTGTCTTTTTGCTAGAGGTGTTTCTTTCTTTAAGTATGGTACTTTGTCCAGACTCTCTTCGTCTCAGTCTAAAATCTATCACTGTTGTGTGAACTGAGCTGCTATAAATGCAGAAATAAACGCACGCACTTGTAGGGATTGCTTAGAAAACACTTTTTTATTTTATATAAAAAAAATTACTCAAGAATTTTTTGTTAGGACAAAACTTGTTAAAATTATTTTGCTATTATTTTTATTTAATTCAAATATATATATGCCAACATCATTTATGGAGAAATAATTGAAAAATAAAAAGAATAGTTCAACCCTAAAATTTATATTGTTCAAGTAACTATACGATTGACAATTAATTTGTTGCGCATTCATATTAAAGATGTAAAAAACTAAAATGCTATTGTATAATTCAAAACACTAAAATGGGCAATAAATCAAAAGGTGTTATATTTTAAAAAAAATATAACTTAAAAGAATTATATATATATATATATATATATTGTGGCATGGTACATCTCCTCTCTTATTTTTTTTCTCTTTTTAGTTTTTTATGGTATTTATTGTATAGGATATATTATTTTATTGTGTTGTTTTATATTATTTTAATGTGTTGTATGCTAAAATAAAATCTTTGATCTTGAGTATATTGTAAAATGAGTGGTTAAAATAGATAATAATAAAAAAAAGACTTTTTGAATTGCTAAAAGCTACCATGTATTTTTTTAGATATTTTGATTTGAATGCTCTTAAATGGTTAATGTCATCCTATAATTTTTTTTTTTTTTTTGGGGGGGTGGTGGGGGAGTCCTTTTTTGGATTTGTTTCTTCGTATGTGATATTGTCATTTGCCACATCATTTAATTTCGCTAAAGTTGATAAAATTTTCTTACGAATCTAATCATAATAGAAGTAAGTGTTATAAAATAAAATATTATATGTCAAGAGTTTTGTAATTCTTTTGATATCTCACGATGTTTTCAAATAAGATATCTAAAATATTAAAAAATAAATAAAAATATAAGTTACCTTCGTGTATTAGGATATATCACAATGAATGTATATTAGTATATGTAATTTATACCATTTTTGCAGCATGTAATGTAGAATATTATTCTACTTTGATGTTTTTGAAAAAAAGAAAATACTTCATTTTCATAAGAGATTTTTTAAATGTATTTGAGTTGGTCTATGATTATGAGGGTTTTGTCTGAACTCTCGTTTGCACAAGGCTATTATTCACTTTTAAGGGTGATAAAAGTGATGGTTTACCCTCAAACTCCTACATTACTGTGTGTACATCTTGTAAGTTGATTTTTTTTTTTTTTTTAGAAAGCATCTTGTAAGTTGATAGTGATGCATCTCAGCATTTAAATAAATAAAAAATGGTGTAAAGATTCATGTGTGCAACAAATACGTACCAAAAGATAGAGTTTGAGGGTTCATAATGGGACCCAAAACAAAGCTTCTTTGTTTATAGTGTAATTGAGTTCTATAAAGGCCACGTTTGCATGTCCTAGAAGCATTGATGACTGGGTCCAAAATTAGTTGGTACTCCTATATTAGATCTTTTATGCATATTTTAAATCTTATACTTTAATTTTCTACTTAGTCTCTTTTGGAAAAGAAAAACTGAAAAAGATTTGGATGAGGATTGGGGTTTAGATGAAAGCACATGGCTAGGCCAGTCATTGGTAAGGATTAAGGAAACAAATAATCGTGCCTACTTGGAAACTGGGATTAGAGCCTTTATTTATTTATTTATTTATTTATTTTTTATTTTGGATATAAAATAGGGACTAGACCTAGAGACAGGCTTGGCTTTCTAAATAATTGAACTGGAATAAAAATATATATATATATATATATATATATTGGATAAGGATATCATAATGAAAGCTAAAATCAGATTAAGGGTCCGTTTGGATTGAGCTGAAAACTGAAAACTGAAAACTGAAAACTGAAATACTATAGCAAAATAATTTTTAAATGTGTGAATAGTACAGTGGGACCCATTTTTAATAAAAAAAATTGCTGAAAAGTGAAAATTGTGGGTCTATAAACAGTAAAAATGTTGAAAAAAGTCAAAAGTTGCTGCTACTGTTCAATGAACAGTAGCCGCACAGTACCCTCTTTACTCCCGCAAGCGCCTGGAAAAAAAAAAAAAAAAGGAAAAACGTGAAACGTGAAACGCAAACTCCCAACCCAAACGGAGGCTAAGCCATTATGCTAGTACATGAGTGGCTCCCTTTCTCTTAAAAAAAATTTCTACCCTAGAATAAGCAATCTATCACGGTCCTAAAATGCTATATATAAGCACAATAAATTTTTTAAATATATTCATGATTTGTTGAAGTGGTAGATTATGATTAATGTAAGGTCATTTTTACATAAGGCCACACTTGACATTACTTTTTATGTACTTCAATCATAAATTGTGACAATTGTAAAAATGATGTGAAATTTGTTTTGACATTAGACTTGTGGGAGCTAAGTATACAAAGTAAAGTTGTCATATAGGGTTTGTGATTAGTTGTCTCTTTTTAAGGCAACTCTACCGTTGATTTTTTAAATTTTATCAATTTATTTTAAAATATATAAATTGAATTTTGCCACATAATCAATAATATAAATAGATACAAAAATTATGATAGTTAATGTTTGTTTAAAATTTAATGATGTGGTTTATTAATTTCAAAATGAATGGATAAGTTTTAAAGAATTTTTTAGTTGAATTATTTTAAGAATTCTGGAGAATCCTAATGGAGAACTTAGTAAATTTATATATATATATATATATATATATTTTCTTCGGAGGAGTAAATGAATTAGTCAATATATCTTTGCGTTTACAATATACAGCACAACTTTAATTTAGTTTGTCTTTTTTAAAGAAGAAAGATTTATTCACTTGTTTTTATACTTCTCATTAAAAAAAAAATGATTATGATCTAGTGAGGTGGAACAAAAAAAAAAAAAAAAAAAAAAATCAACACGACGCAAATATATAGCACTAATCTATTGTCACTATCTTTTCTTTTCTTTTTTAGATTGGAATCACTATCTTTTCTTTGGAATAAATAATGTTTCTTTTTTTCATAATATATGTGCGTTTTCCATTTGCGTGCATGAATAGGCTATAATCACATCACGGTTTATACTTTATGCTGCTTCCAGGCATTTGAAACCTCAAAGTGTTATATTTGATATTTCCACATAAAATAAATGAAAACTCTTAGCTAATGCTTACACAACTCATAACATTTAATTGTATAAATATTTTTAAAATCAAATTATTAGATTATATGTTTTATTTACATTTAAAATGTATGTTAAATTTTATGTCAATTGGGTGTCATTTTTTACTCAATCCATAAACTCTTTATTTTGTTTAACATTTAAAATTTTAAATATAAAACTTGAAATGTAAGCATATTATCAAGATAATGTAATCTAATGAAAAAATATTAATAGGTATGTAATTTTTTGTTAAGGTTGCATACTTGCATTGCTTAGTAATTTTTTTTAAAAAAATTAAATAAATAAAATTTCATTATTGGATCACACGTTCTCTTCATGGTTCATGCTTATCTGATATGTCATACTTTTTAGTAATCAAATGCTATTTACTATATAAAATTCATTCAACTCATGTTTTAATATAAAATTTTAGAATACAAAAAAAAAAAAAAAAAAAAAAAAAAAAAAAAAAAAACACTAGAATATGAACATTTATAAACAACATAGTAAATATGTTAAGATAATCTTGATATTATACAAATGCTAGACAGATAATATAAATCTAACAATAAATTTTTTAATAGTGTTAGATAAGCACACGTTATAAGGAGAGAACTTCAAAGTAAAACAATTTTCATATTTTTTTTTTTACAAAGTTTTCCTCCAAACTGATTTGAAAGAATATCTTTAAATCCATTTAACTCATTTAATAACAATTCATAATATCATACACACACACACATATATATATATATATTATTTAAAATAATTATATAATTCATTAAAAAATCATGTACTTAAAATGCAAGTGAATAATTTTATCAATTGACAAGTAATCCTTCCAACAGAAGGCAAACTTTTTATTTTATTTTATTTTGGGTTTCTTTTACATTTTAATGGGGTTTGAATTGAGGGCCCATTAGGTCAAGCAAAATTTGGGGGCTCGCTTGATATATTGCTTGTCGCTTAGGCTCTTAGTAGAGGTGGTAGGGCCCACAAAAAAAGATTATTAAAAAAAAAAATTGTTGAAAACTGAAAAGGGGATCCACTGTACTGCTTCACAGACCTGAGGCCGCAGAGAGAGACGTACACTACACAACCCTGTTACACCTTTCCCGTTAGTTACGTAGGGTTGTGGGGTCCACTTTAAAATAAAAATTTATTTATGTGAAAGGGTCCCACTTTTTATATTAACCCCACCAAACAAAAAGAGATCAAATAAAGATATACATAATTACAATCCCAATGCCAAATTGTGGGCCCTAATGGGCCTTGTCTTTTTCGCTTTTTTTTGGTTAACGTATACTTAACCCCTGGCCCCACCCTCTTTTGGGCCCCACTTTTGGTTTGTAGAGAAGAAAATATTGGAGGGTACCAAATGGAGGATTGTTCACTAAAAAATGCCAAATTGGCACACTCTGGTTATTTTGAATTTGCGTCCTGTTTATGTCATGTTTAGCGTATTGGGGGTGCTGAACATAAGGTAAACTCTTTACTGATATTGTAACGTCTATTTGGGAATGCTTGGGTGATGGATTCAATAAATTTATATATATATATATATATATATATAAAGTGTTATGAATTTGAAAGTCTTAAATTCTATCAATCACAAACCACTTTCTTATATAACAAAATGAATAAGTTTAAAAAAAAAATGAATAAATAAAACTATTGATCTTGTAACGATTTAATGGAGAGACAACAAGATTTTTTGTCGTCTTTTTATTTCTTTTTCTATTTTAATTTAAAAAAGAATACAAATACCCCGTTAATTGAATATGGTAGATAGGCATGACCA
Source organism: Quercus gilva (assembly GCA_023621385.1). NCBI lineage: Eukaryota > Viridiplantae > Streptophyta > Magnoliopsida > Fagales > Fagaceae > Quercus > Quercus gilva. The sequence goes on from CM042484.1 coordinate 21,139,783, forward strand.
TAAAAGAACAAATGTTTAGAGGACATTGATGAAAATAGTGAATGAGAGATCGTTGATGCTCATATTTTGACCCATAATTTAACCCCAATTTCACTTGGAAAATAGCAACATTAATCAATGGATGTCGTAAAAACAAGCTTCTCTCACCATGACACTTCTTCTTCTTTTTATTCACCTTAAGCAATTTTACATTTCTCTTTTATTATTACTCCATATTGCACCATAAATGTTGCCAATTATTGTTTTTATTACCGTTTGGGATAAGGAAAGGTTGACCATTTTATTATTAATCACCACATTGTGTTGTGTTAGATTCAATTATTGTGTTTTAAATTTTAGTAATTGTTAGCCTCATTAGCAAAAGCCTTGTTTATTTATTTATTTATTTTTTTATGTTGCATTAGGAATGACAATTTTTGTGATTGTCGATCGTTGGATCCAAAGTTGGTTTCATTGGGAAAATTCTCACGCAAAACATAAAAACGTGATTGTTATTATTATTAATATTATTATTTTTTGAGAATCACGTGATTGTTAATTGGTTCAATTAATAAAATCATTATCGTAGATTTATTTAACAGATTAAATCTCATAAACTATTTTTAGGGGCTAAATCCACTAACCATGCGTTATTATGGGTCTATGGTTCTATGCTACTCTACTAAAAAAGTTTTAGGGCAAATAACACTCCCCTCCCTTAAGGTTTAGAGAAATGACACTCACCCCCAAACTTGAAAGGAAAAAACACTCTCCCCTCTGAGATTTAAAAAAAATAACACTCCCCCCCTTCTGTTAATATTAGTAACAGAATATAAAGTATATTATAAAACATGTTGCTTATGTTGATTTTTTAGTCTCTTATAGCACATTTCCAATTGATTTTTTAAAGTTTGATGATCCTTTTAGATTTTTTAATCACTCCTCTTTCTAACACTTTGGATCAAAATTTATGAAATAAAACAATTTGCTGAAACTTTCAAGCTTTTATTGTTTAAAAATGAGTTTGAAATTTTCGAAGTCACTTATCAATATAAAAAACTTTCAGAGTCAATTTTGGGAATACATTATTAACCAAAGGGTACGTTAGTGCACAACATTTTTAACGCTAATTTAACAGAGTTTAGATAAATAAATGTCAAAAGGGGAAAAATGTTTTTTTCCTTTAAGTTTGGAGGTGAGTGTCATTTTCCCAAACCTCAAGGGAGGGGAGTGTTATTTACTCAAAGTTTTAAATAGTAACTCTAAAGTCTAAACCTAGGGTTTCTTTTTAGTTGTCTTTTTCTGTTTTTTGTTTTTTGTGTTTTTTAGCAGGAACCACATCTGGGCATTTGTATAATGAAACACCTCAGCAAGATTTGAAAACTGTAACTACAAGGAGTTCAAAAAGTTAATCACTTTTCAATTACTTGAAAACCTCTTACTATCAAGATCAATTGCCATCCATAATGCCTACTCAGAGCATCTCCAGGAGCATGGCCATCCGGGTATATTAGTTATAATATAGAGAACTTGTGCATTGTGGATGCTCTAGCGGATTCGGCAAAGTCAATTTTTTTTTTTTTGGCTCATGAATAGTAGTCTATCAAGTCTGATAGGCTATTCATTCTTCAAATTCTTATTTTCTATTATAATAATTAGGTGTTAAATAAAAAAATGTTGGAAGATGTGTAGTTATTAAAAAAAGAATAAATAATGAATGAAGAAATAATATTTAAATAAGATAGAGAATGAGATAGAGAGTTTGTTGGAAAGTGTATTTGAAAAGTGGGTAGGCAAAAGTTAAATGTCACCGTTCATTAGTCAAATAGTACAAAAATTTGGCTAGTCTGCTGGAGATGCTCACTCAACAGATATTACTACCTTTTGGTATGGCGTTGAGATGAGTAGGAATTTGGAACTTTATATTTATGCGGGTCTACTTCACGAGTGCTCTTAGGGTATTTATTAATAAACCATTTTAAGAAAGATTTGATACTACTTTTATAAGAAATTAAAAAAAAAAAAAAACTGTTAAAATATTAATTGAAATTTTTTTTCCTCCTTATAAAAAATTTCCTGAAATAGTTTATGTAAGGACTAAATTTGAACTCCTAGCCCAAAAGGAGTATGAACTCAAGCCCAAAACAATTAATTTGTAGATAATGGGTTGGAAAACTAGGCTTTAGTGAATTAAACGATAAGTCAATGAATTTTGATGATAAAGAAAGAAAGATAATAGACGTTCGCTAAAGAAGAACGTCCTCGGCCAAATATGAGGAGATTGATTCTAATATATTGCTTGCAAATTATGATTACAAGTCTGGTTCTAGACTGTTACAGTGTTTTTTCCTTGTTTTCCAATCCCCATTCCTTCAAAGATCTCTTACATTATATATCTCCCTCCTGATGATCTTGGTCTTCCATTTGTTGATTATCGAAGCTACCACTTGAGTGTTCGTCCCATCTGACACCCCTTCTGGCTTTCTGTGAGTTGTGGTAGCCAAGGCAGCACTGTTCAAGGGTCTTCTCCACATAAATACGGTAAAAAAAGTAGCTGCAGTGCATTAAATGCAGTGGCAGCAGCTTTCCCTTAGATATTTTTGAAATCTCAACCCTCTGGTACACTTAGAGATACACGTCCCTGTCACTGAAGTATCCTGGAAGGTTACCTTGATCAAATAAGATATACATTTGATCTATGTTTAGATTATTCAAGGGGATATTACTCCTCGGAACACCTTCCTATTTGCATCTTGCTCATTAAATCCTAAGTTTGAACCACTCATTACCATTCGTTACTACTCGGACTAATCATGCTCTTGACTAAAGCCCAATATAAGTTTTGGGCCTTCAACCCTATAGTTTACTAATAAATGTTCTTAGGATATCTATTAACTTTTTCTATACACAAATCATACAGGTTGAATTGATGGCCATCTAAAGTGTGTATATGTGAGATGTTTTTTTTTTTTTTTTTTTTTTTGAGAGTGTGAGGTGTAGATTATTCTTCATTTAGTTTCCACGTTCCAAGTTATTGAAGTGTTAAATTTTGACCCATATATGGTATGACATACTTCCTAATCCTATTGGTCAGCTTAGACAATCCTATCATATCCTCTCTTCTCTTCCTTTCCATTCTTCACTCATTACATTTTTTTTTTTCTTCGAAAAAATGGTGGTTCAAATTCAATAGGTTGATTCCAAGACTTAGCCATAAAGTAACTCATCGTTGGTGATTGCATCCGAGAAATTTTTGAGAGGTTAAGTAGGGCAAAAAAGTTCTTTGATTGGAAAAATGCTATGAGAAGTGTACAAACTTGGAGTTCTTTGGACATGGGCATATGACAATGCGTGTGTAAAAAAGAAAAGTAAACGAAATTTTTTCAAAAGGACAAAGTTTAGCTACAAAATTGGTTGTAACTTAAGGCTACAAACTCACTCAATAAAATAAATATTACAACATATTTTGAAAATCCAACCGTTGAATTATATGTTCTTTACGCCCTTAATACACATATTAAATTTTGTGTCAATCGAATATCATTTACTATATGATCTATACATATCTATTGATCTTTAATTTTCTTGAAATTTTACAAACATGAAGGATATAAAAAGAAGATGTAATCCAATGGTAGATTTGTCAAAATTCACTTCCAATAAAACGATATTAAGTAAGTTTGTAGCCTAAGGTTACAACTAATTTTGTAGCTAAACTTTGTCCATTTAGCCAATATGCATAATAAACCAAACACATCCGCACAGATAACTATTTATGCATTAAAAAAAATAGTGAGTTGTAATCAAGGTTGTCAAAATCGGGATCCTACGTAAGATTATTAAAGGTAGGTGGGATCATAGATTGTAAGATCAGATCATGAATTGTAAGATCCTACATATTTTCAAATTTAAAGCAAAAAACACATTAATAATGACTTTGTATGTTGAATAATCACTAATCACGTAAATTATAAATCTATAAAAAATTAAAAAAAAATTAAAAAAAAAACTAAGATTTGTATCATATGATATAATTTGCATGTCATATATCGCTAAGTCTATACTAACGAAACACATATATTTAAATTTCGACCCAATGTATCTAAAAAATTCAATAAATGTTTAATTAGCAATCAAATACCAAAATATTTATCAAAACATATGGAAAATATTTTCCAAGTTCTAAGTTCCAAGTTTGAAATCCAAAATAAGTTAGCAAATGGAAACTAGCTAACTACAATATAAAATCCAAAAGCAAGATGAATATTAAGGTGAAGTGAACATTTAATTATTCTCATTCTAAGGTTCTTATAACCACTGTTTTAAATTCCTAATTATCATCATCCATTTCATCATCTATGTAGACATTATATATTTGTATACTAGAGCTACAAAAGACATCAAGATATAATTTCATACTCAACTATTCAAGTTATACCACTCAGCAACAATTAAAGAGCATGCTAAAAAAAAATCAATCAATCAATATACAAATACAAGCATAACTGATAAAATTATATATAAAAAAATATTTTAGTAATATTAGAACACAAATATTGATCAAACCTTTAACAACATTATAGTTTAAAAGGCAGCAAAGCTAACATCATATTCTTCATTTAGAAATGATGAAGCATTCATTCATTTTAATTATAAGTGAACTAAAAACTAGAAAACATTTGCTTAGGTTAACATAATTTTATAAAAATAAAATAAAAAGTCATACTATTACAACATAAAAAAGTAAAAACCTTTAAAGTTTCATCAAAACAAAAAATTTATCTCATTAAAAAAAAAACCAAATTTTTTGTTTTTGGTAGGATCAGTAGGATCCTATACAATCCTACGATCCTATACGATCCTATACGATCCTACGTACGATCCTACCATTTTTACTATCTTAATGCGATCATAAACGTTTTGGTGAGGTGGGATCGTAAAATCGTGCGATCCTACAATCCATATCGCGATTTTGACAATCATGGTTGTAATATTTATTCTACCACCTAAATTTTTTTTAAAGAGTTTCAATCTATGACATATACTTCTAATGATAATTCTTTATCATCAGACCAAGACATTAATCGGTTTTTGGTGTAGATAAATATTAAACCCTAGATCTCTTATTCAACTATAAAATTTTTTTACCAATTGAGCTAATTGAAATTCATTTCTACCATCTAAAATAATTTCCAAGAATCAACAAATTTAGAATGAATAACTACAATTAATAATAAATTGAAGAAATTTCCCAATAGTTCTAACCATTTCGCCAACACAATAATCGTAAAAAAAAAAAAATAAATAAATAAAAAAAGGGTCGTCTAGTGGTGCCATGATACTCACGGGAATATTTATGGTAATGGGGCATCTGTCCTACCCTAAATTTCTTAAAGAACTTTATAAAGTGTTCTCATATGATATGCCTTGAAAAGCATCAATTTTGTTCTTAATTCTTACAAAGATGCTTTGTGTAGTGGGTAGACACAATCATCTCACAATAGTCCGTGTGTTTCCTTGAAATGGCTCAAAAGTTACTAGAGTCATTACCGTTTGCTCAAGGAACTCAAAAAGTCTCTCTTTCTCTCTCGCTCTCTCACACACACATCACTTCACAAAACTCCATTTTCTTCAATATGCATATGTCACTTCTCTAATCTCCATTTTTTTCAATAGACATGGCCTTTTCTATTCAATCACTTTCTTTACCCACACTCCTTTCAACCACATCAATTATATTTTTGAAGAAGTAGGTGGCACAGTTCTAAAATTGTCCTTGATTCCACATGGCAGCACACCATTTAAAGATGGATATTAGGGACTATTTCTGATGTATTCCTCTCCAGGATTAAATAAATTTTAATTACTATCATCATGCCCATAAAAACGAGTGGAAGTCCCTTTCTTTGTGCCAAATGTCATTTCCATGTCAAACTAGATGATATTGTCATACAATAATTTTCTTATAGCAAATGTAGAAACATGACTGGTTTCTATTGAATATATTGACTGAGGCACTTTGGCAAAACCTCTGAGTCACGGCATTGAAATGAAATGAAATGAAATCACGCATCAAATTAGGTGGTATTAGTGTTGGCGCCAAGTAGGATGGAATTGACCCTCCCAATTGAGTGACTTTGTTTACCAAGATAATTCTACTACTGTCTCCTTAAATTGTGCCATTTGTAGTGTAAATAAATTGCCAAGTGGCTGCAGAGAAAAAGAAGTACTGCATAAAAAGTAAATGACAAATGGAACTAGGGTCCAAATTTTTAGTGGTTAATGATCTATTAGTATAATCCTCTTTCTGACCAAATTATTACAAGTTGTTCTTGTAGCATCAGATCAGATTGATGTATGGAGGTTTGAAGAAAAGCTAAGTAGCTTTTTTTTTTTTTTTTTTTTTTTTTTTTTTTTTTTAAACTAATGTGAACAATGGTTTACTTTTAGTAAATATATTGATGTTAATAAAAACTTAGGATTAATTTTATTTTTTCCGCAAATGTCATTTGCGCCAACCGACATTTTCCTTCCTTAATGGAAGGGTATGTTCGGGGTCAAATGACTCAGATCTCCTCAATAGTTTATTACTTTATTTACCTAACAAAAATAAAATTTCAACTTTAAATTACAAATAATTTTCATATGAAAATAACGCAATCAAAGAAAAATAAGGATGAGATTTGAGCATTATGAGAATGTATCAAAAAAGTGAGGCTTGTGTTGAGTGACCAGTTTCATTGGACATACTAAGAGACGGACATGTGACCATTTTTGGACATATGTCTATATCTTAGTGTGTCTAGTGAAACTGACTACAAACTTAACCCGTATCAAAATATCATAGGTATCATTTTTCCTTTTCTTTTTCTTTTTTTGGTTGAGAATATATGTATGTAAATTTTAAAGTTAAGTACAATGGAAATTAAAAATAAAAAAATAAAATAAAATAAAGACTTCAAGAGTTCGGGACATTACTTTCAACTGCGCAATCTACCAATTGCTCAAATTCAAGTTAAAAATCTTCTCCCAAAAAAAAAAAAAAAAAAGGATTTAAAAATAATTACAAATCCCCATAGAATTTAAAATAGAAAAATGTACTTACTCAATAAAGAAGGTACGTACATTAAGTATTTGTTTGATATTTGATTATAAGCTAACTATCGTGTAGTGGACCAATGGTAGGCAATTTTGTATGGATTTTCTCGTGGGGCTAGTTAGCAAAGGCTAACCATAGAACCGTAGAACAATCCCTAATATAAAGACTTTGCCCCATTTACTTGGTTAGTTGTTTTCGAGGGTGGGGTTAAAAACTTAAAATGTGAAGACAATACAAAAAAATAATCTTCTTTGTTTCATGATTGAAATTAAATCATTAAATCTTAACTATTTAAAGTGTATTTTATATTACATCATTTAAAATTATGTGGTACTAGGTTTATTGTTTAGATACCAAAAAAATAAAATAAAATAAAAAACCTAAAATGGAGAGATCATATTCTGACCTTAATCATTGGTTCATAAGTCATAACTAAAGTAATAAAGCGATAGATTAGCTTATTTAAAATTTGCTAGGTATGAAGGATTAAAAAAAAAATTTAAAAAAAAAAAAAAAAAAAAACCCTACACTTTTGGTCCATGGGAAATTTCAATTTTGTTCCTATAATCTCAACTTTGTCTCTCAACCATTTATTGTTCCAATTGTACTCCTCAACTTCCAAAATTAAATATTTAATATTCAATGAATTTAAATTAATAGACTTTTTTTAGAGAATTTAAATTAATAGACTAAATTAACCCAATTAATAATTTAAGGACTTTGATTTTAAAAATTAAAGTCTAAATTGAGACAAATAAATTTATGAGGACGAAACTAAAACTATGACAAATATATAATATAGCAACCAAAATTATAGTTTAACGAAAAAAAAAAAATGATAGAAAAAAAAAAATCTGATTTTGATTGCTTTTGCTGGTGCAATAAAATATTTTTCATCCCCATCGAGGAAAGATTCCTATTATCTAATCATCTTAATTAGTCAATAAAATAAAAACTTCATATATGACAACAATAGAAACCCTAGTGTTACAACTGAAATCTCACTGTAGCTTATATATATATATATATATATATACAAGTCCTTTTATTGACCATTTGGAATCACATCAAAATGGTTTGACCATAGCCATAGATGTGAACAAATTTTTATTTTATTTTATTTTTTTGGAAATGGATGTGAACCAATTTGTAATTTGAACAAGACAATCTCTCTTCTAATCCCTTATCAAGTGGTCCAACTAATTTATTGTGCCGCTAAAACTAATATAAGCTAGGTTGACTGAAATAATTACATCTTGGATCTTTTGGACACTTCCTCCTCTCTGGTCATGTTAAGCTAAATATGGATGGTAGTTCAAAAGACACTCCCAGTGCAACAAGGAGTAGGAGGTGTCATCCGTGATCATTATGGTGGTTCATTCTAGATTTTACTTTAAACGTGGGACATACTTCTAGTTGTTTTACCCAATTATTGGGTTTTTTATTTTTGGGATGTTATCTGAAGTTTATTCTAAGAGATATATGTCTATTTATTTTATTTAGTTATTCAATTAAATAATATTTTTTTTGTAAAAATAACAATAACCATTTTATCCTACACGCTTATTTTTTATTTCTGGGACAAAATGGGCAAATGTTCTTTTCGCGCAAATTGAACAGCATTTTACCCCCTTTTTCAAACTAATTAGGGAAATACCCATCTTTTAAAACTCGATTTTCTTAAAATCGAGTTAATTCCTATAGTAGCGTTTTAAAGAGCCTATAGTGACATTTTAAAAACCTATAATGGCGTTTTGGAACTCAAGCTCCATGAACTCGAGTTATAGGTAATAAAAAATAAAATAAAATAAAAATTGCCTATAACTCGAGTTCATGGAGCTCGAGTTCCAAAACGCCACTATAAGTCCTTAAAACGTCACTATATGGCTCCTTAAAACGCCACTATAGGGCTCCAAATTTTTTTTTTTTTTTTTAAACTCGATTTTGAGAAAATCGAGTTTTAAAAGAGGGGAATTTCCCTAATTAGTTCGAGAAAGGGAGCAAAATGCTGTTTAATTTGCACGGAAAGGACATTTGCCCATTTTGGCCTTTATTTTTTAATGAATTTACATCTTTTATTAATGGAAATTTTATCCCATTTTTTAAAGTTATCACATGTAACATTTTGATTTCTCCATACTATTCAAATTTTGTGTTAGATTGTAAGATCTTGCTCTCAAAACATGTATACGTGGAAGTTAAACAAGGTGGTTGTCAAGTTAATCTTATATAGAGAGTTGGGGAGTTGGTGAATTTGAACTTAAAATGTCTCCATTAGAAATACTAAGAAATTTCAACTAGTTAAACTACAAGACTCTTGGTTTAATTCAATAATTACAACTAGAGAGTAGTAATTTGAACTTTAAACATCTTCATTAAAAATACTAAAAGGTGTCTTAACTCTTAAGCTGCTATATATAAGATTGTTGACGGATTAATTCACTCTAATTAGTTACTTATGTATGTGGGTATATATATATATACACATATTATCAACACATAATCCGACACTGAAATTTCACATCTTAAACTATCTTTTTTGATTTTTCAATGTGACACAGAATAGTTTCATCCCAACTATTATGAATGTCGTAAAATTAAAAGCCTCAAAAGCTTCCACAGTTTTTACAAACACAATTCTTGCTGATGGCTTTAGGCCATTCGCGAGTAGATAAAAGGATATCTGAGACACACAGAACAAAGTGCTGTTCTCTTGAAGAAGACTTGTGAAGTGGCGAATTTTCCTCAATGAGTCTCCACTCCACAAACACTTTATCCACATTGTATTTTTCTTCAATAATGTTGTAAATTGGTTGAATAAGCCACCACAAAAAACCCAACGCACCATATTGAACCAATCAAATGAAAGAATATTAAGAAACTCAAACTAAATCTATATAGCACAAAATTTACTTCTATTTATCTTTCTAGTTTTCAATTATCTATTGCAAAATTATATAAAAATAAGAAAATTACCTTCCTTTTATTTTCTTTATTTTTTTGGTGTAAGATACAAAAAGCAAATCATCACACAGCAGATAGTCAGATACCATTTATTTATTTCCACTAAAAAATTGTTTTCCCTCATCTTCTTGAATATTTTAGCATTCAAACTTTAATGTGGCCCTTTCTAAAAGAAGTCTATTTATCAAGGTGGTCGATACCGTACCGGTACCGGCCGTACCGGCCGGTACGTACCGTACCGGCTCCATACCGGTATCGAAACATCAACGTTTCGTACCGGTTTAAATACCGGCCGTACCGGTCATGTACCGGCCATAGCGGCCAATTTCGGGTAATACCGGCCGGTACCGGGCGTACCGGCCAGTACAGAAAAAAGTTTTTTTTTTTTTTTTTTTTTAAATTTTGTAATTTTTGAATTTTTGTTAGGGTAGAATGGTAACTTATTTGCACTAACTTATTAGTATTATTTGTTTTCTTCGTATGTAATGGTAACTTTTAAGCTTTTTATTTTTTATATTGTGTTTTTTATTTTTTCTTTTAATTGATACTAAAGTCTAAAACCATGAATAACTACTTCTGAATTGAAAAAATATTTTATGATAAACTTTTATATTTGTTATAATACACACACACACACACACACACACACATATATATATATATATATATATTTATTTATTTATTTATTTATAAATATAAAAAATAGCGGTAAACCCGAAACGGTACACCGGTATTGACCGGTATCCGAAATATATCGTACCGCTAGGCAAACCGGTACAGCCTCCAGTACGGTATTGACTCCTTCCTATTTATCATTAATCTATAGAAGCATGAATTACTCATAAGCCGTCAAATCGGTTAGCAGACATTTCAAAACTTTCCTTATTTTGCAGTTTTCTGGCCAATCGAAGAATACAGGAAAAGAAGAACATATCATAACAAAAAGCCAAAAGGTCACGATAGTGCTTGCATTCAACACGCATGGTTCTCAATAAATGTGACACATGGGGACATGAATCCACAAGGCAAATTGTCCAAAATAGCATTATTCACTTTCCTTTTGTTTTTATGCAATCACCAATCACTAACAGTGACCTCGGTCTCTTAACATTAATTATGTGCTTCCGGGTTAGGCTCCACGTTAATTATGTGCTTTTGGGTTACTAAGAGAATGCGGGATTAACGTTTAAAAATAAATAAAAAAAATTTGTTTGGGAGTCCCTCTTTTTTTTTTTGGGTAGAAAAGGAAATTTCATTAAATTAAGAAAGCAAGAAAACAGAACATCGTCTAATAGAGTATAGACCATTAAAATCAAAATTAAAACTAGTCTCTAAGTCCACAAGTGGACTGTAAAACAAAATAAAATCATCGCTTTGAGTAGCACCCTTCCTGGCCAAGCCATCTGCACATCTGTTAGCTTCACGATAGCAGTGGGTGAAGCAAATGTGGCTGAATCTAGTGCTTAGCTGCCTGCAATCATCCAAGAGAGAAGAATGACTCAACTTAGTTAGAAGAGGATTTGTTAGAGCATCAAAAATAATCTTAGCATATAACTCAACTTCTATATCAAGGAAATTTTTCTCTAGACAAATATTAAACCCATCCCGTAATGCTCACAACTCAGCTGAGTAACTAAATGTTTTCTCAATTTTTCTCGAATAGCCAATGTGGACCCCAAACCTACTGTGGCTGTGAAATTGAGCAAAGGATTTGGGCCCCCAATTTATTTATTTGTGGGCTTTCTAGCAATCCTACGGGTAGGACTCCAAGCACCCACTAGATAGTCCAAGTTGTATCCATTTTGATAACCTCTAAACCTACAAACCTCGCCCTCTCACAGTTCTTCCTCCTATCTTTTTGCTCACAATCCCTTCCCTCTATGTCTTTCCCTCTTCTCCCTCTATTTTTTTTTTATTTTTTTATTTTTTTTATATATAGCTGTTTCCCACCCCCAAAATCCCCCCCCCCCCACCCCCAAAATCCCCCCCTTTGTTTGTCTTCCCACCCCTTATATAGTATTTCTTTAGTGGGATACTAATCATTATTGTTTCACCAATTCACATGCATTTCCACTTTCGTCAGAATCCCAAGGAATCATCATTCCTTTGAGGATTCTCTTGAAACTTGTTCCAAATGCAAAATAGCATTTAGTAGCAAGTTCCCTAAAGACACTAACAACACTCAGCTATTGACTTTAGCTTGGTCAATTCTTCGTCAGTTCCTCACTATCTCATTAATCAGCGTTAGGCCAAGCGCTATAGGATTTCCTCCAAACAATAATTTCTTTGTCCCAATACACTTGTTTTTGGGCTGAGCTCACTCTAACCAAGTTTGAGGTCCATTTTCCTCTTATGGGCTAGCCTTGGCTACTCAGGCCAATCTTGGGCCTTAGCTAAATGGGTTGGTACTGATTTTCTGGGCCTAAACCCCCCATAATAGCCCCCCATGATCCTATTTTCATGAAATGGTGATAGGATCAGGGATTCCTGCTCGGCGCTCAGTCGGGCTTTACAAAAACGACAGTTATACCTCGGGAAGACAAAACGTCACTCCATTAACGTAGCGGACATGACAAATTGTTCTTTATGAACGCGTGGCAACATCTGACACATCGAACGGTCTTGATGAGCTGACGCTTCGATTACTGAGGCACGTGTGAGTAGAAACAATAGTACATATTGATTAGTTGTCTTGTAGTTGCATTAAATGACCCTTCCCCCTATAAATACTATCACTCTTTTCATTTACAACTTTCTTTAGTTCTTTTCAAATTTAGAATCCTTCTTATTGTTTCTTCCTAAGCCCTTAAATTTCTCTTGAGACCATCCCTCTCGTCAAGAACTTACTCAATAAGTCTTCTTTCTCTTGTTTCTTCCATTCTCATTCTTCTATAGTTATCTAAATAGGAAAATATGGGTTTTTCATACCTTTTAAACACAAATGCAGATGTAGAATCCTTCAAAACTAGGTTTAATATCCCTCGTGATGTGAACATATCATAGTGTCATGAGGGAGATATAGAGGACCAAAGATTGCCTCGTGTAGTCTTTTTTCCTTTAATGTCAATACCAAAGGGTGGGGTTAGATTTCTAGCAGATCCCCTTTTACTTAGAACTCTCAGTTTCTACGGGCTTAGCCCCAACTAGTGTCTGCCTAATTTTTATAGGGTAGTAAACTGTGTGGGGGTGTCTTAATTGATTGTATGGTCTTAGCCTTACACACCATGACATTAATTTCCTTTATGCTATTCGGGGAAGCCTAAAGAACGGTCATTACCTTCAAACTCGAAATACTATGGTTAGGTTGATATCTTGCCTCCCCAATTCTAATAGGAACTCCGAGAGGGAGTTCGTGAGAGTGAGCGGGAACTGGCTCAATGGAGAACTCACCTGCCCGACCTCTCCCCGTCAGATAGGTCGATACCCTCTTTTTTTACTCTTCAGTATAACCATGTCATGTGCATTTTCACTTTAAGCTTTATTCTTTTTTTCTTTATTTATTTATTTATTTATGTTCGATCTGTTACTACTACTCTACACACTTTTACTAATTTCATTCATTATTTTCCGTTGTAGACTCTAAAAGGTTCTAGCCTAACCTGAGTGTTGTACGAGCTCGAGAGCTGAATTTCGTCTTACGCTCAGAAATTTTTGTGCACTACGACAGGCAATTGAGAGCCTCTCACCTGGTTTTTGGGTGTGTCCTTTTGTACACTAGCTACCAAGACTTTTAGAGAGCTTTAACATTCAAAAGCCCCCTTTTATCATATCTCGACATTCGGCTACCTGGATTCCTGCCGCAAGGGTTGACTAGTGGGGAAGCTAGGCATCAAGGGCCTAGAATAGTCTAGGAAGGCTCACTTGAACCGGTACGGGACGGCTCGGGTGACACGGTTTTTCACGGTCGGGTGGTGGATACTCCGATTCCCCTAAATTCGATTGCAGGAATGGTTCAACGGTGCAACATGGCTCTTGAACGCTGGTTCCCAACAGCACAACCGGTCAGGGGGACAGGTTGCTTCTCAATTACAATTGGGTCTCATGTGACCTCCACCTCTTCAACCTCCTCTTCTGGGTGGGAGTGCAACTTTCAATTGGGAGACAAAGCCTGCCCACCGACTCTTATGTTCAGACTTCGAGGAATGGCCTCGAAGGACAAGTCTCTGACAGCCTTGGCATGGCTCTATTGTTGCTTGCCAATCTAGACCACTACATGGATTCTCAGGATAAGGACATTGTCCTGAAGCTAAAGTGGCATGCTATAGCCGTGAGTATACTTATTCCCCATTAGTTAGCATTTCTTTATTATTATGTCTTTACCTTTTCCAACTTTATACCAACTTTATAAGTGTTAATACTCTAATCATACTAACTTTCTCCTTTTATCTCTATCACTATCCCAGGCTGCCCAATTGACCCATGTGGTAAAGGGTCGTTTAGAGGGCATGATGGAGGAGGCCGATAAGGAAAAAGCTCTGAAGTAGGTGGGCGAGGTCAGCTTGAAGAAAAAGACCCTAGAGTTGAACCCGGTAAAACGTCAGCCAATCACGGCAGAGAGGGCCTGAGAATTGGCTAAGTAAAAGGCCGAGGACCTGCAAGGAAAGCTCGGGGAGGCCAAAGTCAACCTTACCGAGATCTCTAGCATCGCCTCTACCCAGGACAAAGAACTTACTGACCTAAAGGAAACAATGAAGAACTGTGAGTAAAGTTTTTATAATATGGGCTTTAAGGATACTAAAAACTCGGCCGGGGCAGTCATTTTCTAGGCTTAAAGATTGGGATTTGGGGAAGGCAGGATGGTGGCAGTTAACGCGATCAGTCTCCCCTAGAACTCCGCTTTTAGAGACGCCAATCAAATTCCCCTGCCCAATGATCCGCCCATAAAGGTTCAGGAAAATGACCAATCCGAGGACGCTGAGGAAGAAGAGGGGGAAGACAGCCCTGGTATGAGGGAGTTGTCCCAACAGATTGATGCTCACGTGGTGGTGATTGATGAGGAGAACCCAATCACAACCACTCCCACTGAGACACAAAATGCCCCTCAATCAACCCCTAGTACAGCTCCTCCAACTGCCAGTGAAATTCCCCTGACCACCTCTGTTGTGCCCTGGGAACTGACCACCTGACCTGTTATATCATTTTTTACTTTTTGTTTCTTATTTCTTATAGGGCTGTTCAAACTTTTTGTATCTGGCCTAGTGATACTTTATTTATGTATTAAACTTTATTTGGTTTGCTTTATAGTGAATGCTTAAATTTTTTTAATCACTCCGTTTGCTTATTTCCCCATTTTATTTTCCTGTAACATTTAATCTATTTTTCACGCTGTTGTAACGCTTCCATTAGAGCGTAATTGCATGACCAAACCCTTTTCATACATATGATTTATTATTTTAAAGCTAAATCTTGGCATCATACCTCAAAAAATCCTAAGTGTTAATAGTCGGTAACATACTCGCAAAATTTTCTAGATCCTTGTCCGAAGGGTTTATCAATCAAAATCCCGTGAACTAGAGACTCACTCAATGAGTCACTTCAACCGAGACCCTCCTTATACAGATAGTCTCAATTTCTAAAAGCTTCGTTCTTTTTTCTTTTTTTTAGTAGTAATCAGCGAATAGACTCAAATCAAGACAAGGTTCTTAGAAAAATTCACTAAGGTTTTCACCTGATCAATGACTGGAGTCAGGCCAAGGCCAAGTTTCTATTCTTAGAAAAATTCGTTAAGGTTTTCACCTGGTCAATGACCAGAGTCAGACCGAGGCCAAGTTTCTATCCTTAGAAAAATTCAATACTTGTTTAACAACACATAATGCAACAACTGAATTCATTCCATACTCTCCATTCAAGTTCATTTACAAACTGAAACATATCTTACAATTTCCCTTCCACACTTAAGGATAATATTTTTTAAGATTATAAACATTCCACAGTCGAGGTAAAGGTCTTTCTTCCATGTCCTCCAAGTAATAAGCCCCTGTCCCGGCTATGGCCGTCACTCGATTAGGACCTTCCCAATTTGGGGCAAGCTTTCCCGCACTCAGATCTTTCATACTTCCCACTGCTTTCTGCAACATAAGATCACCTGCTACAAATTCTCTGGGCTTTACATTCCTATTATACCCCCTAGCCAACTTTTGCTGATAATCAGCGAGCCGAACAAATACCATATCTCGCCTTTCTTCCAGAGAGTCTAAAGTCCAGACCATTCGAGCGTCATTATCACTTTGTGTGAAATCTTCAACTCTCATGCTTAAAAAGCTGATCTCAATCAGTATCACTGGCTCACTACCTCTACCCCGTATGTCATAGAGAATGGAGTCTTACCCATTGATCTTCTCGGTGTGGTTCGGCAAGCCCATAAAACGTTCAGCAATTCCTTAGCCCAATTTCCTTTCACCCCTTCTAGCCTCCTTTTTAGACCATTCACTATCGTCTTATTCGTTGCTTCTGCCTGCCTATTACTTTGAGGATAAGCTGGTGATGAGTACCTATTAGTTATTCCCGGATTATTGCAATACTCCTGAATGGTTTTATGGTCAAATTGTAGTCCATTTTCCAAAATGAGTGCCTGGAGTACCCCAAATCTTGTAATGATGTTTCTCCACACAAATTTCTTCACATCCACATCCTGAATATTCGCCAAAACTTCAGCTTCCACCCATTTTGTGAAGTAATCAGTAGCAACCAACACAAACCTCCGGTTCCTTGTCGCCCGAGGGAACAGTCCAATTATGTCCAGACCCTACTATGCAAAAGGCCAAAGGCTAGTGACTGGGTTCAAATTTCCATCCGGTTGGTGAATGATTAGGGCATGCCTCTAACACTAGTCACATTTTTTGACGTAGTCAACCACATCCTATTGTATACTCGGCCATTAAATTCCCTGGGTCATAGCTCAGTGGGCTAAAGACCTTCCTCCCAAATGTCCTCCATATATCTTTTTATGCAGCTCGGCCAAAAGTTCGACAACTTTATCCGGATGGAGATATAACAAATAAAGTCCCCCAAACAAGTGTCGATACAACTTGTTGTCCTCGGAAAGCCAGAAAGTAGTCGACGTACTCCTTACTTTCTCAGACTCTTTTGGATTAGTTGGAAAAGATCCATTAGATAGGAATGAAATATACAGATCCATCCAACTTGGTCCTAGTACTGTAATTGATGCTACTATTGCATGGTGTTCTATACTTAGCTACTCCAATAACTCCACAAAGATCATTCGGGGAACACATTCATCTGATGATGAGGCCAAAGTTGCCAATGAGTCGGCATGACTATTCTGACTTCTTGGTATCCTAACCATACTCACCTTTTGAAAAGCTGCTTGTAGAACCTTGTACAACTTCAAATACTACTACATACGGGAATCCATTGCCTCAAAGTTCCCTTCAATTTGACTCACCACTAGTTTTGAGTCCGAGAACACTTCAACTTCCTCAGCACCCTGCTACTGGACCGCCCTGAGACTGGAAATAAGGGCCTCATACTTAACCTTGATTTTAGAAGCGCAAAAACCTAACCTCAGTGACTTTTCCAACCGGACTCCTTCAGGAGATATCATTACGACCCCGATCCCAGATTCTCTTGTATTATATGCAACATCCACATACACGCGCCATTTTCTAACCATAACCTAGCATATTCTAACAGGAATTCCCAGTTAAAGGGTGAATTCAACTAAAAAGTCCGTTAACACCTAACCCTTAATAGAATTCTGAGGCTTGTACTGTATGTCAAAAATTCCAAGCCTAGTTCCCCATTAAGCTATCCTTCCAGTGAAATCCGACCTCCTCAAAAGCGACTGCAGGGGTGCTCGGTCAACACCCACACCATATAGGCCTGAAAATAATGTGGCAGCTTTCTCGTAGCATGCACCATGGCTAACGCCATTTTTTCTAATGGCAAATACCTAGTTTCTGTGTCAACCAACATTTTGTTGAGATAATACACTGGTCTTTGGATCCTGTCCTAATGTCTTAGCAATACCGAGCTTACCACGTGATCGGAAACCGCCAAATACATATACAAATCTTCTTCAAGATCGGGCCGGGACAAGGCAGACAGGCTAACCAAATAAGACTTCAGGTCTTTGAATGCCATGTCACACTCTTCCATCCACTGAAAACCCTTCCACTTTTTCAACAACCGAAAGAAGGATCTACACCTATTCGCGGACCTCAAAATGAATCTATTCAAGGCAGCAATCATCCCAGTGAGCTTTTGCACCTCTTTAGGGTTAGTAGGTGGTTTAAGTTATTGAATGGCTGTAATCTGATCGGGGTTGACCTCTATTTCCCACGTAGTTATCATGTAACCTAAAAATTTACCCGATCCTACACCAAAAGCACATTTATCTGCATTGAGGTGTAACTTATGTTGCCTCAATATTTCGAAAAACTTCTACCAAATTAGGAACATGCTCTTCACCTCTTTTACTCTTTACCACCATATCGTCGAAATAAACTTCAACCGTTTCACCAATTTGTTCCTTGAACATCCTGGTAACCATTTGTTAGTACGTTGCCCCAACATTCTTTAATCCAAAATGCATTATTGTGTAATGGTAACTACCCTCAGGTGTAATGAAGGAGATTTTCTCTTGATCCTTGGGTGCTAAAGCGATCTAATGGTAGCCCTGAAAGGAATCTAGAAAGCTCATTCTCTAGTGTCCAATTGTAGCATCCACTAGCTGGTCGATCTTTGGTACAGGGAACGGATATTTTAGGCATGCTTGATTAAGATCAATAAAATCAACACAAACTCTCCATTTCCCATTCTTCTTCTTATTAACGATATGAGAACTTCTACCTGATCTTCTAGTTGCATATTTTTACCTATCCGAAAGTACCTATTAGCATAAGGCAAAATTCATACTTGAACTAACTCCTTCATGCTGTCTACCTCCAATAGGCTTTCAGCATCCTGTAATTGCAATAATTGCTCCGCTTCAACTTGATCTTTCTGTTTGATCTCATGGTTAATGGCAACCACCAAGCACTGTCTTACTGCCTTCTGGTCAACTCGCACCACTGCCACCCTATCTTTAACTGGGAATTTGATCTTCTGATGCAACGTAGAAGGTACTGCCCCCCATACCATGGATCCAGGGCCGTCCCAAAATCACAGTGTACGATGAAAAGGCATTAACCACTATGAAATTTACCTCAACCTCCTTTCCCTCAGTTACTATCGAGAGTTTTATCTGCCCTTCAGGCACTACCACTTTGCTATCAAATCCCACCATCGGAGTATCATATTTACTCAAATCATCGAGCCTTAACCCTAGCCCCTTATATCGGTCAGGGTACATGATCTCAGCCCCACTCCCTTGATCTATTAACACTCTCTTTACCAAGAATCCACCGATCCACAGGTCACCACCAAGGCATCATCATGCGGTTGAGACGCTCCTTCCAAGTTTGCTTCACCACACGTGATCGAGATCGAGGTTCTCCTAAGCTTCTTCTCTGGTCAGTCTATAAAGTCTGCTTCAGGTGGGATCACCACACTCAATATGCCGCTCCCACGACTCATACTGACTCCGATGGAAGTTGCATGAATGACCTCAATAATTCCCAGGGGCGAGAGAAGTGCATTGTTACTCTGACTTCCCGAGCCCTAGCCTGTATTTACCCCTTCTTAGCCAACCACAAATTCCTTCAAATATCCCACTTCTACAAGCTACTCCTATTGGGATTAGTGCCCTACAATCCTATTGTATGATACTATGTATTATATTATGTACGACATTATGTATGACATAATGTATGACTTAATATTATAATTAATAAAATTTGTTTTATTATTATCTAAAATAATAGTAACATGAATATTTGGACATTATCATATAGTCCATGAGATACATAGTATGTGATTTATGTGAAAAATTACAGAAAATATAAATCACAAGTTCTTTGTAAACTCAGAATGTTAGTTTGTAGTGGGTGATGAAATTAGGTATTTCATCTACGAAGACTATAACATATTAACTAAGATGATTTGTCTTGATTATGGAAGTGGTGATTTCTAGTTGATATGTTAACATGTTTTAAGAGTTAAGACATATTGAATTGGACCGCAGTGAGATTTATTATTCTCATAACGACTGTCAATTGAATAATAAATCTTATGACTTGTATTTGTATGAACTCTTAATCCTGAGAGAATAATGGACTTGATCATGAAGTGTAAGTTATTTTGATATATCAGGAGTGAGATCTAAAGTAACGGTCAAAACTTCAGTATGTTGGGCAGCCACATTTAGTGTTGATGGAACATATATTCTCAAGATGGAATTCATAATCTTTTAACGGAGATACAAAATATTCATTTGAGATAAGTTTAATAGGTTTGTTATTCAGAGAGTTAGGCCTAACCACTTTGGTAAGAAATTACTAAAGTATATATTTATGAAATTGGATTTCATAAATATATAATGAATAACTTATAAGGATTAAATCGGGTACTCAAGGATTAAGATGTAGTAATCTATAAAGTGGCAGTCTTCATTTATGACTTTGTATTACTACGAATATTTTATGAAGGGGTTGTATGTACAATAAAGTCTTGGGATATAATTTATTAATAAGGCCTAGAGTGCAATTATATTTAATACCATTATATTTATATAGTAGTATTAAATATAATTAATGGTAACTTTGGACTTGTCAAGAGTTGGCAGAAAAGCCCAAGAACCATTGGAGCTAGTGTCTTATTTGTTCCCTTTTTATCCCACTCCAAGCCACATATTAAAGCCCAATTGGAAAGGCCCAAAAAGGCTAGCCCAATTAGATAATCAGTTATTATGAGAGAAACATACAGAATTTTGTAATCAATCACAAGTGCATGAAATGTTTTGTATGTGAGTGTTGGATACTCTCATTCTCTCTAGAATAAACACATATAACTGATTGAGAGATCACACATTTCGGCGTTAGTGGAATTGGAGTGAAAATTGAAAGTGTTCCCGAAAACTTCTGATCTTTGTTTTGAAATTCTTCACACCAAGGTACACTATCTTGTTCTTTATTCTGAAACTTACATAATGTATGTTAACAATTGTGAATGAAGTAGATCCATTAATTTTTCGCTGCGCACATTTACTTTTCCAACAGCTCCAAATGGTCCTTCAACACATAACACTGCTTGGTAGTATGACCTTTCTCTCTATGGTAAGTGTAATACAAGCTCTAATTCCTTCTCTTCAAATCCCTACCCATCTTTCCTGACCATCGAAAGTAAGGCTCATTCTTAATATACTCAAGGATCTTATAGACAGGCTCCTTAAACGTCATATTAATTTCCTTGGTCCGCTGCATCAAATCCACATTAGAAACCCTTGGCTCCCGCCTAGTTCTTTGCTGAAACCTCTCAGGATGATAATCTTTATGGTATTGTGAAGAAGTCGGGTCTTTAACTTTGCCCTGTAGCTGATCATTTTCTAATCTCTTATACTCTTCAATCCTTCTCATAAGCTAATGCATGTCCTCGGGAAGCCGCATGGTTAGAGAATCCTTTAGTTTCGACTACTAGGGCTACCCGCTCATTTCCTCCTCCTATCTCTTTGTATAGCTCCCAATACTTGTTCGCATAAGATCAAAGGATCTCCCCACTTCTCATCCTTATGGATAACAAGGCATCGATTTGCTGAAGAACTTTGCTTCACATTATAAATCGTGCCCTGAACGCTTGCATCAACTCCCCGAAGTTTCGAATAGAGCCCTTCCTTAAACCATTAAATCACCTCATAGCTGTCGATCCAAGACTAGAAGGGAACACCTTGTACATCAAACCATCATTCTGGGAATAGAGCGACATCATTTGAATATAGTGACTTACATGCTCCACCGAATCGGTTTTTCCATCATAAATGGTAAACGGTAGGAGGGTGAACTGCCTCAACATTTCTATGCACTCAATCTTGTCAGAAAAGGGTGAACGGGCAGCTCTCCTTAGTGCTCGGCTCATGGCATCCAAAGCAGCATTATAGTGCCTATGCCTATCATGATGGGGAGATTAGTAACAAAGCCCACTAGTTTCACGAGATCTATCCCTCGATAGTCATGAACTACTGCCCTGAGATGACTCTCCCCCGGTGTAATCTGGGTCATCAAACGAGTCCTCCTAGTCCCTTCTACGTTGTCAGCCCCTCAGCTCAATCTCTAGGTCCTTAACTTGTTTTCGTAAATTCTCCAACTCTCCTTCCTTATCATTGTGATGAGATTACTCAGGGATATAGGACATGGTTCGTTCCCCTTGTAAAGATCCTTCGTCTAAATCATATCTGGTCTGATTCCCCTCTTGCATGCGTTGCTGCTCACTTCTACACTCCTTTTCCAACCTCCTACGACCCTTTGAGGAAGCCCTTGAATGGTTTCCTCCAACAGAGCTTTCTTCAGCATGTGGACCTTCCATAATAGGACGATATCAAGCTTGCTCGAAGCCTGTGGTTTAGTAGGATCCCCATAGACAACGCCAATTGTGGACCCCAAACCTACTGTGGCTATGAAACTGAGCGAAGGATTTGGGCTCCCAATTTATTTATTTGTGGGCTTTCTAGCAATCCTACGGGTAGGACCCCAAGCACTAACTAGATAGTCCAAGCTGTATCCTTTTTGATAACCTCTAAACCTACAAACCTCACCCTCTCATGGTTCTTCCTCCTCTCTTTTTGCTCACATTCCCTTCCCTCTGTGTCTTTCCCTCTTCTCCCTCTGTTTTTTTTCAACTGTTTTTCCCCCCAAAATCCCCCCTTTGTTTGTCTTCCCACCCCTTATATAGTATTTCTTTAGTAAGATACTAATCATTATTGTTTCACCAATTCACATGCACTTCCACTTTCATCAAAATCCTAAGGAATCATCATTCCTTTGAAGATTCTCTTGAAACTTTTTAAGACGCCAAATAGCGTACGGTAGTGAGTTCCCCAAAAGCATTAACAACTCTCGACTACCGACTTTAGCTTGGTCAATTCTTCGTTGGTTCCTCACCATCTCATCAATCGGTGTTAGGTTAAGCGCTATAGGATTTCCCCCAAATGATAATTTCTTTGTCCCAATACACGTGTTTTTGGGTTGAGCTCACTCCAACCGAGTTTGAGGTCCATTTCCCTCTTATGGGCTGGCCTTGGCTATTCGGGCCCCCTGGAGCTTTATGGGATTGCCCAAGTATTTCCCCAGAGAAGGAGTGGACTGAAATCTGTGGATGTCACAAAGAGATTCTCTAGTGTCGCTGTCAACATTTGGGGAGAAAAAGACCCTTGTTTTAGTTTCACTGGCCAATTAGCTTGATCTATCACTGAAAATGTCCAGCACATCTCTAACTGTGGAACAGCTCACCTAGTTTGCCTTGTCAAAAAGTACTACATCATCAGTAAACATGAGGTAGGAGAATGCTGGTCCACTCTTTGAAGACTTGAAAGGAGTCCAAAGCTTCTCACTACAGTTTTCCTCAATTAAATGACCCAATAAATCCATACAAATAATGAAAAAATATGGCGATAAAGGATCACCTTGCCTGATGCCTCTAGAAGGGTAAAATCTCTCTAAGGTTCCCCCAATAAATAAAATGGAAGTGGCAACAGAAGTAACACAACTCATAATCAATTGAATCATGTTCTAGGGGAGGTTGATCCTCATGAGCATTTCTCTAATGAAGCTCCACTCGAGCTTATCATAGGCCTTCTCTAGGTCAACTTTGATCACCATGTACCCTTCTTTGCCTTTAGCCTTACTGATAGTATGAATTAATTCTTGAACTATAATCACATTATCAATACCTTTCCTATTTGGCACAAAAGCTGCTTGGAGCGGACTAATTACTTGATTTAGGTAGGGCCACAACCTTGCCTCTATGATTTTAGTGACAACCTTCTAAACAAAATTGCACAAGCAGATAGGTTTGTAATTACTAAGCGATTCCGACCCTTGCACTTTGGGGATAAGGGCGATGTGCGTCCTATTCAAATAATCAAGAACCACCTTATCCCTAAAAATTTTTTGAACTTCTTTGACCACTGAGTTGCCAGCTCTTAGCAAGAAGCGTTGGAAGAAGCCCGCATGGATGCCATCCGGACCAAGGGCCTTAAAAACTTTCATGGACCAGAGAGCAGCCTTTATCTCATCAACCGACACTTCATAATCTAAACTGTCGTAAACTTCATTTGGAAGCGCACTGCCTACCATTGAGAGATTGGAGGAGTAATTCGAGGGGGAAGAGGTTTTAGAGGTGGAGTAGATTTCTTCAAATCCCTTTTGAATAAAAACAATTATATCTCTCTCTTTTAGAATCCAATCCCCCACTATATTTTTTATGGCTGTGATTCTGTTTCTTTTCCTTCTGACTAAGGTGGAAAGGTGAAAAACGAAATGTCGCAGTCTCCCTGAACAATCTTGTTGATCCGAGACTTTAGAGCCCAAAGCTCATGCTCCTAACCCAAAACTTGATCAAGCTCCAACTGTAATGTTCTTTCCAATTGGAGAAGAGAAGAGGAAGGATTATTTGCTATTGCTCGTTGGATGCCATTTAGTTTGGCCATGATTCTTCTTTTCTTAGCAAACACATTTTTGAAGTGTTCCTTATTCCAAGTGGTGGCTTTTTTGGCAAAGTTTTCCATGACCTTAGCTAAATTTGGAACTGCCGCCCAGGATGAAAAGACAACACCAGGAAAGGAGGTATCCGAGAGCCAAAAGCTTTGGAAGACAAAAGGTCGAGATCGTTGTATAGGTTTTCTTGGATTCAATTCATGAATGACTAGGCAGTGATTCAAGTGACACCTGGTAAG
Source organism: Quercus gilva (assembly GCA_023621385.1). Classification (NCBI taxonomy): domain Eukaryota; kingdom Viridiplantae; phylum Streptophyta; class Magnoliopsida; order Fagales; family Fagaceae; genus Quercus; species Quercus gilva. Next base: position 21,164,610 of record CM042484.1, read on the forward strand.
ATGAGTGACTTGGGCTTCAGGGTAGAGATGTCACCATTCCGGGGTGACGAAGAATCTATCTATGCGTTCCTGTATAAGCCCACTAATTTCTCTTTTGTTGGTCTAGGTGAATCTTGGTCTCAAGAACCCTAAGCCCACCATGTTTACACCTGTCTAAACAATCTTTGAATTGCAGGGAGTTATTAATACTTACAAGCCTCCCACCAAATTTATCACTATTTACAAAAGGTTCATTAAAATCACCAACTAACATCCAAGGCATGTTATTTAATTCAGAAATAAAAATGAGATTGTTCCAAAGAATACGCCTTTAAGCTATTCTCGGGCTTGCATATATAACAGAGAGAAGCCAACTAGTGTCTAAAGGACGTACCTTTACCACCACGTGGATCTCTTGCTCAGTGTTCGCAAGAAGGGTGATTTCAACTCTATCTGAGTTCCATAGCAACCACAAACCTCCCGTATACCCAATGGTCTTGGTGTGAATCGCACCATTAAACGATAGTTTATCAATGATCTCCCTTGCTCTAGGACCATCTAATTGGGTTTCCATAACCACCATAATTGCTGGATTATGAATCTGGGCAAGCTCTCTTACGTGACTTTGAAAGTTGGGCTTTAGAGCGCCCCTGCTATTCCAGATGATGATATTCATGATGGGTTGGTGATTTGGGGTAGGGCACTCATCAATTTGAGGTAGGGCTCTTGCTTACTCCTCAAATTCCATCATATTCGTCTCACCATTTCCCCATATTGGCCCTTCCCTGGCATCAAAGCCAGGCAGTGCTCTAGGACCTCCATTTCTAGCTCACGTGCAATCGAGTGAAAGTTGAACTCCTCTATGGGGTGAAAGATCTATACGATCTTGGTGATGTGCTTGTTGCCCATTATGGTCGTTGAAATTGGTTTGGATTCCAACATCCTCCTCTCCGTCAGAGATTCCTATGGATTCACTTCGTACAGCATTGGTAAGGGCGATATCTGAGGTATTGATTCCTAAACTACTTGCCTCTCCTCCTTCGAGTTGGTGCCGTCGGCAAGGAATTGCCACTAGGGGTTTATCATCTCTTTCCAAGCTAGATTGTCTAAAGCTAGTGTCCCTTTCCTGATGCTCTTCTTGGTGAGGTAAAAGAGAAATTCCTATGCCTTCTTAAGTTCTGGATTGAACCAACCCATTACCCGGGTCGAACTCGCTTGAATTTTTGCTATGATTATCTCTGGAATTTCTATGACTACTCCTTCCAGATTTATGGCCCACTTCTGCTATGCTTGAGAATTGGAAATTTGGGTTGAGGGAAGAGATTACTCCATTCTTTTTCCACGAAGAGGTTCGTTGAACTTGATTGAAATGGGGCAGCTGCTTTTCTCCAATGGGATTTTGTAAGAGGCTACCAGAAGCCCTAACACGGGCATTTACCTTTTTAGCCTTAACCGAGGCCCCTAAGAAGGGGTTGGGATGGGCGGGTTTTTTAGTTGGGCCGTTGCTAGACTGGCCCATTTGTCTAGTGGTCTCGCTAGCTTGATGCTTGGGTGCGTTGGGCCCGATAGAGCTGAGGTCAAGAGTAAGCTTTCATTTGCTGTCCTCTAATGGCCCATTATCCATCACCGTAACATTTGGAGTACGATTAGCTTGAATTGGTCCCACCTCATCTGCCTGCACAATCTGGGCTTTTGGACTTTTATGTCCACCTTTTTTTCGTGTCACCACCAACCACAATCTGTAGTCCCCTTCTTGTACGTCCCTAATTGTACTGTTTGAGCTGACAGAGGGTCCTGGATCATGCCTGTCACGTGGGATAGACATTGGCTCTAATTGGCTTTTCGACACCTCCTTCTCGGGTGGCTTAGGGCCACAAATGACAAAAGGGCAGGATTCTCTTCGGCAACCTACTTTGCCGCATCTGAAGCAAAGTTTTTGAATCCATTTATACAAAACTGGCTGCTCTAGTTTCCCAATTAGGACTGTTGTGATGAGAGGTTTGTCCACATCAATTTGCACACAAAGCCTCACATAACGTCCCCTAGCTTCTGAGGCAGTGTGTGTGTCAATCCTCAAAACTTTACCCACAACATCTCCAATCTCTTTGAGGACTTGAGCTTCATAATACTCGATGGGCAGTCCATTAAACCTGATCCAAACCACTATTGACGACACATTAGCCATTTCAGCCTTGAAGTTGGGCTTCCATGGCCTAATGGAGAGGAAGTGTTCCCCTAGGAACCATGGACCCGTCCTTAACACAGAGCCATGGTCCTTCTTAAGTGAGAAGCGAACTAGGAATAAGTCCTTCTCAAGATCAACACAATCCAACCTGCCTATTGGTTTCCACAAAGCCATTAATTTCATCTGAATGAAATTAAGGCTTACGGATCAGCCATAGACTTTTACTGTAAGAGCTTTGGACCACAGTGCTCAAATCCGTCGTTTCATAGACTTGAAGAGTTTAACTGCCGCAAAGCCTGCTCAGAGATTCTGCACATCATCATCTGAGTCAGCATCATCAAGCATCATCATTTCAGCAAGGTTAAAAGCTTGGGTATAGGCACCTAGGATTTCCCCTATGACTTTATCTTTAAAGGATTTTCTGACGAAACCCTAATCTAATCTCGGATCTATGTTTGCATTCTCCCCATTCTTAAAGCTCGCATGGTGCCCGTCTTTAATCTTTTTGTTGCCTCGGATTAGTTCCGCCTCCTCTTGTAGGGAAAGGGCTTTTGGGTTCATTCCATTTTTTTGGGAGTCCCTCAAAAGAAATATAAAGGTCTCCACTCATTTTATTGTGGTTTAGGTTGAACTAGTAGCAAACACAGGGAGGGGAAAAATGTAATGTAATTATTTTATAAGAAAATAATATAAAAATTGTAAGTTAAATTAAATAGTATATATATATTTTTAAGAGTATTTTCTATTTTATAAGTTTTATGTAATGAAATATATAATATATTTTGCATTCAACAACAATAAATAGTGATATATATATATATATATATATAACATAATAAAAAAATTAAATTACATAATTATAACATTATTTTATACAAAGATGTTATTAAAAATACTTTTTTTTTTAAATATACCATAATCGGTAAACTAACTTAAAGATATCCAAGAATTTTTTTTTTTTTTTTTAAATGTTCATCCCTATTCTATGAAGCACGTGTTCCATTAAATTTAAATTATTATATAAATTTAGAATTGTAGCATTTTTTTTTTCTTTTTAAATATAAGTATAATGCCTATATTAATAAAACTTGAATTTTAAAATAATCTTTTGAATATTTATCATTTTATTGTTTTTATTAGGGTCCATATCATTAATTTCTAATGCTTATTTTGTTTATATTTTTTAGCCCCAAACTAAAGAGTTTGGCCCAAATAGAATAAAATTTCATATTTTTCAACTGAAAAATTAAACCAAAAACTAAAAAAGGTAACTTACAAAAAAATCAATTTAAGGCCTAATTAGTTGAAAATGGACCAAAGGAACCAAATGGACTGAGATATAGGGATGGCAACTACTGCCCAACCCATGGATACCCTACCCTAATAGATCGAGTTTTACCTGGCCCGATAAAGAATAGGGTCGAGTTTTGGTTTTTTACAAAAAAACCCGAAGTGGGTCCTAGTCGGGTCTAAGTTTTTGGTAAAACCCGGCCCAAACCCGGACCCAACCCGACCCGATTACAAGTTAATACAATTACAAAAAAAAAAAAAACCCGATATATATACTTATAAACCCTAAAACTAATACTCTCTCATTTCACAACACACACTTTGAACTCACCAGCCGCCTCTCTCCTCTCCCACTTTCACTTGCTCTCACTCACTCTCAATCTCACTGCCAGCCCAAGCTATCACTGCCCTCCCTCAAGCGCTCCCTCAAGCGATCAAGCACCACGCAACTAGCAACTCACCCAACTCACCACAACCAAAACCAAGTCCAGAAAACAAGATAATGCTCGCCAACAAGCCCAGCCACAATCAAGCGATCAAGCACCTCACCCGTTACAGATCCACCATGAACCACCCCTCACTCGGTATAGATCCACAATCGGTGTGGTTTGGGTTTTTTTCTTTTAGTGTTTTTGTGAGCAAAACTTGGGTTTTTTTTTTTTTTTTCTTTTTTTTTTCTTTTTTTTTATGAGCCAAATTTGTTGGGTTTTTTTGGTGTTTTGTTGCTGAGGTTTTAAGATTTGCTAATTTTATTCCTGGGTTTGCAAAATTTATGGGATTTGATGGATTTTTTGTACAAATTGGTTTGTTAAATCTTGGCATCCATTTGGATGGCAAGAAAATTACATGTATATTCTGTGATTTGTAATTTTGGGTTTGTACTGATTTTTAGGTTTGTGATTTTGGGCCGGGGCCTGACAGGGCGGGTTTGGGTGTAACAAAAAATATCTGTTTATTAAATGGGCTGGGTTCGGGTAACGGGTACAGACTTGCAGATCGGATCCAGGCATAAAGAAACCCGATCTATTGCCATTCCTACTGAGATAGATCGAATTGACCACCGGATTAGGCCAAATAGGACCAAATGGACTTAAATGGACCAAAATGCTATGCTAATGTGGCTCAATAGGAGGGTGGTAACAATAATTTGTACACTTTCATCCTTTATGTATTATATAGATGCTTTGGCCAAGCATCTAGCTTAGTGACTTTTTTTACTGTCTTGATAGGGAGGAGCTCAGATTTCAATCCTAAAAAAAAGTGCTTAGGGAGATATCATTTTCCCAATGGCTAACATGGCTTATTGTGTTTGACCCATAATTAAAAATTGTCACTGATAGACATAGATGTAAGTGACATTGCTCCAATCACAACATGTTGTGTAAAAAATTATGAAACAGCTAGTTTGCAGACGCACACAATACGTGGGAATGTATAAATATTATGTAATGGAGTGTAATATATAAAAAGTAACAATTATTACAAGTTTTATTTATTTAAAAAAAAAAGATTTTTACAAGTATTTTTTATTGTTTTATCTCTACAAAGTATAAATATATCATACTATTATATTTTGTATGTTTGATTAATATTTTTTTTATGGTGAGCTATATTTTTCTAACTTCTATTGTAGTGTGTTATATTTGATATACAACTAAATTTTATAAATTTCAAATTTATTATTCAAATTTCTCATCTCTTAAGAAATAATGAGATTATCATAATAATATAAATTCATCACAAAATTCCAATGTTATCTTAACCAAAATTAAGATGAAACAAAAGGAATAAAAAATAGACTTTATAATAATTTATCACTCAAAAAATTGGTAGGCATTTTCAAATTCTCAGTCATGGAAATTATGTTTTGATATAAACTCAAATTCGTATTTCCCAAAAAACTAAGTATAAGCTTTATGACAACGAACTCTTTTCAATTAGTCTAGGTGCTAGGGTTCTTTGAATTGTTCTTCTATCATTGAGTTTCTTTCTACTCTTAGAATTGTGCCATGAGTTATTTTTTCTTTGATGTTGTTTTTTCTTATGTTCACCATCATGAACACCATGTATTTTTTATTTTTTTTATTTTATCATGATTAATGTTACTCTTATTACCCATCAAAAAAAAAAAAAAAATTAAGTATTAACCCAAATCAAAATTCAAGCAAAGCTATATAAAAGGGAGAGTGAAGACTTTGTAATGGTAAATTAAAAAAACACAATACCAAAACACGAAAAAAAAACCATAAAAATAAACCATCAACCTTAAACAAAATTATAAGGAAAAAAAAAAATCCACAAGAAAGTAAAGAGAGAAAGAGAGATAGTACTCACAATTTTTTGCGGGGAAAATACGGATTGAATGGGAGAAATGATATTGAATTTATACAAAAGAAAATAGGAAGAAGAATAGTTAAAATATAAGAAAGAGAAAATGATGAAGAAAGTGTAACAGTAAAGCAGAGAGTAGTGGGGAGATAAAGAGGTAAAGTAGAGAGTAGTATGAAAACAAAGAGGTAAAGAGGGAGGGAAAATATTGAAGAAAGTGTAATAGTAAATGTGGACTAATAGGAAGAAGAATAGTCTTTTTCTTTTTTTCTTTTTTTTAGAATAGAGAGAATAAAAGTTTAGAAAGAGAAAATAAGGTAGAAAATAAGTAGATAATGTGGCCGCTGATATGACTTAATAAGAGCGTAATAACAGTAAATGTTACACTTCGACTTTTAGATAGATATATATATATATATATATATATATAGATGTGTGCATAACATTAGTACTTCAATTCACGTTTTCAGTGAAATTTTCTAACATGCAACAGTTTCTGTAACAAGCATTTCCCTTATTTAAAAATAAAAAATCAACCCTTAATGACTAGGTCTACTTGAACATGAGGACTACAAACTATAGACCAAACTCAGTTGCACAAAGAATCAGTTTCAAAAGGGCTGTTGTCATTGCTAGAAGCTCATCACTATTTAATTTTCTATTATTTCTTGTTCTCTTTCTAAATTCTCATTTCTCTGTAGAGTACTGCTTTTTAACTAACAAATTGCTCATTGCTATTTTCACAGCTTCGGCAGCTGCCAGGAAAACTTTTTCCTCAACAGACACTTTCCTGCCACTTCTCAAGCAGTTTATCTCCACCAGGAATCTCATTATGTTCCAAGACAATTGGTTCATCATCGGTAGAACCAAGACTGCGTTTCTTAAAACCGAGACAACCCTCACACGGGCCAGAGAAGGGTGATCAAAAAACCATGCAAGTTAGAGACACCCATCACCATCCACAATAATCCAGCAGAAGAGATCATCCTTTGGCTTGTTGGAATGAAGTCCTCTCCCATAATTGAAACTACCTGTAAGAATTTAACCAGATGGAAATAGAAAATCCCCGTCTGGGGTTGTTCCTCAAAAAAAAAAAAAAAAAAAAAAAAACGATGGAAATAGAAAAATTGTTAACACGCTACAATAAGTATCCCTATTTCATGATAACATGACATATGGAATCTAATCCTAAAATTGATAGGCTGAACAATATAGAGCAATTATACATAGCTATAGTAATATCAAGCAAGATCAAGAAACGATCAACTGGACATTTTTTTCTTTTGATAAGTATTGGACCCAATGCAGATCCACTGGACACAATGAATTTATTACATTAATGCATCCAATAGTGCCTGATCAAAGGGCAGTCTGTTCTTCTGGAGAGTTGCACTATACTACAATTATTATTGCTCAAGTGGTTGATGTCCTTACCCTTGCAATTGAAAGAGTTTGGGTAGAGAGGACACAGCTCTACAATACTATTCCTTGCAAGCTAAAATCCAAAAAATGTTAATAAGTACTTAGGCCACAAACCGAAAAAAGAATCCACCATGAACATAGGATACTACAAGGAGGGCTTAATGACTTGCCTTTCAGTGGCCACTGCAATCAGTGTACCATCTGGGAAGGTGGATAGATCAGTAACAGTCAAATTGCACTCTTCTCCTCTTCCATTAGACTCTAAAACCTTGCCTTCAGGAAGCATGTGAAAATGAAACCAAGTAAACAAGCAGGCTAATGGTAAAAAACAAAGGAAATTGCACATTCTAGTTTTAAAAATCCCAACTCATTTCTGTTATTTTTTATATTAGGTAAAACTAAATGTACCTTGATTTTTTGGTAATATATATACCATTAATGCAGCCTGGGGTGTAATCCAAAGACCACTTATGGCCCTTATGACTAAAAACGAGTCCATTCTATACATAACCAAAAAGAACATTCTACTCCTATTTCAAACACCAACCAAACAAGGATCCGGAAATTATTTAAAGGCAATGTTTTAATTTGTTTTTTATTTTTTATTTTCTTTATTTATAAAAATGATTACACAAACATGCATCTAGTAGACTTTGAACCCATGACCTGACCCCCCACCCCTTCTCATGGTGTAGGAAGTGCTGCCTGAGCTAAAATTAATTGACTAGTAATTACACACCTAGTAGGTCTCGAATGCATGACCTCATCCTCCACCTTGTTTTTACAAGGAAAGAAGATGCCATTACAGGCAAATTTCATATGACTTAATACACCAACCTAGGCAAGGGCAGTGAGTGATATCTTGTTGGAAATTAATTTGTAATCTAATAAAGAAAATTCTAGATGAAGGGATGTTGTATTTCCATGATGATAAGCTAGCTGTTGGAGTATTAGAGGGCCAGTCTTTGTATCCAGATTGCTAGCTCTTTGGTTCTAGAATGAGCTTTTCAATTATAAATATGTATTGTTGTAATGCCTTCATGCAGAACAGAGAATTCTGTCTTATGCAGTAGCAGCAGCTCTGCATCATAGGGATAGAAACCAAATTTCTAATCCATTGCTCTATCAATAAAAATTCAGGAGCAATAAGTCTAGTCTGTCCATGGCTTTCCCTTCTTTATTCACATTCTAATTTACCGCCTTGCCTCCAGAATATGCCAACATTTTTCAGAAGAACAAAGAGGTCAGTAGGAACCTCAGGAAAACTTAGAACAATTGCAATACCTTTGCTCCAACTTCACAAGTATCAAGGAGAGATCCAGAGGAAATATCCCACAACCGAACCTGTCAGAGAAGCATCAATTTACTTATAGTCCAAAACTGTACCTTAAAGCAAACAACTTATAACATGCAAAGTTGTTACAATCTTACTGTTGAATCACCACTTCTAGAGACAAGAAACCATTGGGGGGTGGTCTAAAGTAAACACAAAAGCAAGGGAGGGCACAAATCTGGCAGTAGATGCAAAAAAGCGACAGAAATTAGTCTCTAGCAGCTACAACAATACATACACAGGAAGATAAAAGATAACTTATATGATAAAGATTTAATAAGGAATATTAAGACCCTGTAGACCCGAACCTCAGCGACTTGATTTAGTCTTTTCGGCTCCTGAAGGCTGATAGCAAGCAAAGGCTAAATTTAGCTCTTGGGAGATTTGAACTGTCTTTGGCAATACCAAGTGCCATGTAGACTTGAACCTCAGCCACTAGGTTTACTGCAAGCACACATAATAGGAAATTAAGATCCATCAGGCTTTACCACAGAGCAAGTACATTTCCACACACAAAATATGCACATACTCAGTTATTCATTCATGGCAAATTCACAAACATAGATGCGTAGAGTACTAAGAGCAGTGAGATGTTGAATACCCTCTGGTAGTGACATTAGCTTCGGACACCGTTTAATTATTAAGTCCTCAAGGTTAGTTAAATATTGAATTCCTTCAGATAAAGAGCATAATGCGTCACAGTCCTGAATCCATAGCTTCTGTAGTGAAGATAAGCCCCGCAAACCATTCGCAGGAAATGACAAAAAATTTTAAACCCTACTATTTCCAGTAGCCGTAAAGAATGCATGTTCTGGAGTGTGTCAAGAAGATTTTCAATCATTAAGTTTTAAATCTTTCAATGTGGAAAGATTATACAACTGGTTTGCCAGTGGCTTGAAATTGCGCACCAAGGGAATATTCAAGGACTCAAGCATCTTATGTTTTTGAAAAAGTCCATCTGGAAGAACTATCATCACTGAACTAAATAACGTAAGGTCAGAAAGTGAAGTGAGATTAATCACTGAACTAATTACGTTGCACCATTGATTTGAATGTACAAACGTGTAAGTGAAGGAATTATAGGCAACTCAACTAACTTTGGGCAATATGAAATGGATAATCGGCTTAGGTGGGGAAAACTCTCTCTTTCATTTATTGTTCCCCATTTCTCCAAATTATCCATACAAAGTAAGTTGAAACTCCGAAACGATATTGCACTGTCCCCTTGGAACTCATGCCAATATATTTCACAGCATGCATGCCAGTTATAGTAAGATCCTTGAGGAATGGCAGTTTGCCAAGGGTTGGCAGAAGTTCACATCTTTCACAATAAGATAGCCGAATTTCAGTGAGATTGTGAAGAAATAAATCTTGCATCCATGTTGGGAACTTTGAACCATGATAGTGATTTATGCACAGCTCTCTTAGGTTTGAATGAGGTTGGAGACCATCAAGAACATCTTCAACATGTTCCAATACACGGCTCTTGTCCTCTCTTTGTCAAACCAAACTCAGTGAGTGAAGATTTTGTTTCCAAATCAAATTTGCAGTTTTGTCCTGCAGTAAATTTCTTATATTTTCAAGTTGCTTTATTGTCAAATTATCTCAAAGGTTTAGTCCCTTTGGCTCACTTATCTGATAACCATTGCCCCTGCCAACGATGAAAACACTCAATGATTGGAGGCAAATGAGATGTCCCATTCCTTCAGGCATACGAGTAAGAGAATTACAATTAGCCATCTCAAGATACATAAGGTTTTTCATGTTCTTCATACCAATAGGTAATTTACAAAGATACCAACAATTATTTAGTTTCAGCGTTTGCAGGTTCAAGAGGCAAGTTGTTGATTCAGGCAAAACTTTGATTGTAGAAAGATATATCAAGATGCCTTAATGTTTTAAATTGCTGACTGATCGTAATAGTGTTTTAGCATCATAATCAAAACCCCATACCCGAAGATACTTTTGTTTCAAAAGAAAGGACAAAAAAGCTTTACGCTCACAGTTATAATCAGTTGCTACCCCAATGCATGAGCGTAGGGATCGGACTTTTTATATGTCCTCATTTGAAGAAACCATGGTAAAAGAATAGTAATGAATCTTGTATGGAACTTTTATCTCTTTACCAAATTCCAATGTAGAGCATTCGAACCTCATAATAGACATAGCAAGGTCATGCATAAGATCATGCATTCTACACATTATGCATCCAGGATATACCTCCCTAACATCTTGAAAGAAAGATCTCCGAACTAATTCATTGAAGATATCAAGCCCAACATCATGCAACTCTGATGATCCTTTGAAGGGAATAAAACCATTGGCCATCCATAATTTTATCAGCTTGTCCATCTCAAGGTAGCAATCTTTGGGGAATATACAACTGTAGGGGTATTGGGCTGAGAAGTCCATCATAGTCTTGTATCATTGGGCCTGCTGCCCAATCTGAGGATAAAGAATCGTCCGAGTAAGAGAAGTCTATATTGGAAATGACCACATGGCACTAGAAGTCAACTTTGATCACACTGTCTCAGAGAAGAATTCCGAGAATAAGCACGTCCTCAGCTGATGAACACCTGGATCTAAAGAGAATGGCCGACGACCAGGGTGACGCTCTAAGAGGTCTCGCGAGTATTGGTAATCTCTAGTAAGATGACAAGCGGGCAAACATCCTAAAATATTTGAAGGAAAGGCTACCACCACCGCATTAAATGTTGAGTAGCTACTTTCTTGACTGCATTAATATGGAGAAGACACCTGAACAGTGTAATGTTGGCTGCCCCAATGCAAATAAGGTCGGTAATGGAGTTTGATAGGACAAGTACTCAAATGATGGCCTAAGTGATTAACAAGTGTAGGATCAACATGATTTAGGAGGAACTAAAAAAAAAAAAAACCTTCATAGAAAAGGAGGAGGGTATTTGTAACAGAAAAGAATCAAATTTGTAACTGACTTTAAAGAAAATATACATAATCAGATCACCTCAGATATTGCCGAGGACTCTTTTTCTCCAGTATAAACTCTATCTTTTTGTATTCTCTCGTCATTTGAACTTATTACAGTGTTGTTTCGATCAACTAAAACCCAGTTTTCCAAACCATTTTTTATAAATTCATTGTTATGAGCTTTTTGAGTCTAGGTCCATATACATAGTGGGCTAGGAACTCAAATCCAATCCTTATAACAACAATAAGCAAAACATTGCTTTAGATGAGGAGGTAGATGGTGATAACTCAACCTCAGGGCAGGTAAAATGGAATTCTCACTTGCTAGTAAATCCCAAATTTGACTTTCTTTCACTGATAACCACTCACTTTTCATACTTTTTAAGCACATAAGGCTTCCAAGAGCCTTTATTGCTACAGGTACGCCTCCACACTTCTTCACTATTTCCTTACCAATTGATTCCAATTCTGATTTCTCCTCTACCCTTCTCATCCTAAATGCACGCCCTTTAAATAAGGACCAAGAATCATCCTCGGACAAATATCCCATGTGGTGTATAGGAAGTGTGGCCATCATAAGTGCAACTTTCTCAATCCGAGTTGTCACTATAACCTAACTCACATTCGCCCCACACCTCAACACATCTTTTAGGCCGTCCCATTTTTCATGTTACTCATTCCAAACATCATCCAAAACAAGAAAAAATCTCCTCCCACGCAATTTTCCTGCAGGCGTTGCTGTAGTGGATCCAACTCTCTACTAGACCACATGCACTGCCTTCCATGGACTCTATGATCACTCTCACCAACCTTTTTATCTGGGAAGTCATTTGAAACACACACCCAAATTCTCATCCCAAAACGCCTCTCAACCCTTTGATCATTGTATATCAACTGTGCAAATGTTATTTTCCCCAAACCCCCCATGCCCCATACTGCATAAATGGCAAGGTTATCTTGGTCAGAAACGTTAGTGAGCAACACTTAAATTATCTTTTCTTTCTCCTCATCTCTTTCATAAATCTCACTTTCATTCACAAGTGAGCTAGTTTGTCGTGCTTCAGTATCAAAAACTTCCGTGTTTATGTCTCCCTCTCTCAAGTGAAACTTAGATCTCTCTATGGAAATAGTTTCTAGTTTATCCCTCACATTCTTCAATTTATGTGCTATCTTCATGCGAAATATAAGTCTATTTCGAAGAGGAAAGAAGCTACTTACTTGGCTTTCCACACCATTCTCTCTCTCCACCTTTCGTCTTAGAGCTTCAGTTGCAAGCTCGTCCAAGACATCATCTGCATCATAAGCTCCATCTTTGAACTTTCTCAGCCAATTCCTGACAGCCTCACTATTCCACTGCTTCTCCTCTGCATCTTGGAGAACAGCTTGGATGGTAGACAGCGTGCTTCCAAGATTTGCAAGCTCAGTTCTTAGGCCCCAAGCAACTCCGAATTCTTGAAGTGCTGAAGTATTCAAGTTTCCCACCATAGAACTCACCAGGGCAGAAAGAAGTATGTCAGCCATATCCTCTCTCTCTCTCTCTCTCTCTCTCTGTGGCAACAAATTGAGATCGTAATACAGGATAGCTCAAGAGAAGTGAATTGCCAAAACAGAAATGCTTAATCAACCATTGTGCTTCATGGCCTAATGGGTTTTTTTCCATACTGTAGTTTACGCGTAAGTTTCTACCTTTGGCTCCACACTGCGTGGACTTGATTCGGCAGATTCCACTTAATTTCCACCTTTCTTTCTTAGCCTATATGCAAGCTTTGATTAGTGATTCCACATCGAGCTCCACACGGTATTGACTTGACTACCTTAGTGATGGCCCACGGGGTTTCATTCTTCTTGTGCTGACACTTTGGTAATGTCTAGGTTGTTATCGACATGAATATTAACGAATAGTACTAAGCATGATCAATCACTATTTGTTCTTACATTCTTGTAGTTTGATTATTGTATTTTTAAGCCATTTTAATTTGTATCCTATTTTCTAATATTTGTCGCACGCAGAGACAGCAACCGAGTCCTCACCAATTACTGGCTTCTTTGTTATTGTTGGGAAGACAAATTACTGGCTTCTTTGTTATTGCTGTATCTTCCCAGGTTTGAAATGCATATAGTTTGTTTCCTCCTTTTCTACACTAGTTTACACTTTACAGTACATTCCTTCCCTTGGCTTTTTATTTTGTTAGATCTTATTAGTTTGTATTTAGATACAATTTATTACAGCAATCTTTCATTGCTTTCTGAATGTACTTGCTTGTGTCTAAGATTTGAGAAACAGAAACTTGAGTCATCTAGCCGCAGACCTGCACTCCAAGTCTTGTCATTAATTTTTTAGTAATGCAGACACAAACTATTTTATAATATTTTTAAAAAATTCTTACTATTTTACAACATTTTTAAAAAATTCTTACTAGTTCTCAATTGAGCCCACTACTAATATCACATTTTTAATTATCAATAACCATCAACCACATTTGTTGTTTGTAAAAACAATTTGTGCCTGTATCATTACTTTTATTTTTTATTTTTTTATTTTATTTTTATTTTTATTGAGGAGGTAAACACGTACTACTAAAGACAAGAAAACGTATCTAAAACTAATATACACAAACCAATAGATCGAATCTACAACTTACAAAGCAACTAGAGTATTGGTACACCAGTAAATTTATAGGCACCTAATTGTACTCTGAAATTTTCATTTTTATATAATTTTTATATAGTAGAAGTATAGATTATTATGCTTTGTTTTTGGTTCCTAAAGAGAATGCAGGATCATCACCAAAGAAAACAAAATTTACATTTAGAAATATTGTTTGGGAGCAACCAAAAAAATTTAAGAAGGCCTAAATTTTCTTGTTGGAGTTGAGTACGGCTTTCGCTAATAAGAGTCTTCGGCTTAGAGACACTTTGGGCCCACTCCATATAAGTGCTCAGCTTTTAAGCCCTAATAAAGAAATATCACACCTACACCCTGCCATAGTTGCTCTTAAATTGTAAATAGTAATATAAATAGCTAGGACTACAAGAACCTGAGAACTACAAATTATAGATCAAACTCAGTTGCTCCAAAAATCAGATATAAATGCGCTGTTGACATTGCAAGCAGCTCATCACTGTTTAATTTTTCTATCATTTCTTGCCCTCTTTCTAAATTCTCGTTTCTCTGTAGAGTACTGCTTTTTAACTAACAAATTGCTCATTGCCGTTTTCACAGCCTCAGCAGCTGCCAGGAAAACTTTTTCCTCAACTGACACACTTCCTTGCAACTTCTCAAGCAGTTTATCTCCACCAAGAATCTCGTTATCTTCCAAGATGGTTGGATCACCAGGACTACTTTTCTCAAAACCTGAGATGATCCTCACTCGGGCCAAAGGAGGGTTATCGAAACCATGCAAGTTAGAGACACCTGTCACCATCCACAATAATCCGGCAGAAGAGCTCATCCCTAGGCTTGTTGGAATGAAGGCCTCACCCATTATTGAAAGTACCTGGAAGAATTGAACCGGATAAAAATAAAAAATAAAAAATCATAAATTTTAGTATGCTTCATGATATATGAGTCTGCATTTAGAAATTCAGTGAAGATGTTGGAATTCACACAATTATTAACACAAGACAAGAGGTATGCTTATTTCATGCGAACATGACGGATGGAATCTAATTCTAAAAGGCTGAACAGGATAGAGCAATTATAAATATCTATGGTAACATCAATCAACATCAAGAAGCAGATCCACTAGACACAATGAATCTATTAAATCAATACATCAAAAAGTGCCTGATCAAAAGGCAGTCTGTTCTTGTGGGGAGTTGCACTGTAATACTGTTATTATGGCTCAAGTGGTTGATGTCCTTACCCTTGTTATTGAAAGAGTTCGAGTGGAGAGGTCACAGCTCAACAATACTATTCCTTGCAAGCTGCAATCCAAAATGTTAGTAAGAACTCAGACCACAAACCAAAAAAAGAATCCACCATTAGGACAGGATTCTATAAGAAAGGCTTAGTGACTTGCCTTTGAGTGGCCACTGCAATCAGTGTACCATCTGGGAAGGTGCATAGATCGGTAACAGCCAGATTGCACTCCTCTTCTTTTCCATTAGACTCTAAAAGCTCTGCCTTCAGGAAGCATGTGAAAATGAAACAAAGCAAACAGCCAGGTTAACGGCGAAAAGCTAGGAAAATTGCACCTCCTAGTTTTAAAAATCCCGACCTATTAGGTGAAGTTAAATGACCTTGAATTTTTGGTAGTAAAAACATCATTAATGCAGCCTGGGGTGTAATTCAAAGACCACTTATAATTCTTACGGCTAAAAAACTGTCCATTCCATACAAAACCAAAAAACCATTCTACCCCTAGTTCAAACACTGATCAATAAAAACCAGGTAATTATTTAAAGACAAATGTTTTAATTTGTAATTACTTTTTTATTTTTAATTATTTAATTTACGCATGCACCTGGTAAATTTTGAACCCATGGCCTTACCCTACACCCTTCTCATGGAGTAAGAGGTGTTGCTTGAGCTAGAGCTCACTGAAATGCAATTACACACCTAGTGGGTCTTGAAAGCATGACCTCACCCTCTGATCCACCTTGTTTTTTAAGGAGAGAAGATGCCCTTTGAGCTAGAGCTCATTGGCATTGGAGACAAATTTCATGACTTACTACACCAACCCAGGTGAGGGCAATGAGTGATATTTCAGAAGAACAACAGGTCAGCTGGAACCTCAGAAAAACTTAGAACAAGTGCAATACCTTTGCTCCAACTTCACAGGTATCAAGGAGAGATCCAGAGGATATATCCCACAAGCGAACCTGCAAGAGAGGCATGGATCTACTTTTAGTCCAAAACAGTACCTTAAAACAATGATTTAATCTTGCAAAGTTGTTATGATCTTACCGTTGAATCACCACTTCCAGAGACAAGAAAACCCTGGGGGTAATCTGAAGTGAAAACAAAATCAAGGCAGGATACAAATCTGGCAATAGATACATAAAAGTGGCAGAAATTACCCGCTAGCAGCTACAACAATAGTCAAACATGAAGATAAAAGATAACTTATGCAATAAAGATTTAACAGGGAATATTACTACCCTGCAATTGGCACAAATATTTCAATCACCAACCACGTAAATGCTTACAAAAAGAAAAATGCCAAGTCAAATAAAGTAAGCTTATTGAGATATTCTTCCAAATTCACATTTTGGGATATCGATAATTTGAATAAGATCAAACCCAATGATGAATTTTGAAGAAGGAAATAGAACAATTATTTTGAAGATGAATCCACTCACTCAGTATGACCAAGGCAAAAACTTTGTATCTCATGAGCTCCATCTAAAGGTTTCTTTGGAAACACAGTAACCTGACATAAGACAAATACTTTGTCAAGAGATGGCCAAATGGGAAACAAAAGTAGCTAGAGCACTTATGCAGTAGGTAGGAAAAGTTGGATTACACGAATTTTGAAATCCCGATCAGCACTAATAACAAACCTCCCATCTGGTGAAAATTCCTGCAAAGAGTATGCATAGCCAGCTCATATGTCAAAATCATGTAAGAGGGAAATTAATCCATGCAAATAAATGAAAAAATAAATATTAACATCATAACAAGTTTCTTTTATTTTTTTCTTGAGGAATCATTGAAAAAAATTTGAAAATTACATACCGAGAAGCTCTGCTGTTATATCAATACTCACCAGGCTAGTGATAATGCTACAGTAGTGAGCAAGCAATGGTGCTGCCTTCTTATTGACTAACATTTGATTGCCATCAAAGCCATCTAGGTCCACAACCCAAACGACCCCAAATTTGTCAGCAAAGCATACATACAAACTGTCATTGCTCAGGGCAACTGCACTCACTCTTTTCTCAGAGGGCCTATTCAGAAAGTTGGAAAACTTAATATGAGACAACAAAGAGAAACACTGGCAGATTGAATGCCATAGATGAAGCCATGGTTATAAGACACATATGGCATAAATGAGACAAGCAGAACAAATCCTGAATGTCAAAGTTATACCAATCAGATACCATCCAACATTTTGCCTAACCTTAACCAGCCATGCACAATACAAAATCTTAAACATGAAAATTTCACAAT
Organism: Quercus gilva; assembly: GCA_023621385.1. Lineage (NCBI taxonomy): Eukaryota > Viridiplantae > Streptophyta > Magnoliopsida > Fagales > Fagaceae > Quercus > Quercus gilva. The sequence continues at coordinate 21,182,208 of CM042484.1, forward strand.
CTCCTCTATTAAGACCTCTTAAGCCTTAAAAGTTTCACAATAGATAAGCCAATTGGGGCTTCAAGAACTTACACAGTACAAACGCAGCACCAAGACTCCGTGGACCATATCTTCACAACTTTATCATCCCCTGCAGATACAAAGAGATTACCATCGGCACTATAACGAATAGCTCTTATGGAATCCTTATGAAAGGGCCCGCTGGTATCATCCACCAAAGAAACTGCACTAACCCCTCTGTAAAGGAAGGAAAAAAAGAGCGAAAAAAAATTGTTGCTCAATTACATTCTACACTTTCATTGAAAGTCAATGCTAGTTCAGAGAGTCAAACACTCATCAAATTTGCACTTTTTTCCCCCATGGGAACTTTATTTCAATTTACAAAAGAAAAAAGGTAAGAACTTTCATCAAAATCAATCTTTAAATGCTCACTTAGTAGCTGAGAAAACGTAAAAAAAAAAAAAAAAAAAAAAACTGAATTTTAATAAAATTACCAAACTATGCTGACGCAAGTATTGAACTAAATAAAACATTATAACAAAATGGGTTTTTATTAACTTTCTCTCACATTTCTCAGCAACCAAATAAGGCATAAACTTCATGCTTGAGCAAACACCAACACATTATTAACCTCCAATCCGAAATTAAATAAAAAAAACACAAACACAGAGACTAATAATTATGTTAAAAAGCTTATCTTTTTTCAATAAATGAGCTAAAACCGGGTTGACCCATGTAACAGATCCGAATAAATATTGGATAAACCAAATTCAAAAGTTGGGAGAACATGTTTTTAACTTACTGGAAATCGAAGACGCGAAGGTCCGACCCGACAGCGACGGCAACGGATTTCTGGGTCGGGTGAACCGCTATAAGAGCCGGAGCGACCTCTATATCTTTGTTGGTCTCTCCCTCTTCGATCAGAGTTTCTTCCATTTTTCTTCTTCTTCTTCGCGAAGAGAGACAACTAGGGTTTTTCTTTTTGAGTTTCAGTTTCGGGGTTTCGGACCCAACAAAAAGTGTTCTGATGGGTTTAGCCCATCTGGGATTTGTTTATCAAGCCCAATGAGCCTATGATAAGTGAAGAAACGATACAAGACTACAAGCCCATTTTTTGTGAAGCCCAACTAGAAAATGACAAGAAAATTTAATAAACTACACATTACAAGTGTAAGACATGTGAGTATTGTTAAAGTAGGGTAAAGAGTTCGAACTACGGAATTAGTAGTATATTGTAATTATCTCAAAAAAAAAGTATGACCAAATAGGCAAAAGAGTCTTGTAACTATACTCCTTCCCCCAATTATCAAATTATCCACACACCCAAAAAAAAAAGTTTAGACCAAATAATAATTATATGAAATTATGTTAAATTCTTTCATACTTAGGTGGGGATTGGATTCGCGTTTGCATTTGTGTGTTTGCATGTTTTGCGTTTATTTTTTTTTTTAAGCACTTATGAACAGCAATCGACACTGTTCATGCACATGATTATACTATGTGGGAGACAAGTTACTGTTCACGCACTGTTCATGGGACCCACAACCACTTTATTAAAAAAAAATATATTAAAAATTGGTCACACGGTAATATTCAACATTTAAAAATTATTTTGTTATAATGTTTTCAGTTTTCAACAAAATAAGTTGTATCCAAACGAACTCTTAATTTATAGAGTAAATTGCAAGAAAGTGGTGGAAAAAGTGTGGTCATTCATTCAAGGAGAACGAGATTGTGTAAAATATTGTGGGTGCAGATTATGTCTAGTGTCTCTAGTGCACTGGACCCATTGCAATCATGACATGTGTTCATTTTTGGACACATGTCATGATCACAACAGTCCAACGTCACAGCACACTAGACCTGAGTTGCACCTAAACGTTGTAATTTGTGTATGAATATAAGGGTGGCAAAATTGGACACGATCCACGAACCTGACACGACACAACACGAAATTAGCATATCATGGGTTGACGCTTAATGAGTTCGCATCATATTCGGATTGACACGACTAACCCGTTTAATAAACAGGTTGGGTTAGTATTCAACATATAAAACCCATTTGATTTGTTTGATCGTTTAATTAAATGTCATTTTTCCAATATACCCTTCAAACTCTAAGTATATAAACTTATTAGTTGTTGTGATTTATTTTCTTTGACATATTGTGATTAATTATTTATAATATTGAGATATGTTTTAGTTTTAAATGATTATTTGTTATACAGTTACTAGTTAGTTTTGAATTTTAAATTATAAATATTTATTTGCTTGTTTTTTTTATAATTTTTTTTTTCATTTTGATAAAATTTGATAAACAAGTCGACACGACTGAGCCATTTAAAAAATGAGTTGTGTTAAGGTTGAGGAATCTTGACCCGTTTAATAAACATGTCGGGTTAATGTTGACTCATTTAGTCGAATACTCATGAGTTGACACAACACAAACCTAACACATGAACGCAAATTGCCACCACAATAACTAATAAATTTGACATGACACATGACATATGAGTGTGTAAATGTCTTCTGCAATTATTTATAGTAATAGATATATTGATTGATTGATTGATTACTATTTTACTGGTGCTAGACTTTGAATGCTGCCTCTATAAATAGGACTTCCTGTCAGAACTACAAAGAAGCCATAGAAGAGAAAATAAGGCCAAGGATTATGGCTTTAAAAGATACAAACAAAACAAGGTAGCTTAGAAAATAGCTCATTTCCTTGTGCTTTAAAAAGGAGGGATCTGTGTTCTCAACAAGAGAACAATTTCACAAGAAGGAACAAGAAGAACAAATAATAAGAGACCTAGATTACCAGCTGTGTACACCCAAAAATAGTTCCGCGGCACCTTGTCATCGGAGCTGCCGGGCGCCAAGTTGGTCTCTCACTCCCTACCATCAGTACATCAACATCAGACATTGGCTCAATGTCCCAGTTCCACCGGTCAGGGCCAAGAACTCCTCCAATAAAATAAATCTCATCTCCCAGCCCAATCATTGCAAACCCAATTCTCCTACGAAAATCAGATGCTGATACAACCACCTTTTTCCCATCCTGCTTGAAGATAACTCCATGACTCATTAAATAGAACGCACCCTTAACAACTGCCATTGGGCCTTGGAGTCCACCAGAATCCTCAACCGTCCATCCAAGCCTTGCATCATCCAAGACTTGGACTGTTGATAACCCCCTGTGTAAGACGTGAACTTTGCCTCCAATCACCACCCCTGAACAAGCTGAATTGTGGGTGCGGTGGAGATCAGGTATTGGAATCCATATATCCTTCTCCGGATCATATATTTCTGCTTGAGAAACTGATTTTCTGCAGCTGGTGAAACCACCAGCAACAACAATTTTTCCATCCAAAACACAGCATGCAAACATAGAACGAGGTAAAAGCATAGATGCACGAGGGGACCATTGTCGAGTCACAGGGTCATATGACCATACCTCATTGGTAGCAAAGCTCCCATCTTGGTCACCAGTCAAGGGGTCAACAGCATCACTGCCACCACCAAGCACAAACAACTTTCCAGCAGTGGAGACAGCACCGAAGTGGGCAAGGTGCCTAATTTTAGAGGGGAGAACAGGGAGCGTAATCCAAAGGTCGCGGAGAGGGTCATAAAGCTGCCATAAATTTTCAGGCTCAAAAGCACACACGCACAATAGATCCTCTGTTGCTCCAACCTCCTGTCTAGCTTTAAATAGTTCGGAGCTACGGATAGCAGCTCTCCACGAACGAGAAACAAGCTCCAACCTAGGATGGAGGTAGAAGGGAACCCGTGCAAGGCACCTCAGGGCAACAGCGTCAGGAAGTCCTTCAATCAGCTCAGACATAATAATCACTGTTTCATCCTTTTCATATGATTCTTCACTGGTTATTTCTTGATGCACAGGAGCAATGACATATGCAATCTGAAAGATCAAAATATAGAGGGATATGGATATATGAGAACAAAGTCACCACTATTGAATCTCAACATAAATTACAAATCAAGATGCAATTGAAGGTTTAAATGATAATGGAATCACTATGTTTCTCTTTTGAAGCATCTAATTGAAGCCTGCAAGCATCACCACCAACAGTGGTAACATATATTTTGTGACTGTACTATCTCAATAGAACCATAAAAGCGACAGTGACAAGGAAGTGGACTCTTTATAACTCCTTTGCAAAAAAAAATACAGAATTGTATGATGTATATCCAATTATCCATGAGTAATCCAAAGTGACCTGAACAAATTATCTAAAAGAAGGGGAATTGGTAGGGGCGAGGTCATGCAGCACCGGAAAAGGGAATAGCTGGTAATTTCTGTGTGATTTCTAATTTAGGCATTTATGAGGATTTATCTATGCGGCTGATGTGTGACATCCAATAAAGAGGAGGCTTGTGAGGGTAATTAACCATAGATGGTAATGGCCTCAATGGTTTATCAAGAATTTGTGATCAATTTAAAAAACTGGTCAATTCCGTGTGATCTAAGTTAAATAAAAGGGTAACAAACAAGTATGTAGGTAGGGTGATTTGATTTTTAAGTAACGATATATTGGTGGTAACATTCATCAACAAAGACAAGAAAAAGAGGGTAGACAATTATTCTGATATAACAGCCATTAGAACCAGTATACAAAGTACTGTAATGGATCATAAAATCTCCAGCAATAAGTATTTTAAGGTACCATGAAAATTTTTTAGAATGGCAATAAGTTACATCAAATGTCAAATGTCCATAAAAAAGCTGCAGGTCCTACTGTATATTTTCTAAAAGATAAAAACATTCAGAAGGAAAAGAAGGCTTGACCCTATGAACACCCTATATAACGATCATAGGGCTGAAAGCCTCACACCCCACTATATATATATATATATATATATATTCATTTCAAATATTTTAACCCCATGAGTGTTCTGACTTCACATTCATCATTAACCTATTAAACTACAAATACAGTATCACTCTTCAACAATCTTGTGGTCCCCAATGAAACCAAACAAAAGAGATCTGATCTCACCAACTTTTTGGTTCATATCTTTAATCCATTGGGTAATGTTTTGACACATAACTTTCAATTTGAGATCTCAATTTTCCAACAGCCAATGATATATGGATTTTTGAAAAACAGAACTCAGCTGTCAGTTTCAAATCTAAAGCTTTGAGTCACAAAATGCTTTCAAATATGAATTGTTGCAAAGCCTTTAGAAACAAGGAATTAAGACATAGAAACTCATAACTGCCCCTTCTAAATCATTGACAATAAATGCTACCACTAAATCTCGCAAATGATGAGGAATGGAAAGCAAACTAAAAAACTGCTTTAAATAAGAACTTGACTTCTTAATCAATTTGATAGTTTTCCTCAATTTCCCATATCCAAACAGAGTTTAGACACTTTCCATGTCCCAATTGGCCTTAATTATAGATTAAGCAATGACCAAAGTTGAGCTAGGAAATGAGGATTTGGTTAGAAGAAAATTTAGCCAGCTCACTTAAAAATTTTCAATGCTTATTAGACAGAAAGGAAGCGTGAATTTACCATAAAACATTCATAAGAACTCTGCTTTCCCACGATATCGACATATTCATGTCACAGCTACATGCATACATACATTTAATGAAACAACATATGTACATATGCATATTTGATGGTTATAACAATGGGGGTGGGGGCTTTTGAACCCTGAATGTCTCCATTGGAAAAACTAGGAAGTGCCAATTAAACAACAAGGCTCTTGTGACCATATGTACATATGCATAAGCATGCATGCGTACATACATACAATGAAACAACAAACAAGGCTCTTGCAACCAAATAAGCAACAAACAAAATGTTGATGTCACAATGATTTCTAAGTCAGTAATTTGTTAATTTGTAAAAGTATAATATAGTTAAACAAGAAGGTGACTGGATATCTTTTCTTGTAATTTTCTAAAGAATGCAAAACCAAATCCTTTTGTAGTAAGCCAATGGCATAACAATATGAGTATCCATACATAAATAGCCTATCTATTATTTTTGAATGAGTAATACCCTTTCAGACTAAAACTTTTTTTATTGGTAAGTTATACAAGCACTCAATGATTTTTGAACCCAAAACCTCACTTTTCACTTATTTTTATGGGAGAAGGAAGCGTCATTTGAGCTATAACCCATTGCCAAACTTTGTTGGTTGATCTTTCAAACTAAAACTTTTATGTTGGTTGTCCAGCTGATGTCAATAAATACATTCAAGTAAATCCAGATATAAGAAAATTTGGAGTAGCAGATTATGGTATGAACTTATGTGGATTATGTAATGCCAACAAAGAGCATTTGTACCAAATTCTGAAGTAATATAAACAACAGCGTTAGTCCCAAATTTCGAACAAAAAGCAAACTGATTGCAGAAATTCCACATGGTACTTTTTTCAAATGATTTAGATTTGAACCTAAAACTAACACCAGGCCAACACTCAAATTTCCAAAAATAGGAATTCAAAATACGACACATAAATTTGGCTTGAGGGGAACCCAACCATATAACACAACAAAAAAGGCATTGTTTACCATAGATTTAAGAGTATAACTCGCTGAAAACACAAAGGTAAATAGTATGGGATCTATAATAGAGCTTCTCCATCCTTCAGAAACTAAAAGAAACCTCACGAACTAAGAAGATGAACACAAGAATTTGATCAAAGAACACCAACCGTCCCCATTGACACATGATCCATCCATGTCTAAAACACTAACATTATCATCAGAACTCTCAACTCTCAAGTAAAACCCACATGCATTTGTACTTATATTAACACAGAATCAAGGAAACTCACAGGCAATAAAACAACCAAAATTCATTTAACTGCACAGAGTTAATCAAATTCCACAATCACAACCAAGCACCCTTATGCCTAATTCATTGACCAATTCATGTACAAACACAAGTAAATCAAAACCTCAAAGCAACAGAAATAAAAATCAAAATCAAAACCCCCACTTTCAACCCCACCAACAAAACACAAAAAAGAAACATTTTTTAACCAAAAAAACAAAAACAAGCACAATCCTTCAGCTTTAAGATAAAACCCACATGGAATTCAACCTCAGAAATAATGGGTATTCAACAGAATTCAAAAATAAACCAAAATTTAAACCGATTTGCCACAGATTATTCTCAAATGAAGAACTAAAAAAAGACTCTGATTTTATCAAATTTGGCTTGCAAAAGAGAGACAGAAAGACAAGCAGTTATCTACCTCAAAACCAAAGACCCCTTGAAGAACCAAAGATTGGCACTTTGCTGCTTAGATATTCTACAGAGAGAAAGAAGGTAGCGTAGGATTTAGAAGGCTTTGCCTAAGAGGATGGACTTTCACAGCTTTACAAATAAAAATAAAAACGCAGAGTTACAAAAGCAAAGGTTTTTATGACAACTTGTGTCCAAGGAAATGTGTACTTTTCTGTGGGAGCGTTATAAGAATATGGTTATTATTAGACCCTTTTATTTTACATATATGAATTCTATTTTCTCATTATTATTATTTTATTTTAATTAATAAGTTTCAAATATAAAAACCTTAAAAAAAAACAATATTTTTCACAATTTTTACATTTTTTTTTTAAATTTTTGGATAGACTTGAACAAAAATAGTGTTCTTCTACAAAATACAATCAATGGGTCAGAGTGAAAAAATGTGTATTCCTAACATTTCAATTCGTATACGGCATATCGCTATAGGGGCGTAGCATTGGCGTACCCTACTGAACATAGAACAGGCACTTGGGATATTCTTTTAATTCCTTTGGGTTTTTCTTTGTTTTCCCTTTTATCACTGCAGCAAATGGCACTTTTGTTATTTTTCCTTCATGAACCATGCTAGGTTTGACACATCTATGGAAAAAAAAATGGCACGTGGTTGATATGATCAAAATAAAAATAGAAGTAAATTCTGCTGGCTTTTTCATGCTTAGCATAGCTGGCGTGCGATTGTTGACATTTCATCACTTGGGTTTTTTTTTTTTCTTTTTTTCTTTTTTTTCTTTTTTGGGGGGTTTGAAATTGAATTGATTTTTTCACCAACAAGGGTTGTTAGCTCACAATCTCACATTAATGATATATAAAGTGACTTTTTGCTTTTCCCTAGAGAATACCATTAAATTAGAAGGTTTAATTGTGATTTAGATCTATATATTCAAGAAATATAGAACGTTTTAAAAAAGTAAGAAAAAGAAGTATATTATGAACACCAAGGGCCATTTCTTGATGAGGGTGATTTTTAATTAGACAATAACATTCTTTTTGTTTCATTTACCACATCAAAAGCTTTAAAGGATCTATTTTTAGTATAAGTGGATTTGTTCTCAAGTTTCTTATTGGGTGACAAAATATTTTACTAGTCAAATTAACTGAAACTTACACACTTGTAATTTGCATTGTCAATTAGTTCTAGGCAACATATTTAATATGCATCAATCACAACATATAACATCAATAATTGAAAAAAAAAATTGTGATGTTTCTAAACTTATCAATTTGAAAATAATATTAATGTCATTCCATTTGACACTAGAATGTTTATCTTTTATTTTAAAATTTTCTGGCCATCTATTACAGATTTTGTCTCCTTGGAAAGTGGTGTGTAAGATATATGAAGAATTTTAATGAAGAGCCAGTGTATGATTGGGAGTGGATGGCATGAAGATATGTCCAGATGGGGTGCCCAATGCACACAGAAGTCAGAAGCGCTTTCAATTTTCAGCATTTGGGACAAATGGTTGAACTTGAAGGCATTTAACGACTTGGCAAAATGGCACGAAAATATGGAAATTAGCCAGATTGCTTGACAAATTAGCAGAGCTAAGTGGCATTTTAGTTTACACTATTCCATGTAATTGAGAATAAAAGTTTATGACTTATGAGTAGCTATAGAAAGATTTTGAAACAAATTTGTTAGCCTTTATAATTTACCAGTACGTAGTCTCGTACATATACATGGATACAATTAAAAACAATCACAATTATATAATTTAAATTATACATATGTTTTTAGAAAATATTTAAAGGCGCAAACACCATTTTGGTCCATACATTTTAAGCTCACAGTCAATTTTGTCCTTACATTTTGATAACAATCAATTTGATTCTTAATTTTTAACTTGCAGTTAATTTGGTCCTTACCGTTAACTCACTAACGGAAAATGCTTACGTCGCAAACGGTGGCACAGTTAGCACATTTGATGCTGACATGGCAAATAAAATACTAAAACTAATATGGGAGTAACAAATCTTTCCCCAATTAGGTATTGTTCGCTTTGAGAATGGGCCGAGGAGTCGATGCCACACTCACTAATTTGTTCAATCCCACATTGGGGAGAGACGCCTTCCACCCTTACCTTATAAGCACTTGACCTAAGGAAAGGTGTACTATAATGTGTGTGATGTGAACAAGTCTCAAAAATTGCGCACGCAAGCACTATGCACTCCTTCGGTTAGGCCTAGCGCTTTGAATCAAAAGAGGGAAGGTGGGGGTTTCTCCTTAAACCCCAAAAGGCGCCTTTTTGTATGAGGAATGAATCTTTTTTCAATCAGGTATTATTTGCTTTTGGAATGGGCCGAGGAGCCAATGCCACCCTCACGAATTTGTTTAATCCCACATCGAGGAGAGATGCCTCCCATCCTTGTCTTATAAGCACTTGGCCTAAGGAATAGTGTATCATAGTGTGTGTGATCACGTGAGCAAGTCTAAAAAACTACATGTGCACTCATGCATACTATGCACCCCTTCGTTTGGGCCCAGCGCTTTGAAACAGAAGGGGGAAGGTGGGGGTTTCTCCTTAAACCCCAAAAAGTGTCTTTTTGTGTGAGGAACGAATCTTTCTCTAATTAGGTATCGTTTGCTTTGGGAATGGGCCGAACAGCTGATGCCACTCTTACGAATTTGTTCAATCCCACATCGGGGAGAGACGCCTCCCACCCTTGCCTTATAAGCACTTGGCCTAAGGACTGGTGTACCATAGTATGTGTGATCATGTGAGCAAGTCTAAAAAACTGCATGTGCACTCATGCACACTATGCACTCCTTCGATTGGGCCTAGCCCTTTGAATCAAAAGGGAAGGTAGGGGTTTCCCTTTAAACTCCAAAATGCGCCTTTTTGTGGGAGGAACGAATCTTTCTCCAATCAGGTATTGTTCACTTTGAGAATGGGTCGAGGAGTCGATACCACCCTCACAAATTTGTTCAATCCCACATCGAGGAGAGACACCTCCCACCCTTGGCTTATAAGCACTTGGTCTAAGGAAGGGTGTATCATAGTGTGTGTGATTCGTTCCTCTCACAAATAATATTTAATAAATATTTTAAAATGCCAAGATGGCATTTTCCCAATTAAAAATATGTATAAGTTGGAAAGAAATTGTTGCTAAATAGTATTACTTTGCCAAATAAACGTGTTTGGTGGACAGCTCAACTACAATTTTTGTAAAATATCAATCCACAAATTGCAATTTCAAGTTTTCAACAGTCTCATTGTACAAAATTTGAAAAAAAATAAAAACAAAAACCTCAACTCAACAGAGTTATATTCATTCTTTGGGAACAAAACAGAGAGAGAGGAACACTTTTATTTAAAAGAAAAAACATTTCCTTCGTATTACCTCTTTTAGTTTTGGTGATGGTAAAGACACAGAGAACTAAAAGTCAAAACGTGAGAAAAATTAATGGATCAAAAAAGATCAAAACAAGTGGAAGGGATTGGGTCCCTGAAATGTAAACATGCATGCACCATCGCCATCCTTGCCTTGCGTCGTCACCATTCTTGCCTTGCACCATAGTTGCCGTTCCTGCCCTGCACCTTCACCGTTCCAGCCATCAAATCCTAGCGCCAAACAAAGATCTCATTGTACTAGCCACCCGTTGAGCAAGTTTGTTTCCTTTGTAATGGATTTTCTTTTGGTTGTTAGGGTTTGGAAAATTGGGATTTGAGGTTGATTTTAGATCCATGGGTTTGGTGTTTTGATTTGATTTTTTGAAGTTTCAAGGAGAAGATTATTTGGGTTTTGTGTAAACATATTTAATTAGATTTGTCCCCATCAAAGCCACTGGATTGGACTCAACATAAAGATACCAACCCGAAATGAAAGGGGTCTCCATTTGGGTTTGCTATTGTTCTTTTTCTTTTTCTTGGTTTTTGTTTGGTTACCATGAAAGTTTGCTAGGGAAAATTTGTTGTATTCTAAAATTTCAATTTCTTATTGGTTTTTACTGATCAAGATGTTTCCCAATTGTATAGAGGTGACATGTTGTGGAATATATATTTATGAATTCAAGGATTAAAAAAAAAATGAACAAGGTGATTTTGTGTTTGGTTGCCATGAAAATTGAAGAAAATCAAAGAAAATCGGATTCCTAATTTTAATTTCCACCTTTAAAATTGCGAAATTAAAATTAAAATTATTTTTATTTTAATTGGGAAAATGCCAACTTGGCATTTAAAAATTATTTTTATTATTTTATTTGCCATGTCAACATCAAATGTGCTTATTGTCCTTTTCGATTGCCATGTAAGCATTTTTCATCAGCGAGTTAAAGATAGGGGAGTCCAAATTCTCTGTACCACTTTTTGTGTACTACTCTATGTTCCACCAATCATTACTTACCATGTGTATGATTACTTTCCATTTTAAATTTCAGTTATTTTATAAAGAAAGTAAAATGAAAACATGGTAAGTAATGATTGGTGGAACATAAAGTGGTATACAAAAAGTGGTACAGAGGATTTGCGCTCAAGGTAGGGACCAAATTGACTACAAGTTGAAAATAGCGAGGACCAAATTAATTGTTATCAAAATGTAAGAACCAAATTGACTGTGACATTAAAATGTAAGGACCAAAATGGTGTTTTCGCCATATTTAAATTATACAAGATATTAGCTTACACTTTTTTTAAATCATATATTTCTAAAATATGTAATAGTTTCTCATTATATATATTAGTTTGTAACTTCATGCACATACATGGATATACTTAAAAGATACACATTAAGATGCATGGTATAATTCTTACCTATATAATTTAAATATTATTGACAGTCGTTCTTATATATTTTTTAACTCTTTGAAATGTATTGTAAGAATGTTATTAGGTAAAAAATGTAAATTGTCTATTTTTTAAATATTTTTATGTTCATTAATTCTAGACTCTATGGTTTTTGTACACAATAACTCACTTAAATTGATATTTATGATATAGTTCCACATTTGATTCCAAAATTAAGAAATAAAACTCTCTCTAAAAATAAATAATTTAGGATACATGATGCAAAATTGGACTTCAATTGTAGAATTTAATTGGATTTTCTCTAAACTTTATATATATATATATATATAGAGAGAGAGAGAGAGAGAGAGAGAGAGATGACTTATAAATTTGAATTGTTTTTAGTTATAAAAAAATGCTCATAAATATAAAATCATTCAAACGCTCTCTTCCTCTAATTTTATATATAGTGTTAGATATATGATTATGTTTTTTTTAAAAATTTTTTTTTTTATGATTCATTTATATTGAATTCCTCATTTTCTACTCTAAATTAACTCATTTGGCATAAAAATTAAGAAACTTCGATTAGATGGGACATATGTTGTAAAATTAAACTCTAATTGAAATCCAATTTTCACACTAATCTAATTAACTTGGTACAAAAATTTTAAAATTTTGATTAGATGGGACACGAGGCGCAAAATTAGACTCTAATTAAATTCTAATTTAAAATCTAATTGAATTTTCTCTCAGTTTTGCCTATTAATGTATATATAGATGACTTATAAACTTGAATTGTTTTTACTTCTACAAAAAAAAGGCTCATATATATAAAAATCATTTAAAAATTATGTTTTTTATTATTTACTTATATTGGACTTCTCGTTTTTATACTAAATTAACTCATTTGGCGTAAAAATTAAAAAAACTTAGATTAGATGGGACACATGTTATAAAATTAAACTCTAATTGAAATCCAGTTTTTACATTGAATTAATTTACTTGGCACAAAAATTTAAAAATTTAGATTAGATGAGACAAGTGGCGCAAAATTAGATTCTAATTGAATTCCAATTTGAAATCTAATTGGATTTTCTCTCAGTTTTATCTATTATTATTATTATTATTATTATTAGTTTTAGACTCTTCGATTTTTGCATCCAATAATTCATTTGCTACAAAAATTAAAAACTTAGATGAACACATGGTGGAAAATTGGACCCTAATTAAAATCCAATTTAGAATTTACTTGAATTTGAACTCTTCGATTTTTATACTCAATAATTCACTTATAACCCATGCATATGCATGGATACATTTAAAGATATACAATAAGATGCATAATATAATTCCTATATATATAATTTAAATACTATTGATAGTCATTTTTATATTTTGTTAACTTTTTAAAAAAATTTGTAAGAATATTATTAGATATAAAATGTAAATTGTCTATATATATATATATATATGAGATGAGTTCAAGTTACACCTAGTATAACTCTAAAGAGTTACACCTTTTAAACCATTAGATTTAAGTAAATCCAACGGTAAAAAAAAGACCCTCATTAATGCTAATATTCTGATTAGTATCTCATTAATTATTTCTTATTTATTGCATTTCATACCCATCTCTAAACCTATAAAAATACAAAAAAAGTATACATATCACTCTAATTTTTTTTTCCCACCGTTTCTTAAAAAAAAAAAAAAAAAATTTCTCCACTGCACGCCTCTCTATCTCTCTGTCTCTTTCTCCTCCACTGCTCTTCCCCCTCCATTGCTAGGTCGCCAGTAGGAAAAAAAAAAAAAAAAAATGCCTCTGGTTGCACAAGTGGTTAGTCTCCCACTTTTTTCCCTTGTTATAATTTCTTAGATATAACTATTTTATTGTATTCAACTGTATTGTACTACAGACGTTTTGGTGGCTATTGTGGTTCTTTTTATATGCAATAGTAGTCTTTTAGTTCTTTTTATATGAATGAGGGTATACTACTTTTACACAGACTATTCCTTCATTTAATTTCACATGTTACTAAATTTTTATTCCAAGTTTCCACTGACAAATATTACTACGTATCTTGATTTAATATGAAAAAAAATGGAGATAAACAAATTTGTTCTATCAAAAACTTCAACATACTCTATGAACCTATCAGGGGCTGTAATTTATGTTGAATGGCCAGCAATATGTATGTTTAATTGTTAAAAGGAATTACCATTTTCTATAAATGGTCCTTTAGGTCTAGCACCATAATTTCAATTTGAATAGTTGTGGTTGTATATACTTCTGAACAGTTAAAAGGAATTACCATATTCTATTATAAAAAAAAAAAAAGTTCTTTTTATATGCAACTATATTTTTTGGAATAACTTGCTATTGACTAAATCTTTTGGGTCTATTAGTTCTTTTTATCTGCAATAGCAAATATAAAGTATCAAAACAGCTGCTACATCTGTAGATATAATTTCCACCTCCCTCTTTTTTATTTTTGGGGGTGGGGGTGGTGGTCATTTCATCTGAAGATAACAACACCTTATGAAAGCAGTAGTACTAACTTGCTCTAATTTTTTAAATAGGCTCTTAAAGATTGATTTATTGCTTATAGCTGATTATGAAAGACTTAAAACAAACACTTCATTTTGCAGGGAAATGTTAGAAGGCTCACTGACAAACATTTTGAGGGGTATACAAAATGTATTATAGTGATAATGGAGCAGCAAAAATGATCCTTAGACCTTTGCTTCACCTGGTATTTGAGTGATTATGGAGCAGCAAACACTATTGTATCTGTTGTTAGTTGTTACTGCTAAATGTATTTATGTTAGTTGTACACTTAAGACTCCAATTGATTGAATAAAATCACTTCTTCGTATATCAATTTTTGTAATCAGAGATGTTTGGATTAAGAAATGTTGTAAGTCTGCTACCTATGAAGCTGCTAATTTTTTTTTTAACATGTGTATTTTATCTTTAGATCAAAATATGATTTTGTTGATCAATTTCTATAAGTGAAAGAGTCCTGAATCAGGATAACAAGCAGGTTGCTAATGCATAATAGGACAACATGTTGACCATGATTAATTGAAAAGTGAAAACCATCCTTAGAGACAGTAACACATTTAGGGAAAATTGTTAATAGGTTTCCTCCAAAAAGTTTTCATTATTCTAACAGATTGCTTATCACAACCTCTATGAAAAATGAATATAGGACTAAACAAAGAGTCTAGAATTGCTTAAAAATCTAAAAAATGTGCCACAAACACACCATTAATTGCATTAAATTAAAGCAAAAGTAAATGAGTAGTTTGTAACCAAAACTATGGCTGCATTGCTACTACCCTCCATATATATGTTGTCATGGATCAAAGACCAATAGCTAAGGTTCTTGATTAGCTAGAAAATTCCAAATAGTATTCCAATATAGGTCTTTAAAAAAACAAAACAAAAACAAAATAAAAAAACCAAAATGTATTGTTTCGTCATGATTAACAACATATGTCCTTAAACACTTATATTTTAAGCTACTTGGACTCTATATATCTCAATTCCACCAAGCAAAGCTCATTTTGTGATTCTCTTCAGCCACATGTACCTAAAGTAGAAAAAAATGTATAAGTAAATTTGAAACAAAAGATATATATTATTACAATCAAAATTAAAAATATATATGAAAAAAAGACTAGAAAAATGAAATGAAAAAACTCACTTCAGTACAACATACATAAATACGACTTGTTTTATTATCATTTCTAGGTGGTCTTTTACTGGTATGAACACGGATTCCAAAACCTTCTTTTTTTTTTGCAAATTCTTTGTAAAAAGTTTCAACACCATCAAGGGAGTCAAATTGTATTCTAACATATGGCTTGGATTTCAACTCACAATCACCAAAATCTTCAGGTGGTAACTCTTGCTCTAATAGCTCTTGTTTGGGGCATCATATAACTCTTCACACTCCATTGGCTATTTAGTAAATATAACAACCAATATAAACAATGAACAAAAATATAAAATATGTAAATATAACAACCAATATATTTACATAAATAAAAATTTGAATAATTCCATATCTAAAGAAATAATTACTTTAAGCCAAGTACTATTCAATTTAGTAGCCAATACATGTAGCTACAACTAATATACCGAATATAATATCAAAGTTCCCTCTCATCAATGTGTAAACATTCAGCTACAAAACATATGTACTATCTAAGAAATTATAACAACGGAAAACAGAGGTTATATCTAATAGACCCAATAGTAAAACTAATAAAATTTAACTTTACATGAGACAATAAAATTTGGAACAACTAATAGACCCAATAGAAAAACAGAGGTTATATCTACACATGCAGCAACTATTTTGATACATTATATTTACTTTTGCATATAAAAAAAACTAATAGACCCAATAGATTTAGTCAACGTCTTACAATATAGTTAAATACAATAAAATAGTTCTATCTAAGAAATTATAACAAGGGAAAAACAGTGGGAGACTAAAGGCCTTGTTTGGTTGCTGGGTGATAGTTAACTCATCTCTCAAATTCCATCACTCATCACTCATCATCTTATCATTCATTTCTCATAACTTAAAAATCCCAAAACACTCCATCCTTGTTTGGCAACTAAACCCAGTTTTGATTTTTGCCTAAAAACTCACAAAAACTCACATTTTGTGGGACCCACGGGCTGACCACTGTGCAGTGCATACGGTTAGGTTACCTGCAGATTGAACAAAACTGTTTTGGGCAAACTCATTTCCTCTTTCACTGTGCAGTGCAAACTCATTTCCCCTCACTTTCTGCTCTTAAACACCTCAAACCCATTCACGCCGCTACTCTCAAACCTCGGTATTATTAGAGCCTTTCATTCTAGTTTGATTGTCTCTCATCTCAAGCAAGCACAAAAAGACTCATCTTCCACCTACAACACTCTCCAAAAATAACCCCCAACTTTCCTAACCCACCTCGAAGTTTCTCTCTCTGTCTGATTTGAAGAGATATAAATAAATAGTTAAAAAAAAAAAATGGCATTCTGTGTGTGAAAAAAAAAACCCTTTGAGAAAGAGAGCTCAGCGTTTGAGTTAACAAAAAAATAAAAAAAAAAGACCCAAAAGAGAAACAATGGAAGGGGTGCTTTCTTCAACTGTCGATATAGCCAAATAGTTCTTGCAGGTCATGATTTTTTTTTTTTTTTTTTTTTAATCTGATTTCTTTGATACTAAAGTTTACATCTTTGGCACTAAAAGACTGAATTTGCTTCTGGGTTTTCATTATTTTTTTCTTTGGGTTTTGATTTTAGTTTGTGTTTTGAATTTTGGGGCTGTTTAATAAAGAGATTGTAATGTGGGTTTGTTAGATTGTAATGGAGGGGGAGCGTTTGGGTCTTACCAAAAAATGAAATCGGTGAACGGAGCTTCGTTGGAGTTGGGCGTGGAGTTGATTGGTGAAACTAGAGTGATGAAGTGATCGGCGGAACTGGAGCTTCGGTTGTGCTTGTGCTATGGGTTTGGGAGAAGGAAAAGGGAAAGTGATGAAGTGCAAGTGTGTGGGTGGTTGGGAAAGTAATACCTGTTGGAGCTTCAGCTTGCACTGATGGGACTACACACTGCTGTGGGACTCGTTTCTTGGGAAAATTTACCTTTATTGCCACTGAGTTAACGTAACTCAAAACTTAAAAAAACTGAAAACAGCCCGGAGGAGTTTCCAAGTTTGATAACTCAAAACCCAAATATCTCAGTTTTGTTAACTGAGTTAACATCTGAAAAAATAAGCCAAACAGACATATACATGTGGGGCTCATTGGTTTTTAGGTTATGAGTTAACAAAACTCAGTTTTGTAAACTGAGTTTGGCAAAATCTAAACAATACCTAACCAGTTGTGCAACTAGCGGCTTCTTCCTCATTTTTTTTTTTTTTTTTTTTTGCCAGCGACTTGGCAGTGGAGCTGGAAGAGCAGTGGAGGAGAAAGAGACAGAGAGACAGAGAGGCGTGCAGTGGAGGATTTTTTTTTTTTTTGAGAAATGGTGGAAAAAAAATTAGAGAGATACGTATACTTTTTTGTGTTTTTTTAAGTTTAGAGATATGTATGAAATGTAATAAATAAGGGATAATTAATGAGATACTAATCAGAATATTAGCATTAATAAGGGTTATTTTTTTACCGTTGGATCTACTTAAATCCAATGGTTTAAAAAATGTGTAATTCTTTTGAGTTACACCAGGTGTAACTTGAACCTATATATATATATATA
The DNA here is from genome assembly GCA_023621385.1 of Quercus gilva. Lineage (NCBI taxonomy): Eukaryota > Viridiplantae > Streptophyta > Magnoliopsida > Fagales > Fagaceae > Quercus > Quercus gilva. The sequence goes on from CM042484.1 coordinate 21,200,494, forward strand.
TATATTTTTTTTTTTTTATAATTATTGTGAAGCACTTTTTTTTTTTTTTTTTTATAATTCATTTATTCTAGACTCTTTGTTTTTTGTACTTAATAACTCACTTGGATGAATATTTATGATGAGGTCCCACTTTTGATTCTAAAATTAAGAAATAAAATTCTCTAAAAATAAATAATTTATGCTGCATGGCGCAAAATTAAAACTCTAATTTGGAAATCTAATTTGAGTTTCTCTCAGCTTCACCTATTATATATATATAGAGGGAGAATAGATAGACTTGTATTAGAACAATAATATAAATAAATTTGTCTCACTCTCTATCAATTTTATGGAAAAAATAATAATTTAGTGTGCGTTTGGCTACCAATTAAAAAGCCAGTTTATTTTACTATTCAGTTTATTTTTTCTACTATTCATGGGCCCTACTGTACTTTTTAATACTATTCATGAGTCTCATTGTACTATTTTAGCTAACTTTTACCTTTGTCTACAGTACTTTCAGTAAAAAATTTTCAATTTCAATAAAATAAATGGATCCAAATAGACCCTTAATTTAGAACTCATTCGTGATAGAATGATAATTTTTGCTTTTAGTCCCATTTGGATAATTACGTCACATGTTGGGTGCCAAATCTTTTCTGGTAAGGACAAATTAGCAAACATTTTTTGGGCATGAATTTCACGTTGTTTTTGTTCTTCCCTTGTTGATTGGGTTTTCATTTTTGACGAAAAAACTAGTAAGTTTATTAAGATAAGAATAAATTCAATACATCTTGAGTTAAAGCCGACTCAATGATAATTGGATTTTCATTTGTTTTAAAAGGACATGATTAAATTCTGATTTTTGAGCCAAAAATTGATAGCTTCCACTTGCATTCCCTACAAACAAAACTAATACTTTGATGATATAAAAGAACTTTGAATTGAATAAATTGGCACGGTTCTGGAAAATTACTTAATGGTAACATGTTATCTACCTGTTGAGAACCTTGAGATTACAATTATCTAGAAGTTAAAAGTCTAGGGCACTACAATTGACAAGTACCATTTTATCCCAATGTCAAAACTCAGGCACTGAATCCAAGAGGGACGGCCAAAATTTTTACATACAGTATAGTGTAATGAGAATTGCTCACATATAGAATAGTATAATGTCCATTTGAAATTCGTTTATTTTGCTGAAATTGAATTTTTTTTTTTACAGAAAGTACTATAAATAAATGTAAAATTAAATTAGCTGAAGTAGTACAGTGGAACTCATAAATAGTACCAAAAAGTGCAGTAGAACCCATGAATAGTACTTCATCTGTCTCAGTTTGTTTATCCTCTATTCTATTTTGGAATGTCCTAAAATATTGTTCTATTTCTGAAAATAAAAGTCATTTGTTAATTAATGTTCCTATTATACTCCTACTTTAATTTCAAAACTATTGGAAAAGAAAACTAGCAAATGTTTAAAAAATCAATCTAATTGGGGAACTTTTTTAGTTGCATCATTAAGAATAACTTTTTTTTTTCTTTAAAAAATTGATAAATTTATTTAAGGGTAGTTTTGTAAATTTATACATTTTTATAAGGCAGACAAAATAATAAATAACGTTTTCTTAAAAAGTTTGACTTTTTAAACAGAACAAACAAATTAGAACGAAGGGAGTAGCAAAAATAAGCTGAATAGTACTTAAAATAAGTCGACAAAAGTAAACTTTGCCAATGATTAATAATGTCAACATTTTGAGGGGTTGTAGGGCTATTTTCCAATGATTAATAAGACATTAAGACGTGGTTAATGGGTCATTTCGAAGGTCATTTTGTTTGACTAGGAATTGGACCTTACATCAAGTATGCGTGTATATGAAAGAATTAAATAAAATTAAGTCTAAAAGGTTTCTCCAAAAAAAAAAAAAAAAAAAAAAGTCTAAAAGACCAACAAATCCTTAAAAGAACAAGACCTTAACCAGCAATGGTTTGCGGGTCAAACTTCCCTGATTTTGAGTTTGCTTGCTGATATGGTTTCCCTTTTTTGCTGTATTATATTTTATGTTGTTGGGATATTATTGTCCTTGCTGGAAGCTTCTGATATAGATCAATGCATCTATCATCATTGAACCCTTTTTTTTTTTGGGTAACTTTTGGCTGAGTTTATTTTATTTTTATTTTCTTGAAAATCTTAATCAGAAAGTTTGATGCAATATTTTTTATTTGACCTCTTAACAAACCAAGTAATGTTTTTTTTTTTGAAAGCACAAACCAAGTAATGTTAAAGACACGATTTTTTTATTTTTTATTTTACAATTGATTGAGGTAACAAGTTGTTATTGATTTTCACATAGGTCCACCATTATTATTACTTTATTTGTCTATGTCATTCACAACTTATTATCTCAGCTCTTATAAAAAAGTTTACGACGAAAATTGTGTATGTAAATTTATTGCAACAATAAATTAATAATTATTCACTTCCATTTTATGCAATGGATTTCTCCAAATTCATACAAAATTTATTCCAAAATGGGAAGAAAATGAATCCAACTCCGAAAAAGAAGAAAGAAAATAGAAGAAGAGTATAATGATATGCTGCCTTTGACCAAAGGAACATACCAAAAAATCATATAAGATTACAACACTCCTATATATGTATGGTGATAGTAGATTAGAAACACAGTAATATAGCTCAGATGATGGTGAAAGTCAAAGCGTATGATGCTATGAAAACTATGAAGAGAAGCAGAGAAGATGTCAATTCGGTAGTTTTCCCATCTGATGTGTCCCCACCAGTTGACGGTACTGTCTTAGATCCATTTCCTGCACCGATAGAGTAACAAGACAAAAATGTTAATGTACATGTGACCATAAAATCCAAAATTTCATAGGTTAAGGTGCTTCATACTTTTGTTGTTTCACATTCAGCACATATTGCTAATATTATGAGAATGGACCAATTTTTATTCCACTATGGAACTAAGGTAAGTTGGACTCAAATTTTGTACCTGAAGAAGATGGTGTCTGTGCAGGAGAGTTTGCTGGAGATGAAGCTGACCAATTGCAGGTAATGTGTTAGAAAGTTCATCCTAAGTGTAAATAGTTTCCATATTTGATTGAAATTCATATTGCATTTTTGGTTTGAAGGTTTTATTCTTACCATTGCATTGGCTAATAGGGGGAGTCTGGACATTGCAAGCACCAGGAAGTACCATAGCCTGAGTCTGATTAACGTTGATACCGAGAGATGAGGCACCACCATTAAGGACCTCACACAGGCACTGTGGCTGTGACCTGACCACACTAGCAAGCTGTGTACAGCAGGAAGAAGAGGGGGTGGATGAGTTTCCTGTTATATAATTTAGACATGGAGACATGCTAATGATCACATTGGTGCAACTTGAACTTGGTTGAGCCATTGATCCTCCACATAGAGCTGCCACAAGGACAAAAGCTAGAACCATCTGCATTCTTTTATCTGCCATTGGATAATATAAGATTTTCTGGCAGAGATATTGTCTATGATCAAATAAGTAATGAAGGACGCTCCTGTTTTTGTCTTTTCTGAGATTTGTATGTGGTTTATAAAGGGAATGTTGTGAACATAAGTGAGGCATCTGGCTTATATGTGGGTCACCAACTTTTCCTACTTTTTAACAGATTCTTGGAAAGCAACTAAATCCTTGGAACTCAATTAAATTAAAATAATAAAGTCAACCTTTTGAGTCTTTCTTGAGTATGCTAGCTTTTGTGTATTTGTGCCTTTCTCTTTATGTATTTCTACTACCATCTTTTTATGTAATATAATTCAGGAAAAACATGCTAAATTTTAGGAGTACAACGAGCTATGTTTTCTACATCTAATGAACTATACGTGTCCAAATTGAAAGGCTGGCCATGGTCCAGTATGAGCAGGTCAGAACGAGGAATAATCTAGGGAAGCACCGACCATCCTCATGATTATGTTCAAACTTGTTTAATTTTATTCAGAATTGAAAAACTCTGGTGGTTGGATGCTGGTTAACAAAACCTGATTGAGGTGGTGGTTGAATATTCTGGTTCATATTCAGCTAGCACTTAGGGGGTGTTTGGTAGAGGAGTTTGAGTAATGTTGTTTGGGTGTTTTTGATATATGTGTGGGTGAAAAAGTGTGTGAAAAAGTGTGTTAGTGTGTTTAAAATGCTCAAAAGGTTGCTTGAAATGGCCTACCAAATAGGCCCTTAGTGTTTCAATAATTATCTTATGCATTTGATAAAAGCATCCTTTCTCTTATAGTATGTGTGGAGTCCACACACAATGAGAAATAAGATACATATATCCGAGGCACGAGATACCATCTCCTTCTATTCCGTACAACATGGCATGTTGATCTTTTTCACTTTCAATGAGGCACAACTTCTTACACAATTTTTTCCACAATTGTTGAAGTCGCAAGTTGTCAATGGTAAACAATAAAGTTGTGTTGATGGTGAGCTTATGTGAAAATCATAACAAATTACCACCTAACAAGATGACTGTGTATGTAGAATTACTTTTTTCTCTTTTTCAACTACCACAGGAAAGACCAAGTGAAATGGCCCTTTAGTATCATGGATATTATGCTTGACAGTCACAGCATGCAGCACTAGAACCCAATTCAAACAGAATTCAATATTATGCTGGTTATGATAGTTATAAAAGCATTAATTAAGGATATCATGACAATGATGCTCAAAAGCACTCAGAAAATCATGCTTAACTTGGGATCTCATTTCCTTAAATAGTTGCAAAAATATGCCATTTCCTTGATTTTCTTATATTGTTTCCCGTGTCTGTACTCTAAATATATGAGAATTTCCTATGTCCAATATTATCTAAATCTATGCCAGGATTGGATAAAGTAACTGTCTCAAGTCTTGGAAGGAGGAAGCACTGTATTTTGTTTCACTGAGGACATTAGACCTAAACTCAATAGTAGACCATTTTAAAAACAAACCCACATCAATATCATAGTTTTGCAGGGAAATCTTGAATGTATTAGTTTTTTTCCCAGTTAAAAATTCAGTCACAATGGTTAATTATTGATGCAGACTATTATTTTTGTATTTGATGCTTTGAAAACATCTACATACTGTCCACAGTTTGGAATTCCTTCCAAGTTTCCAATTTCTGCAGTTTTGAAATTCCATGGTGCTTACTCCAAGAAAAGATTTCTGCACATGACTTTGAATTTGTATGTTTACACAATTTTTTGTTGGCATTAATCACTAACATTATGGAAGTGTTAGACATGGTATAATAGGCATGCAATGGAAATGAGATTTTTAAGATTATGTTTTAAGATTCTGCTCAAAGGCACAAATTTCAGAAAGTAGGCCATAACCATCATAAAAATTGGACCATTTCCAGATTTGGCAGTACAAAAAATTTCATGATTTCACAAAATGATATATTGGTTTTGAAGTTTTGCTATCTATTGTGGTGGATAGTCCATCTTTTGCGCTGACTTGAAACGTATAATATAAACTGAATTTCATTCTTTCAGAAAAAGAAAAAAAGAAAAAAAAAATGTTGGCTGAATTTCCAAGGGACTCATTCAATTTATTCTTATGCGCTTAATTGGAATTTTACAACCATTCCATCTTATGACTGTAAGATATTATTGTGAACTCCAACATTCTTGTCCCTGCACCTTCTTGGCAACTAACCTCTTTTTTTTATAATTTTATGGCTTTGTTTTTATCTTGTTGGAACATGATGGTTGATATCTGGTCTGGTTAGTTAAGATAATGTCTTTAAACAAATAATAGAGACAAAGAGAAGCCCTTATTATTGCATCAAAGAATAAAACTAAATAATACAAGCACAGTCCTCCAAGTAAAAGCAAGGATCATCTTCAACAGCGTAACGAGGTGGGCAAAGAGTTATTCTAAAACTAGAACAGGCAATCCCTATAGAAGACTAATTCTCAGAACATTGTGACAGTTGAAGCACAAGAGACAATGAAGAGCAGGAAAACCATGAAATGAAGAGGTGCTTTGATGGTGTTTCCATCAGAAGAACCCCCATTTATTGATGGGGTTGTTTTTGACCCTGCTCCCGCAATCATACAAGCATTGAAATGAAAACATCAGTCTATAGAAAAATTAGCAATAAAATAAAACAAAGGAAAAAATATCTGTCATTGACAAGTGCATGTAACTTGTCGGAGACCTGTCTCAACATATAACTGAGTTTTGAAAAGGTGATGATTAGGGACAATGCTGTTTCAATAACAATTGCAGACCTGGTAGAGTCAGGACATAACAATTTCATATTGTGTCAATAACATAGGATATTTTATCTATGGAACTCTTCTAATTGGACAATATGTGCATGACACAATGTCAAATGAAAGCTAAATATGGAACCGTGTTCCCTAAATATGTCTTTCTTTTTCTTTTTCTTTTTTGGAGAAAAAATAAACCAAAACTTGAACACATGTATCATGCTATATATACCTGAAGGAATGCCTGATGCTGAAGTGGTAGTTGCACCTGCAGGTGTTTCATCAGAAGAATCTGTTGGAGAACCAACTGGTGGAGTTCCGTTGGCACCTGTTTCACCATAGTATAGTGAGTTGTTAAACAAAAAAGGAAAAACAATTTACAAGGACCAAAATGAAAATTGAAATTCATTTTACGAGGATTTATAAGAAAATACTCGTACTTTTAAACAATAACAACATGCAATTTTATGCAAAAAATGTGTATAATATAGTATCGGCTTAATTCAATGATCCATAAGCATAAGTATATGTGAAACTTGAGCTTACCTTTACACTGGCTAATGGGTGGAGTTTGCACATTACAAGCACTAGGTAGTGCTAGAGCTCGAGTTTTGTTTATATTAATACCCAATGAGGCAGCACCACCATTAAGGGCAGTGCAAAGGCACTGTGGGGATGATTGAACAACATTAGAGAGCTGTGAGCAACATGATGATGATGGGGTCGATGAATTTCCAGTTATGTAGTTAAGGCATGGGGCCAGGTTGGAGAGCACACTTGTGCAACCTGACTGAGCCATCGCTCCACTTCATAACATGGCCACAAGGACCAGGACTAGACCCTTTTCAATTCCTTTAAAAGCCATTTACTAATGTTGGAATTTTTGACTGCCTGAAATGTCTATAAGTGAGGATAGATGAACTCTCTGAACAATACTCAGGATAGTGAGATCTGGATTTTAGTTGAGAAAATAAGGGAAGGATGGGATTTTTATATAGCAAACTTGTTTGGAAGGGACAAAGGAATTGGTATTTTTTGGGTGACCAAATCTTACTAAACTAGGAGTGCTTGTCATGATAACTTAAGAACTTCTCGACATTAAAGAAAAATATGCAATTATTTAGACATTTTTAAGGACAAAACTTTGTAAGAATATGTCTAAAATCTAAATTTAGATTAGTTAGGATCAATCATCTCAATATACCCACTCAATAGCAAATAGTAACACCTGCAAGCTCTGTGATCAAACAATGGATTTTTTTTTCTATTGCTACGGAGAGTTGTTAATGAATACCTTTTTTTGCATCACTTTCAATTGCATAATCCAGATTTCCATACAAAGTTAAATGCCCGGCAAGTCCAAGCACATAAGGTTGTAGACCAAGTTCGACTATGCACTATGATATCATTACTTGAGTCATTAACAAAATTTAAATGAAAAAAAAAAAATTATAACTTCCTATTGGCCAAAAATAAAAACAAAAAGTTATCTATCTGACATGTCAAACCTACCTAACTAGAAATATAAGGATTCCTTCACTCATTAGTATTAGTTAAGAGTAGTTCAACTCCAAAACCCATGTCAAATCTACCTGTTTTTTCCCTCCAAATTTCCTAGACCCTATATGTATAAAACACCTCATCAATAACCAAAGCCAAACCAAACCATTTCTTCACAGATTGCAGACTGAAGACCATTTGTAGTTGATTTATTCCTAGAACTCATGGAGACTGTCAAGGGTTCTAGACTTATTGCAATATCAGCAACTCTTTTAGTCATTTCAGCAATATTAGTTAAAGGGCAGATTAGGACACCATGTACAACATCAATGATCAATAGCTTTACCCCATGTTTTAATTTCATTACTGGAAGTAGCAATAATGGTTCATCACCAACATCTGACTGTTGCAGTGCCTTGCAGTCACTCACCAGCACGAGTGTGGATTGTGCTTGTCTCATACTAACCGCCAATGTGCCTGTTCAACTCCCTATAAACCGAACTCTAGCACTTTCTCTTCCACAAGCATGTAACATGGCCGTGCCCGTACAATGCAAAGGTGTGAATCACATTATCTAATCTGAATTTGAACTTTTTAATGACGCTTAGAGTTCATTTGAAATGTGAAAGATATCTGATGGTGCAATTCATTGCATTTTGCAGCCTCCAGTGCACCCCTACCAGCTCCGGGTACTAAAAAATTCCTATGATTTATTATATATTTCTATACATAGATACATAAAATTGAAAAATCCAACGGCAAAGAAGCATGTAAAACAAAAATTTCACATCTACATTTGTGCTTACTTTAAACAATGTGAGCTTTCGTGACAGGTACTGTCTCACTTGGACCAAGTCCCTCACCTATAGCTGCTTCTCCCTTGAGTCCACGAGGTAACTGTCTTAAATTTCAATTCATCTACATTTGTGCTTACAATAAGCAATGTGAAATTTCTTGACAGGTCCTATTTCACATGTACCAAGCCCCCCACCTATAGCTGCTTCTCCTTTGAGTCCACGAAGTAACTGTCTTAAATTTCAATTCGTCTACATTTGTGATTTGTGCTTACAATAAGCAATGTGAACTTTCTTGACAGGTCCTATCTCACATGTACCAAGTCCCTCACCTATAGCTGCTTCTCCTTTGAGTCCACGAGGTAATTCTGTTCAGAAATTTCAATAATATTCGTTTCACTAAAAGAGTATTGTTATAATATATATCTCTGAAACTAGAATGGGAAACAAAGTCGCCAATATTGTTATGCTTGATTCCTTGACTACTACACAACAATCAAACGTTAGTCACAAATTTTTAGGGTTGGCTATGAATACTTAGTAGACTAATCAGGATCGGTCACATGTAATCTTGCTTGATACCTAAACATTTTTTCATTTAAATTTTTTGTTGGACAGCTTCTAAGGCAGTGGCACTAGCTCCAGCATCACAATCTGACACAACTCTGCAATTGACACCAGCATCTCCACCAGTGGAAACAAAAGCACCCACAACAAATCCAGGAATTCGACCTGTGCTGACCCCACCAGCATCTGCTTCACCTTATGTTTCCCCAGCACCTCTCCTAGCACTACTTGTTGGAATTATGGTGTTTTGAGTACTGCTAAGTTCTATCTCAAAAAAAAAAAAAAAGTACTACTAAAGTTGCTTCCTATTTTGTTTTTGTAGTCCTTCCTTCTATAAATATTTGACTCTGTTTCTCAGGGTTGAGAATATACTTGTTTTAGATTTGTTTGGAGCTCCATGAGGGCCATTGGATGTCAAGTATCTTTGGTTGTTTGATGTAATACTGAAATGGGTATCATATTTGAGATCCATTTATAAAAACATTCAATGGCGCATCAAATTTCCAATATCATGTTGAGTTATTCACATCCTTTGGTTTTACATCTCATTTAATAACAAGCTCAATTTCAGACCAGTACCACCAATAGTCACTTACTCCATATCCCTTAATTTAGATCTTTCATGTTTTTTCTTTCTTTAGCATGTCTTTCTTTGATCAATAACCATTCATGCGTTCAACTTCTAAGCAATAGTCCTCCAGGTTGGGATTTCCACCAACTCGCTTCATCCATGAAGATACATTCAATGCATGGAGAGTTTGGATTGCGTGTTCTTGTGAGCTGAAAATCCATGCACATAGGCACGTCATGTATTTAAAAATGACTGTGTTATCTCCATCCAATACAATGGAGTAGTTGATGGAAGCTTTGCTCATATAATTAAATGGTACCCACACAACATATTCAAGATGTTAAAAGTCAACAATAATTAGATGGCCAAGTCCCACAACAAAATTTTCATACCAATCTCAACAACTACTAGATATCCTAATCACAATTGTGGAAGTTAGATGTTTCTAATAAGCTTAAGTCTTCACATGGAGGGTGTGCAACAACATTCTTCCCACGTAAATGAATGTACATGGTAAGTTTGTGACTGTTGACCTTCTTACAGTCAAAAGTTTAAACTGTTAGAAAATGGTGTAGATGAATATATACAGTAAGTTGGCGATTGTTAACCTAAAATGCTCGGAAAGTCTTAAAAGTTTAAACGGTTAGAAAATAGTAAAGTTAAACTTCAATCATAATTCTTAAAAAAACATATATTGGTGTGGTGTCCACTACGTGCATGGGCCATTTGGAATGCAAGGAATTGTTCCTGCTTTGAGGGTAAACAAACACATCCAGAACAGAACTTTGCATGCCTCTGTGGATTGTACATATGGATACCCCACGTTTGTTTGTCTGGGAGATTTCCCTTTTATTCATACGGTTTTTATATCAATGAAGTTCTATCTTGCAGACAAAAGAAGAAGCTGCAACTGCAAGTCCCAGTAGAGCTGCTAAACGTGCTCTTAGTTCTTGTGGACACAGACGCCATTTCACAAGGGTTCCTTCCACACTACTAATTTATCTTAAGAAAATACGTGTACGCAACTTTTTGTAGCACAATTTTTTGCCACAACTCCGAAGTGATAGACGACTACTCACTACCACATTAAAGCTGTAGTAAAAGCAGTGACATAAAAATTGTGGTCATAAAAGAACTCATTTATCATTGTGCATACTTGTGCGTGAGAGAGATTTGGTTACAAGTGGTTGCAACCAAAGATGCGTAAAGACCGATTTTCCAATGATTTCTTAAGCAAACGCTAAAATTGGACAAAGTTGAATCATTCACCAACCCAAGTTTAGCAAATCCTATACATCAACCATACTTTTAATCACAAATCATCCCATAATTCTAGGAAGTATCCAAAAAAACGACAGCCTTACAAGCCCCTTATATATACCCTCTACGCCATTATCAATGGAACACTGAAAAAAAAAAGGAAAAGGCAAGCATAAAAAAAAAATAAAAAAATTTAACACACATACACATAAGCAAATTAAGAGAATGGCCAACAAGTTCGTTGCAGTGTTTCTCATGTGCATTGTTGTCGCTGCAGCATTCAGCCTTCAAGAGGCTAAGGCTGCTGAGGAGGACAATTTCAAGGCATGCTTCAACAACTGCCGCAGCAAATGCTTGGGTGCAGGCAATGGTAACACCCTCTGTGAAATGAATTGTGACAATATTTGTGGTGAAAAAGAGCTTGCTGGTAAGTTTTAGAAATGAATAATGTTACGAACACCACATTTTTCATAGCTTAGTGACACCAGTTTTTTGTCTACAATTAACAACTTACCACCTCAATGCTTTTGAAAAAAAAAATTATGAAAAAAATTGTGCTATAGACTAAACAAATACAAGGCCCTCTTTTAATTTGTTTCTTTCCATTTTTTCCATGAAAACCCCATTAATCCTATTGAATTTTTGGACGCCATACAAACTGGCCTTCGTAACTTAATTAGTGACACCGGATTTTTGTCTACAATATAATTGACAACTTACTGCCTCAATGCTTGTGAAAAAAAAAAAAAATTGTTCTATAAATTAAACAAATACAAGGTCCTCTTTTAATTTGTTTCTTTCCAATTCTTTTCCATGAAAACCCCCTAATCCTATGGAATTTTTGGACACCATACAAATCGGCCTTAATATGCGTTTGTTCTTTGTGCAGAAAAACTTAACATCAATCTACCCTGAGCAAATGAACGGAAGCACAGTCTTACTCAAAGGAATAGAGGGAGATGAAAATATCGTGCGATAAATTAAGTTGCGCTGTTTAATTTAAGACATTCATTCCAATCCTAATGTATTCATTTTGCAATTTATAATACGTATGACATTTTGTTAATTGTGATCTTTTTATATTTTGTTTCTCTAAAGAGATTGCTATATTGTCATCCAATGTGTTATTAACATTATCAATTTTATGAACTGGCTTGTAATCCCATACATAAATATATTTAAAAATAAATATACTTAAGCCTATATTAAAAATTCCCCCTTAAGTTGAATATTACTAAGGGTAGATTCTACATTTTTGTAACTTTTGAAAAGGCCTTATATAGATATTATTTGGTAGAGTATGCAAGTTCTTTAATCTTTATTATTTTTTTTTTAGAGGAAAAAAAAACAAGAAGTAGATATTTTGTTACTTTTTAACTTTATTTTATTATTCTCAAAAGAAAAAACCAACTTAATTTTGTTATTGGGATGATATAAATTTATTTTATGTTTACATTTTTCAAGTAAGTTATAAAAATTGAGTCATTACTAACTTATATTGAAAATGAACAACCAATTTTTTAGAACATGCAAATTATTTATTTAAATTTATATTTGAGCTAATAATAAGTTTTTATAAGAAAATATGGATTAAAAATGGTTTCAAATAGATTTTTAATATAAAATTAGAAGCAGTTTTAGATGAATTTAATTAAAATAATTTTAAATAGGTTAGAAGTATTATATATTTAAAGTGTTATATCGAAGCATAATATACTTTAATTGAATCTTTTTACGATTTTTAAGTTTAGATATAGAAGCACAAAGTTGAAGCCTATTAAAAATTTTAAGGCATTTGACATCATATTATGGTTTATTAATTAACCTTCCACTGTAATATATTAATAAGATAGCTCTTTTTTTTTTTTTTTTTTTAGACTTATAGCTCATTTATTATGCATAATATATTATGACGAAAAATGAAATTATCAAATGAGAAAAAGAAGCATTGCCAAAGATTCCTGATGCTATTATTATTATTATTTTTAGATAATTTCAGCTTATGGCGTCTACTCTTGATGATAGATAAAATACTATTACAATGTGCTTGACTGTCTATATTATAGAAAATTATAGAATATTCTAGGTGACCATAAACACCTATTTTTTCCCTCAAATGAATTGCGGGTTTCATTATGAATTTAATTAATAAGACTCATTATTATGTGAGAGTGAAAAATATGTATTTATGGTACTTACGGAGTACTATATACCCACTAGCCTTATTACTTTCATTTATATTAGGAGGATTACCAAGAATAATTCATTTATAATTTATCTAAATATATAAGTAAGTTTTGGTTTTAAAGAGAATTTAAATGAGAAGGATTGTTATCCCAAAGCATTCCCCCTGCCATTAAAACCAAAACTTACTTATCATATATATAGATAAATTATAAATGTAAATTTTTACTAAGATGTGATATACATGACATTAATTTGATTTTGTGTGGTTTGCATTATTAATTTATTATTATTTTTTTAGTTCATTAGTTTTTTTTAAATGTTATTACGTCTAAATAAAAGTTAAAGACATTTGAAGGATTTAAATGGGAGGGATTCTTTCTCACTTTTACATTATAGTTAGCTTAAGGATTCCTTCTATGCATTGAATAATAGCAATGAGCCAACAAGTAATTAATGCTAACTTGAGTCTGTTCGGCCAAAGCTTAATAACGGTACTAAGGCAATTTAGCCAAGTAGACTTGGATTTTATACTTTATTTTGGTGGAAAATGTATTTTAAGAAAGACAAGATTTTGCTACAAATTTTAATGAACTAAAATCGTCAGTGAGTTGATGGCTCCTGATCGCTCTTATGGGTACCTGAAGAATACGAAAACAAGAACCAAACAGAAAGCACCGATAGGATACCAGTCAAAGATTCTCCGAAGGTTAAGTCAGTGAATGAGAAATCTTCAAGAACTTTATAGTGAGAGAGTTAGGGATTTTCTACGTACTTGGGAAAGAAAGAAAACTGTTGCTTATATAGTGGTGGGGAAGAGCCCTAGATCCCAAGAATAAGGGGGTTTTCTATGTACCTGGGAAAGAAAGAGAACTGTTGCTTGTATAATGGTGGTGAAGAGCCTTAGATCCCAAGAATAGGGGGATTTTCCTTATAGGGAGATGGTGGAGTTGATGCTATCGAGATCTTGGGGATACTTTTCATTCTGGGAAGGTGAAAATTGTGTGGTAGGGTCTTTGTGTGTGATGCGTAAGATGTTTCCATATATGAATATGTGTGTAGACCACGTAAGGCCATGTAGGACTCGTCGGTATGCCTCTCCATCAATTAAGGGTCCTCCGTCAGTTAGGGGATCCTCCGTTAGTCTGGTAGGGAGGCGCACTCGTCAGCTTCGTCTTTGATCTTTCCTCATGGCCGTCGGTTCCTTAGGAAGCCCACGGTTTCTATGGGGCTGACGGTTCCTTTGAAGCCATCGGTATTTTCCTTGACAGCCTCTGTTTGTTTACGGGTCCCAATTTTATTACCAAAAATACCTTTATAAGCTGCCCCCTACTCTGTGGTCCTATCGGCTATGACTGACAGGTCTTGGAGTAATAAGGGTTTTTATGAGCATTAATTGCTTTATTGAGGAGTGTGTCATTAATAGGGTAGGTAGCTCTTAGAATGAGTGCTAGATGACATGTGGCACTTTTTGTTTGGTCTCGTTTCTAATCAGAAGCGTCGCTTCATATAAATAAACGTCTCTTTGCTCTATAAATAGTTCTTCCTCCCTCAGTTTTTCCTTTTGCTTTATTTTAAATTCTTGAGAGCTATGAGCCCAAGCTAATCTTAAGCTATTCTGTCACTACGTTCATCTGTCGTTTTAACCAATAAGTAATCTGTCACTTGGACTAACGAGCAACCGTTGACTCCCTTCATAAGTCTCCTTCTCTTTACCCCATTTTATTGCTTTTCTAGCTGGTTGTCGTTTTTTAAAGACCCGTCGAATAGGTTCTTAGAATAAATCTGTCGCTTGTAGGTGAATAGATGTTAGGTGATAGAGAAACGATGAGTGAACAGTCGTGGTCAATCCGTGAGGGTGCGGGCTACAACGAAGTTTATCCATCAAGGTGTGAGCCCGTGGAGGATTTAACATGGTCCTTAGAAAGGGAGCCGTCTGCTCACTCCCCTACCGAGGAGGAGGAGGAGGAGTACGAAGGGGATGAGGAGGAAGGAGAAGATGAGGACGAGAAAGAGGAAGAGGAGGGAGACGAGGGCAAAGAAGAAGGTGACGGTGATGAGGGGGATCATGGGGAAGGTGATGGGGTCGTTTAGGTAGACAGTAAAAATCATAGGCCCTTCATCCTTCCTATGATATGAACAGTGAATAATTTCTACCCGACCATGTCCCCGAAGTTCTTCAACACCCTTTGCGACTGTTACCAAATTCCTGAACATATCCCTCTTCAGTTGCCAAGGAATTTTGAGAAGTGCTATTTAGGTAAGACAATGGACGTTGGCAGATGCCATGTTTACCGCAGGACTAAGGTTGCTGCTGATGGAGCTGCACCATCAGCTCGCCAATTATCTGGGTCTATTCGTCAATTAACTTGTCTCTAATTCCTGGAGGATATTTATTGGGGCTGAGGTGATATGAGGTCAGTTGAGTGACGGCAACCGTCGTCTTACCCTTGATAAGTTCTTTTATTGCTACAAGCCTCAGCAGATATACTTGTCGAAAGGTATTTACCACTTCTTGGCAAGAAAGTCATCGTTTAGGTTAGTGTCAGAATTGCTTGACTCCAATAGGAATTGGAAGAATATGTATTTCTTTGTCCAGGGGACGGACTTGGTGTGCAAACCCGAGGAGTAGGATAGTATGCCTGATGGGTTTGATAACACCTGGGGTATTTTAAGGGAATCAGATGAGTCTTCAGTGTCTATCTCATTTTACCCAGTCAATTTTAGTTTAACTTACCTATTGCCTTTTGTTTTAAGCTCAAGCTCATCCACAAATAAACGATAAACATGAGAGCTTCCTTAGGCGAGTTTGGGTGATCTTGCTTGAGCAGAGAAAGTGGAAGGACCTGGTCACCTTTGATACTCTCCACGCTTTCTACAGTGGTCCAAAGCCAAGGGTTGAAGCCCGACAGTTGGACGCTTTCTATCACCAACGTAAGTTTTTTCTTTCCATCCATTTATCTTTCTGTCAATTCATTTTAGTTTGTCCCTCTTTTTGTAATCTCTTCCGTCACCTTTTTCAGAGATGGATGCAGGTAGGTAGAGGGCTATGGTGAGGAAGTCGGCTGCTGCTCGCCTTAAGCAGTAGGGGGAGGCTTCGGCCTCAGCTCCTAAGGTGGTCCTTTCCAAGGCAACTCCCAAGAGAAAGAGCACCGCAAAGGATAACCATCCTGCCAAGAAGGCAACGGGCCAATCCACTAGGTTAACCGAATGGATCAGCAGCAGAAGTCTCCCCCATCTCCTCGTCATGGGGTCAGCAAGGGCCTTATGACAGCGTATGGTCTCGTCGTCCTTGGCCCCGTCCAAAGGCTGGTGAGCCATAAGGAGTATGCCGTCGAGATGGCCAACTCAATCATCAAGGAGACAAACCTAAACGATTGTGGCGAGCATGCCACCTAGGATCTAGGGGCTTCTAGCCTTTTTAACTTGGCGAGGGTAAGTATCTGTTAGTCTTACTTCTGTTCTCTTCTTTTGTTTTCTCCCTATCCTAACCGTCACCTCTTTTCTTTTACAGGCAATGGTGAGGATGAAAGCCCTTCAGGATAGGTGTGTAACAAAAGAAGGGGTAATCTGTTGGTATCACAAATGTCAGGAATACAAGGCGAAAGAGCGGGATCAATACAAGGAGGCTGCTTGTACCCTTAATGTGGAATTGACGATGAAGCTTTCCTTGCTAGAGAAGGAGACCCATCACCGTGAAGAGCTAGAGAAGGCGAACACCAATCTGACGGTAGAGTTGGCCGCCCTCTGTGAGCAAATGGAGCAGGCCAAAGCCGACACCTTGGCGGGGTTCTAGACCTCTCAATCGTATTATAATGAGTGCAAAGGCTACTATAGCAACATGTTTGATGATTTCCTAAAGCAAGTGGCAGCTATCTACCCAGACTTAGATCTGTCTCAGGTAGTTATCGATGACATCGTCCCACCAACTCTTGGTGGTGTTGACACCGTCATCAATGAAGTTGACACCTCTGTTCATATAGATGAGGAGGAGGTGAAGGAGCCTGCTGAGACTGAAGCTCTTGATTAAAATAATTTTAAGACAATGGTGATCCCTATTTTGGGCATTTATGTATAAACGTTTAACCTAGTCGGGTTTACATTTATCGTCCTTTTATCTGTTGTTTTTGGTTGTTGCTTGTTGCTTGTTGCTTCCGCTTTGTAGGTCTATTGTAATTGTGGATATGCCCCCCTATTTGTTGTAAAGACTTCGCTATACCTTTAAGTTTACTTTCCTATCGGTATTATGCATTTATTACATTCGTCCACCTTGTAGCGATATTGTGCATTTCTTAGGACAGAATTGTTAGGACATATGTGATTTGATGTTAAGAACATATGTCAAGTAGAATTGGCTAATCTTTTGACAAAATGCACTTTACTTGTAATTGGGTAGATCTAGGATGTGTTTAATGGTTCAAGGAACAAGGTTTCAAGTTCTAGTGTTAAAGCCATGCAAATCTATCCAAGAAACTAGTGAAGAAGTGTTGGATTTTAAAACTCGATAACTAGCTCTACAGCTAGTATCTATCGAGGTTTTAAAAAGCTGCTGAAGCCCGATACTCGACAGCTATCTCGATAGATACCCTATCTGTCGAGGTTTATGAAATTCAATTTTTCAGAACTGATTTTCATCTAATCCGTGTGTATATGTTTGGGCTTTCTTTTCTTACAACTCTAAACATGTATAAGGATTATTTTAAGGACCGTCAAAGATTTCGCAAATGTGAAGCAAAGTTTTATTCATGCAAATTGTGACTGGAGACAAAATTTTCCTTAGTTCATCTTTTTCTTAAAGAAGCTGCTATGTTTGTACGTCGTAGGGTTTTATGACCAAGGAGCTTCGTGATCTTCATCAAGTGATGAACTGAAGAACTTTTCAGCCAACATCTTTCTTAAGTTGGTGATTAAATCGCGTACTGGAATCAGCACATCTATTGGTTAGTCACGTACT
This sequence comes from Quercus gilva, assembly GCA_023621385.1. Lineage (NCBI taxonomy): Eukaryota > Viridiplantae > Streptophyta > Magnoliopsida > Fagales > Fagaceae > Quercus > Quercus gilva. The sequence continues at coordinate 21,218,550 of CM042484.1, forward strand.
GAGAGCCATGCATTAAAAGGAGAGATTGTCACTACAGAACAAGTCCAATTGGGTATTGGAGTAAGGGTTCAACTGTAGGTTGGTATAAGGTACTAGAATTCCTTTACTTGTAACCGCTTGTTATGATAATAGTGAATTCTTGGGAGTGGTGACTTTAAAATCACCCAGTAGGATTTTTGCTATGTAGGTTTTTCCCATTGTAAACAAATCACCGTGTCAATTTAATTTCTGCTGCATTTAGTTAATTGGTGATTTGTTTGTGCTACTACGTGTATTGTATGTTAATTGAATTAATTAATTAACATGGCTAATTAATTTGTTAATTCATTACAAGGGGTCGATACATTCTTAGCCTATCAAAGTGGTATCAGAGCAGGCACACTCTGATTAAGTATTAATCTTTGCTGTATAATCTATTGACCCCTATTTGTCATAGATAGATGATAGTCTCTTATTATACCTCATTTATTTGATAGCACTAACTATGCATACTGGAAAGTATGCATGAGAGTTTTCTTGTAGTCATTAGATGAAAAGGTGTGGCAAGTTGTGGAGATAGGCTGGACTAAGCCTACGGAAGCGCCGGCTGACTGGGACAATGCTATGATCAAGGCGGCAAACTTCAACAGTAGGGCATTGAATGCTTTATTCAGTGCAGTCACAGATGAGGAGTTCAATAAGATATCCTCTACTGAAACTGCTAAGGAAGCATGGACCATTCTCTAGACAACCTATGAAGGAACTAAGGTTGTCAAGGATTCCAAGTTTCAGAGGCTTACTACAAGCTTTGAAGAGATTAAGATGGAAGAGGATGAGTCATTCGATGAGTTCTATGCCAAGCTCAAGGACATAGTAAACTCAGCTTTTATCTTGGGAAAACCATTCCTGAACCCAAGATTGTTAGAAAGGTGATTAGATCTCTACCCAAATGATTTCATGCCAAGATCACCGCAATTGAGGAATCGAAGGATATTAACAAAATTCCTTTGATAGAGCTGGTTGGAAATTTGCAAACCTATGAGTTGGGGTTAACAAGGATAGGGAAATCAAGCAAGAGCAAGAGCATAGTATTGAAGGCTAAGAGTAATGACACTGATGAGTCTTCAAATGATGAAGATTCAAAGATGAAATCCTATATCCCCCAACAATTCAAAAAGTTTATGAAGAATGCCAATGCTAAAGGATTTGACAAAGACCGCAAGCAGTCCAGCTCGTCTCAGTTCAAGAACTAGGACAAAGGAAAGAAGGATGCTAAGGATGGCGGTCAGTACATTGTTTCTTCAGGAGCAAAATGCTTTGGATACATGAAACAAGAGTGCCCTACATATCTCAAGACCATTGGGAAAAGCATGGCACTTGTTGCTACCTTGAGCGACATCGAGCCAGAAAATGATTCTAAAAATGAGGATGATGAAATCTTAAATGCCTTCACTGCCACTGTAAATCCTATTGAAGGGATTGTTGAAGAGGTGGATGAAGAAGAGGAATTTGTGGAGTCTAAGTTTGAAAAGATGGATGAGCAAGATGACATATACACAGCCTATGCAAAGTTATACAAGGTTTCAGAAAAGCATGAGAAGTTGTATAGGTTGGCCACTAAGAAGCTTAGTGAAGTGGACCTTGAACGAGAAGAAATTTCGACAAAGTTTGATGAAGCCAATCAGACCATTGAAGTACTGAGATATAAGAATAATTTCTTGGCTAAGAATACCAAGAACTTGAGGCAGAACTATTCCAAGTCAGAGCTCAATTGAAGAGGACTTCCAGTGCAAAGCTTGATTAGATGCTTAATCTTCAGAAATCTGCTTCCGATCGAATCGGTTTAGGGTATGATTTCTCGTTTCCTAGTATTGTTACTTCTAGTATTACTGTTTTTGTTCCTTCTGCTAATAATGTTGAAACTAAGAATAATGATGTTAAAAATGAATTAGCTAGTGAGAACATAGACAAAGGTAAATCTATCTTAGAAGCACCCCCAAGCTTGATAAGAAAGAGATTAAGAACCTTAGGGCTAAGAAGGGAAATACTCAAAAGCCTAAACAGAAAAAGCAGCATTTCTGTCATCACTGTGGAGTAGCTGGACATACTCGACCAAATTGCTATAAGTGATTAGCCACTCAATAGAGCCACAACATGATCTCGTTGGGAAACCAGAATCAGCTTACATCCCCCTTAGCTCCTCTTGGAGATCTTTTCAAAACCCTTATGTTCTTTTCGAACTTGAACGGTTTCAATCTTCCCTCTCATCGCTGGAACAAGGGTTTGCTAAACGGAAAGGTTCTTTCAAGGTGTGGAAGGAAAAAAGCTCCAAGTGATTTAGTCATTTTTTCTCTCTCTCCCCTTCTTGTTTTTGTTTTTGCATTACTTGTGTGTTTTCTTTATTGTTTTAAGTTAGTTTAGTTTTATGCATTGCTTTGTTTAACATGTTTGTTTCTGATCATTTTCAGTTTTGATTTATTTTGTTTTTCATAAAAAATAAAAATAAAAAATTGAAAAATGAGAAAAATACAAAAACTGTGTGTGCTCGTGTACATTGGTACTTGTGTACCTTGGATGGCCATTGAAACGAAGTTTTCTAAACTTCATATCATTTGTAGCTTAGATGAGCATCTCTATGTACAACTAAGCAAGTGAGCTTTGTGGCTCATGTTTGTGATGAGTAAGATTAAGTAATCTCTTATACTTAGCACTCGTATCACTCTTTTTGACGGGAAGGACTAGAAAATCCTAAGAGAAATGCATAAATAACAATCTCACCACTGTTACCTGCCAATCATGAAATAACATTTGTGTGCTTCGGCATAACAAAAGTGGAATGTCAAATGTTTAACATCATTGAGTATTTCTTTTCTATCTCTTATATGCTCATGCATGGTTTACTTAAAAGAAAAAGATGCAAAGAAAAATAAAAATAAAAAAGAATCAAAATGTTTTATATATGATTGCTAGCGTGTATTCTAGGAGATGTGGGAGTTATAGGATGTACCTTGAAAGTGATAGTCCCCATTAAACAGTTATGATTGTGTGTGAGTTAAAATGATTTTCTCATATCTCAAATCGTTATAACATATAGACACTAACGCAATCTTGCGATGTTATTCACACACAACACGCAATATTCTTTGCTACCTTTGATACATGTGCAAGTACAATATGATTTGGCCATCATAAGGAATACTTGTATTAATGTATGCTCACTAAACTGTTTTAACTTGTTTTTGAAATATAAAATTGGTTAGACTTGTTTAGTGTGTGTATGTATTTTGGGTCGTGTGCTTGACATTTTTCTTATTGAGAGATGATTTTGAGAGCTTAAAATGTTGTTTGGATCTTTGGTTGTATAGCATGCTTGATTACATTCATGTCTGTGTTTTTCTCTTCTTGAAAAACTGTTTTTAAGCAAACTCGACAGCTGCTGGACACCTCTCGATAGCTAGGCTATCTATCGAGGCCCTTCAACTGCTTCTTATTGCACTCTCAACAGCTTCTCGATAGCTACTTCGATCCATCGAGAAACTTTCCGGATGCTCAATAGCTTCTCGATAGCTACCTCGATCCATTGAGATCTTTTAGCTGTGGACACCTCTCGATAGATTTTGGATAGCTCTTCGATAGCTTTTTCACACATTTTAATCCTCGATAACTCTCAACACCTCTCGATCTGTCAAGATTTATGAAGTTTCTATATAAACGTTTTGTGCGATTTTTTCTTCATTTCTCCTTGATCTCTCTCGATAGTTTTGGTCTCTTCACCTCCCAGTACCTCTCTCTCACACTCTAAACCTTCAACCTAAGTGTTCTTTGGCCGTTGTGTGCATTTTCTACTTCTGGTATGTCTCTTTTTCATTCTTTCATCATTCATTTCATGTTTTTGACCTAACTTTTGGGTTTTTTGTTGAAAATTTGGGGTTTTTAAAAATTGTTGGGTTTTGCACAAAATTTTGGGGTTGGTTTTTGTGAAAATGTTTTAAATCATCATGCATTGCATCTCATTTGCATTATAACAATGTTTCATGCATTTTAGATGTGTGTTTACTTTGTTGCAATGATTGTGTGCTGGTAGGTTTGGATTGGGTTGAGCCCATGATGTATTTAAGTTTACATGTCACATGTTCATGCATTTTTCATGCATACGTACCTTCAAATTTTTATATTCTTATATATTGTCTTTGTTGGTTCTTTTCTTATGGTTTTTCTCTCTCTCCATCTCTCTTTTTCTTGCGTTAGTCTGCTCTATGGCACCCAAACGCAAATCCACTTTGTCCCAGAACCCTCTTCGTTCTAGGGCATCCACTTCTTCTTTTGATCCTAGACCTTCTCATGTATGGTTTTGTGATGATAAAGCCCAAAAGGACTTTTCGGAGAACTTTTCACGACGAGGCATTCATTCGAAACGCCAAGTCATCTTATTAGATTTTTCCGATACTGACCTACCCACTGTCATTTACAGTAGGGGTTGGGGGTCACCATGTGACATCCTGGCCACTTATCCTTCCGTGATCATACATGAGTTTTGCTCCAATATGCACGGAATCGATACTTCTGTACCTCATTTCTTCTCTCGCATTTGAGGTACGGGCATAGTAGTTACTCTAGATATTGTATTCGAGGTATTACACATTCCTAGGGTAGCGTATCCTGACTACCCTATTTGTGCGGACTGTGTCCAAAGACGAACTCTTGTCTCTCTTTTGTAAGACACCTTCATCTTGGGGTGACCGTCAAAACACCCGTTGCTTGGGCTTTACAAAAGGTCCAAGATTCCTGAACATGGTGATGACATTTATTCTTCATCCTTTGTCTCTCTATAACTTCATCACAAAGCCTCGTGCTCAATTTTTGTTATCCCTCTTAGAGGATATCTTTATCGACTTCCCTTCTCACTTCATTCTATCCCTTATAGATGTCTACAGGGATACGACAACTCGTGATAAGCTTATTTTTCCTTCGACTATCATGCAGATCCTTTGCCATTTTTCTGTCTCCTTTCTCGAATTTCCTCACTTCACAGTTATATGTGCCATAGATGCAGCTACTGTTTAATGGAGCGAGGCATAGCTTAGACTAAGGCGACCTCGGACAGAGACGACGACTCCTCCAGCTTCTACCACTCCATCCACCTCCACTCCTTCATCTTCCATGGGTGGAGTGACACTTGAGGCCATCATGGCACAGCTTGTGCACATGGATGCTCGCCTTGACACACTTAGTGATGAGTTGTGTTAAGTGAACATCCGTGTTAGTCGTATCGCATGATGACAGGTTGCCATGGGTGGTTTCATTGTTGCTTCTTCTCCATCTCCACTGGCTTCTGAGGATGAGAGCGATGATGGCTCTGGTAGTGATGATGCTGATGAGGATAATGGTGCTAACTCGCCCAGTGATGATGAGATTGTTGGAAAATCACATGTTTGTATTACATACAAAACATACGAAGCGGAAAATTAACAGATCTACTTCATTCGCAATTGATAACATGCACTATGTAAGTTTCAGAATATAGAACAAGAGAGTGTATCTTGATGCAGTGAAATTCAAACCATGACTTGAGAATACCTTTAATCTTTATCTTAGTTCCACATGGTGCCCTAGAAGTGTAGTCTCTCAATCAGTCTTTTTGTACGTAGATTCTTAAAGAAAAAATCCTTCTTCTTCTCCCTTGTGGAGAAAAACTGATTTCTTTTCTTTTCATCATATGTACCCTCTAACTACCTTGGTAATTTCTTTATTTAATAACTCTTATTAAATAAAAACTGATTATCTAATTGGGTTAGCCTTTTGGGCTTACCCAATTGGGTTTTAGTTCGTGACTTGAGATGGAACCAAAGGGAACAAATAAGACTCTAACTCCAATGGGCCTTAGGCTTTTCTGTCAACTTTTGACAAGTCCAAAGTTACCATTAATTATATTTAATACCACTATAAGAATATAATTGCACTCTAGATCTTATTAATAAATTATATCCCAAGACTTTATTATACATGCAACCCCTTCATTAAAATATTTGTAGTAATACAAAGTCATGAATGTTGACTGCCACTTAGAAGATTACTACATCTTAATCCTTGAGTACGTAGTTTAATCATTTATGTTATTCATTATATATTTATGAAATCCAATTTCTTAAATATATACTTTAGTAACTCTTTATTAAAATGGTTGGGACCAACACTCTGAATAACTAAACTCATTAAACTTATCTCAAGAAAATATTTTATATCTCTGTTAAGAGATTATGAATTCCATCTTGAAAATATATGTTCTATCAACACTAAGTGCAGCTGCCCAACATACTAAGGTTTTGACTGTAACTTATAGATCTCACTCCTAATATATCAAAACAACTTACATCTCATGATCAGGTCTAATATTCTCTCAGGATTTAGAGTTGATGTAAATAGAAGTCGTGAGATTTATTATTCATTTGACAATCGTTAGGAGAATAATAAATCTCACAGCAGTCCAGTTCAATATGTCTTAACTCTTAAAACATATCAATATATCAACTAGAAGTCTCTACTTCCATGTTCAAGACAAATCATCTTAGTTGATATGTTATAGTCTTTGCAAATGAAATGCCCAATTTCATCACCGACTACGAACTTAAATTTTGAGTTTATAAAGAACTTGTGATTTATATCTTTTGTAACTTTTCACATAAATCACATAATGTGCATCTCATGGACTAATATAATGTCCCATTAGTTCATTTACAAATAGTCTTATATAATTAAACAATTTAATTATTTATGACATGCCAATAAATTGAATTTTAGAGCATAAACCCCAACAATCTCCCACTTGCCCTCAAAGACAATTTACCACATATCTGACACTTATTTCCCTTTAGAGTAATTTATAGTCACTTTAAGGCAAGGTTTGGAAACAAGTTTCAGCCAAATTTATTGCATAAATTATCTTTTCTACTACTACTTTTCACATACTCATATCTCTCTAATGAGATAATATTTAAACTTAATGTGTATCTTCACCACCTAGGATGAACACAAATCTTGAAGTCCAACTTCATGAATCACAATCAAATTACAAGTTAGTATTTGTACATCTAGTAACTATCAAAACCTCACTTTTGTGGACAAACATATAATCCCTCATTCTCCTAAGATATTTGAGTATATGCTTTACTCCTACTAAACTAAGTGATTTTTGATTCAATTGATATTTTCTTGCCATGCCCGCCGCAAAATAGATATTTAGCTTAGTATATAGCATAGCATAAAGACTTCATTTTGATATGATATAAGGAATTGTCTTAATATGCTCTTCCTTTTATATGTCTTAGAACTATAGTCCTATATAAAGGAACTTCAAACTTAAAAGGAAATAATCCTTTCTTAAAGTAATACATGCCATACTTGGTTAGAATCTAATCTATTTAAACAGTTTAAGATAGATTCAACATCCTAATTTCTAAATTTTAACAAAGTTTAATTCTTAGGATGTGACCAGTCTTTCCCAAGTACTTTATATCAAACTGGACTAGACAACCAAAAACTCCATTGATGACAACAACTCTACATCATTCTAATGATTAGAATGTCATCAACATACATTAAAAAATTTATTATTCTATATAGCTTTTACACACATAAGGCCTTTTAATACTTGATCAAAATTAAACAGCTTGATTTCTTGATCAAAGATGATATTTTATAGATCATATGCTTGTTTTAGTCCATAAATGGACTTTAAGCAACTTGCATACTAAATACTACTGGTTCTTTGCTATGAACAAGTCTAGTTACATCATATAGATGTCTTCCTCAAGATTGCTACTAAAAGAAACTTTCTTGATATCCATTACCATATTTCATCCAAATGAAATATAATGGATAAGAGAATCTAGATAGAGTCAAAATTAACTATTAGTGAAAAAAAAAATTTCATAGTCGAACAATTTCTTTCTGAATAAATCTTTTCGCCACTAGTCTTAACTTTGAACGTTTGCATCTTCAAATCTATCAGTCTCATTTTCTTGTAGAACTATTTGAAAACAATAAGCTTAATGCCATTAGGCGCCTCTACAAGTTCTAGACTTTAAATAGAATCTAATTCTATTCACATAACCTTGATCCAGTATTCCATATTCATATCATCTATTTCCTTTATGTAGGACCGATGATCAAATTCATATCCTTGTAGAATAACTACAAAAGTTTATTCCAAAAGTATGAATTTATTTGGTAATCCTCCCACTATGATATTGTATTGGTGTAATAGTTATCTACAGAATAATATCTTGTGGTGTATCTAATACAACCATCTCATTTTCAAATGTATTTTATAGTTGTCCTACTACAACTTTTAGAACAATTTACCTTTAAAAGAGCCCTATTCCTCCTTTATGTATGCACTAACTTAAAGAAGTTATTGGAACATCATTCCTTTACAAAAATGAACCCTAGATCTTATTATCCTCTAAATAGAATTCATAGATTGAGAATATAACAAAATAATGGTTCTAAAAGCCCATCTTTCACCAATCTTGAATAACATTTAGATTAATAAGATCTATAGACATAAGTGCCATAACATACAATTACAAAGGATGGAAACTTTCTCTTTAAAAAGCAAAACATGTAAATTTCCATCTAGAAGACAATCATGGACAATGCTTAGCTTTACCAAAACAGAAATACTTTCATTTTGGTCATTCTTTTGAGTCTAATTTCCTTTTGGCAACTACTAAGACAACTAACTTGTCCTATTGTTTGGTATTATAATTCCTCTTCTTAACACCTTTCGGTTTAGACTAAGAATTTGAATTAAATCATATTGATCCTACCTTTAGCTTTTAGGATGTCTTTCGTTGCGTAGAACTCACTCATCAATTTAGGTAATATAAAAAGAATTTAGTTTCAAAACAATCTGAATTGATCAAATGATTCTAACTAGGACTTGTGGATCATATCCAAATGAGATTAACATTTAATCTCTACATCTAAGAATTCCAATTCATTTTGAAATTAAAATATTTTTATAAAATGATATAGAATTGGAAGTCCTTAAGCCTTTCTTACCGTTCAATATGATTCATACCAAACATCTCATTTAAACTTAATATAAAGTCTAAGTCTAGTACTAACTCTCGTATCTCATGCTGTAGCACAATTGAGATAGAAGCCAATGTAACATTTTAGCATTTCAATGGAGACTATGATCACATCATAAACTATCTTCCATAAATGAATCATGTATAAGAAATTATGACAATGCTGAATTAGAACATAAATATGTACTTCAGCTCTTTTAAGCACCATGTTCAAAATTTATTTCTTAGTTAATGTGATTCAATTGAAATAGTAGCTAGAGGACAAAAATTATGACAACTTTATTTCGAGACTATGAATATAATTACGGGAACATTATATTTTGCATCCATAACAATATAGTATGGAACTCGAAAAACATACTATACTAGGTGCAACGACGACCCAATCCATGTCTATAATTCCTTGGTAGCAAGTTTATTATAAACACATTAATTGGTTGAGAACTATTCTCATTATTAGTGCTATCATGATAACTCTTATCATACACTAATAATATGTCGTAATACCTTTAGCCTCTAAGTAATAATGACATAGCTCCTTTGGGAGGTTAACATTACACTTAGTCTAGTGTACACCATTATCTAGAATCATGTGTAGCCACATTTCATCTTCCTTTATAGTGTTTAAACTTGTAGTACCATGAAACAAAACACCCTCCTTTGGGATCGCGAGGCATATACGCCAATACGAGGTGCTTACCACACACCACTATGAATCGATAATGGAGGCTGTGAGATCTAACTCTTGTATCTCTCTCCCACTAGAAATTTTAAAACAAGTGGATTGTCTTGAAATCATTGTGATCTAATTAAAATTTTAACCCTACACATTGAATGTGTTTAATTGTTTAAATTCAATGTGATGTAACTAAGTTACGTCACAATAGCGTAACGAACATTCGTGCAATCACAAAGAAATTTAACCTTGTAATCTGTGAAGTAAATACCCTCCACATGGAATGCAAGACTCGAAGTCAAGACAAGGTATCTATTCACATTACAATAAACTTAACAAAAGGGTTATTTCAGCACTCCCACTCATTATTTGGGTTTTTCTTTAAATAATTGTGATCCCATCACAACTAATAACCTTGTACTTGTTGAAAACTCTAATCTTATTAGAATCACTAACTAAAATGGAACTCCTAAACTATTTAGGATTCCTTAAACACTAATGAATCAAAATTTAGTTATATAGAACTCTGTCTTTAATTTATTAGATAAAGTATTCTAATCTCATTAGAAACTATATAACTTTAATTAGAATTTTAATCTCATTAAAAACCTCTAATTAAAATAAATTAAGGAATTTTAATCATAAAACAATTTAGGACTAAGAGTTCCATTTAACTAACATCTTTGATCTCACTAGGTCTTTTAGTTAGATAATGATTAATAAATATCCTTAACTTTTAAGAACTATAAAATTAATTACATAGCTTTGCCTTTTTATATATGTGAAAACATTTAAAGAAAATTCTGAATTCCTAGTCTCGATCGATGCTCGATCACTTCTTGATCGATAGAGCCAATGAATTTCCTATCTCCATCGATTGAACATGTATCTCGATCGATCGAGAAAAGTTCTGGTTGCTCGATCGATACTCGATCGCTTTTCAATCGGTCGAGCCTCGGGAATTTTGAATTTCCAGAAATTTTCAAAAGCAGTTTTTTAAACGGTTTTTGACGTCTTCATTGTTCTTCCATCAAAAACACCTTTTGATTTTATGAATGAAGATTCACAAATCAAACATTAAGGCTTTCAAGATCATTATCAAGAACCCTAATAATGCTAGAAACTTTGAAAACACAATCCTAATCTCATTAGGAATAAAATTCATAATCCTAGCATTTACATGTAATAAACAGGTGTCAGAATTTTTGGCTACTCATTCTAGTAGTGAGTTTTGGCTACTCATTTTGGCAACTTGCCCAGTCGCGAGTTTTGGCGACTCACCCAATTGCGAGTCCATCTAGAAGCTCTCGCGACTCACTTGCGACTCGCCAGTCGCGAAAACGCCCAGAAAAAGCCGTTTTTCTTTTAACCATTTTTGATGTTTCCAATGAACAAAACACATTCTTAATGATCAAAAACGATGAGATTAAGATTAAAATTTGAATTTCATTGATGTTAAAGTGTTAAAATTCAATTTTACATGGTTAAAATTAAACTTAAACAACATCATAATATCAAAATTAGTTTTAATCAAACAATAGTTTCAAAAACTATAATATGTAGAAAAAAAAAAAAAAAACTGCAAAATTTTCACAACTATGAAAATAGTTTTCTTTAATTCTAAAACTCACTAAACATATTATACAAATTCGAAAATGAAGACCACTCTGATATCATTTGTAGGAAAATCACATGTTTGTATCGCATACAAAACATACGCAACGGAAAATTAATGGATCTACTTTATTCGCAATTGATAACATGCACTATGTAAGTTTTAGAATATAGAACAAGAGAATGTACCTTGATGCAGTGAAATTCAAAATCATGACTTGAGAATACCTTTAATCTTCATCTCAATTCCACATGGTGCCCAAGAAGTGTAGTCTCTCAATCAGTCTTTTTGTACATAGATTCTTAAAGAAAAAAAATCCTTCTTCTTTTCTCTTGTGGAGAAAAACTGATTTCTTTTCTTTTCATCATACGTACCCTTTAACTACCTTGGTAGTTTCTTTATTTAATAACTCTTATTAAATAAAAACTGATTATCTAATTGGGTTAGTCTTTTGGGCCTACCCAATTAGGCTTTAGTTTGTAGTTTGAGATGAGACCAAAGGGAACAAATAAGACTCTAGCTCTAATGGGCCTTAGGCTTTTTTGTCAACTCTTGATAAGTCCAAAGTTACAATTAATTATATTCAATACTACTATAAGAATATAATTACACTCTAGGCCTTATTAATATATTATATCTCAAGATTTTATTATACATGCAACCTCTTCATTAAAATATTCGTAGTAATACAAAGTCATGAATGTTGACTGTCACTTAGAAGATTACTACATCTTAATCTTTGAGTACTCAGTTTAATCCTTTATGTTATTCATTATATATTTATGAAATCCAATTTCATAAATATATACTTTAGTAACTCCTTACTAAAGTGGTTGGGCCTAACACTTTGAATAACCAAACTCATTAAACTTATCTCAAGAAAATATTTTATATTTCTGTTAAGAGATTATAAATTTTATCTTGAGAATATATGTTCCATCAACACTAAATGCGGCTGCCTAACATACTAAGGTTTTGATCGTAACTTATAAATCTCACTCTTGATATATCAAAGCAACTTACATCTCATGATCAGTTCCATTATTCTCTCAGGATTTAGAGCTGATATAAATAGAAGTGGTGATATTTATTATTCATTTGACAGTTGTTAGGAGAATAATAAATCTCACAGTGGTCCAGTTCAATATGTCTTAACTCTTAAAACATATCAACATATCAACTAGAAGTCTCCACTTCCATGATTAAGACAAATTATCTTAGTTGATATGTTATAGTCTTTGTAAATGAAATGCCAATTTTATCACCGAATACGAACTTAAATTCTAAGCTTACAAAGAACTTATGATTTATATCTTCTGTGACTTTTTACATAAATCACATACTATGCATTTCATGGATTAAGAGAACGTCCCATTAGTTCATTTATAAATAGTCTTATATAATTAAACAATTTAATTATTTATGACATGCCAATAAATTGAATCTTAGGGCATAAACCCCAACAGAGAAGTCTACTTGATGTACTTACCCTTTGTCACTCGTGACAAAATGGAGGAGTAATTTTGATATGAGAGTAGTCATACATAGGGGGAGGGTTAGCATAGGAGATTTTTGTGATAGGGGGAGTGTTTATGAAGGATGTGAGGACTTTTTTGTATCTTTTTCTTTTCTTTTCATTTTAGATACATTATTTTTGTACATTGGTACTTGTGACCACTTAGTGATAGAAAACCTTGTACTTATGTTGTTATATGTATTGAGGTTGTTATTACTTTCTTTCACCTATCTTTACATGTGTTGTTTCTTTTCTCTCTTTATGCACATGATTCTTATATCTTGTATGCAATCTTTTATTTCTAGTTCACAGTAAGATGCCTTGATGAGTTTTGTTTAAAATGTTTTAGAAATACAGGTTGTCAAAGTCTTCTTGCCATGAACTCTTTTCTTGCAAAGTTTTTCAAGAGTCTGTGTTAGGATAGATTTTATTGTATTCAACAAGTGAGTATGAGTTTAGTGTTTTATGACTTTTCTCATATATTTATTTGTTTGCTGTGGTTTTGTCACAGATTGCCAAAGGGGGAGATTGTTAGGACATATGTGATTTGATGTTAGGAACATATGTCAAGTTAGAATTGGCTAATCCTTTGACAAAACACACTTTACTTGTAATTAGGTAGATCTAGGATGTGTTTAATGGTTCAAGGAATAAGGTTTCAAATTCTAGTGTTAAAGCCATGCAAATTTGTCCAAGAAACAAGTGAAGAAGTGTTGGATTTTAAAACTCGACAACTAGTATCTATTGAGGTTTTAAAAAACTACTGAAACCCAATGCTCGACATCTATCTCGATAGATACTCTATCTATTGAGGTTAATGAAATTCAGTTTTTCAAAGTTGATTTTCATCCAATCCGTATGTATATATTTGGGCTTTCTTTTCTCACAACCTTAAACATATATAAGGATTATTTTAAGGGTCGTCAAAGGTTGCGCAAGTGTGAAGTAAAGTTTTGTTCACGTAAATTGTGACTTGAGACAGAATTTGCTCTAGTCCATCTTTCTCTTGAAGAAGCTGCTGTGTTTGTACATCATAGGGTTTTGTGACCAAGGAGCCTCGTGATCTTCATTAAGTGATGAACTGAAGAAATTTGCAGCCAACATCTTTCTCAAGTTGGTGATTAAGTCACATACTAGGATCCGTGTATCTATTGGTTAGTCATGTACTGAGAGCCGTGCATTAAAAGGAGAGATTGTTACTACAAAATAAGTCCAATTGGGTATTGGGGTAAGGGTTCAACTGTAGGTTGGTATAAGATACTGAGATTCCTTTACTTATAACCACTTGTTGTGATAATAGTGAATTATAGAGAGTGGTGACCTTAAAATCACCCAGTGGGTTTTTGCTGTGTAGGTTTTCCCTATTAGTAAACAAATCACCGTGTGAATTTAATTTCCGCTACATTTAGTTGGTGATTTGTTTGTGCTACCAAGCGTATTGCATGTTAATTGAATTAATTAATTAATTTGGCTAATTAATTTTTTAATTCATCACAAGAGGTCAATACATTCTTGGCCTATCAAGAATAATTTAGGTTCATGGGTAGGACTTAGTAATTTTTTGGACCTAGGCGCCCGTTGGTGTCTTTAGGGATCCGTTGCCCTAGGTTGGACTAGCAATTTTTGGTGACCAAATACCCGTCGGTATTTTTGGTCATCCATCCATCTCATAAGTAAGACTTATTAATTTTGTGACTAGGTACCCGTCGGTATCCTTAGTCATCCATCCATCCTGTAGGTGGGACTTGCTAATTTCATGACCAAGTACTCGTTGGTATCCTTGGTCATCCGTCCACCTCATAGGTAGGATTTCATGATTTTTTGGTGAACAGGTACCCGTTGATATCCTTGGTCATTCATCCACCCTATAGGTTAGACTTAGTAAATTAGTGATCAATCTCATAAAGGGTAGATCTCTTAAAAAATACAAATGATGTAGATAATGAGTCTGATAATCCTCAAGAGTCTTATTTCAATAATAAAAAAAACTTAATATCCTACTTTAACAACCAAAAACTTAATATCCTACTTTAACAACATAAGGGAAAAAAAGGCGGTAACATAGTTTGCAGTTGTCTATTACTAGTAGTATCTCTATAAGTGCTCGGTGTTTCATGGGTGGTAGAGCCTTTGTCCGTTGAGGGACTTTAGGTGGTAGGCCCCCTTCTATGGCAATCAATGATCCTATAAGGTCCTTCCCAGTTGGGGCCTAACTTGCCCTGTTTGGGGTCTTTAGTAGCTATCGTCACCTTCTTCAGGACTAGGTCCCCAACAAAGTGTCGAGGTTTGACCTTGGTGTTGTAATGCTTTGCCACTAGGTTCTAATAATGTGCAATTCGTTGTTATGCAGTTGCCTTAACTTCATCTAAAAGGTCCAACTGTAGGCACATTCCCTCCTCATTCCTCCCTTTGTTATGATGGGCCACCCTGTAGCTAGTTAATCCAACTTCTGCCGGGATGATGGCTTTATTCCTAAACACAAGGCAGAAGGGTGTTTCGCCTATTAGCGTATGAGCCATCGTCAGATATGCTTATAACACACTTGGCAGTTTGTCCAACCATATCCCCTTTGCTCCCTCGAGCCAAGTCTTAATCATCTTGAGCAAGGATCGGTTTGTAACCTCAACTTGACCATTGGCTTGTGGGTGGGCAGGTGATGAATAATGGTTTTTGATTCCCAGCTATTGGCAAAAGTCCTTAAATGTATCGTTATCAAATTGTTTTCCATTGTCAGAGACAAAGACTCTGGGATGCCAAAGCGGCAAATAATGTTCTTCCAGACAAAGCCTCGGACATTCTTCTCCATGATAGTGGCCAAGGGTTCTGCTTCAACCCATTTAATGAAGTAATTGATTCCTACGACGAGGAACTTGAGTTGCTGCATTGCTATAGGGAAAGGTCCCATTATGTCAAGCCCCTACTGGGCGAATGGCCAGGAAGCGTTCATTGGGGTAAGCTCCTCCAACGGTTACCGTATAATGTTGCTGAAGCATTGGCATTTGTCCCACGCCTTTACATAGGACTGGGTGTCCTTTTGCATAGTGGGCATAGTGTCCTTCTCGTATCAGCTTATGGACTAGTGAGCATGCTCCCGAGTGGTTCCCACATACTCCTTTGTGGACTTCCCTCATGACATAGTCTGCTTCATCAAGGATGAAGCATCTTAGGTACGGATGAGAGAAACCCCTTTTGTAAAGGACATCCTTGATTAGTACGAAGCATGACGACTGCACCTTCAGCTTGCGGGAAGCATTGTGGTTTTCTAGGAGCATCTTGTTCCTAAGGTAGGATACGATTGGTGTCGTCTAGTCAGCTCCTATGGGAATCACCTATGCATCTATTTTGTCAATGGCAGGGGAGTTTGGACGAAGGATAGTGTTGGGATTAGTGCCCTAGAATCTTATTGTATGATGCTATGTATTATATTAAGTATGACATTGTGTTTGACATGATGTATGACTTAATATTGTAATTAATAAAATTGTTTTATTATTATTTGAAATAATGGTAACATGAATATTTGGACATTATCATATAGTCTATGAGATGCATAGTATGTGATTTATGTGAAAAGTCACAGAAGATATAAATCACAAGTTCTTTGTAAACTCAGAATATTAGTTTGTAATCGGTGATGAAATTGGGCATTTCATCTGCGAAGACTATAACATATCAACTAAGATGATTTGTCTTGATCATGGAAATGGAGACTTCTAGTTGATATGTTTTAAGAGTTAAGACATATTGAACTGGACCGCTGTTAGATTTATTATTCTCCTAACGACTGTCATATGAATAATAAATCTCATGACTTATATTTACATGAACTCTTAATCTTAAGAAAATAATGGACCTGATCATGAAATGTAGGTTACTTTGATATATCAAGAGTAAGATATAAAGTAACGGTCAAAACCTCAGTATGTTGGATAGCCACATTTAGTGTTGATGGAACATATATTCTCAAGATGGAATTCATAGTTTCTTAATGGAGATATAAGATATTCCCTTAAGATAAGTTTAATGGGTTTGTTATTCAGAAAGTTAGGCCTAATTACTTTTGTATATAGTTACTAAAGTATATATTTATGAAATTGGATTTCATAAATATATAATGAATAACTTAAAGGATTAACTGGATACTCAAGGATTAAGATGTAGTAATTCACAAAATGGCAGTTTTCATTCATGACTTTGTGTTACTACGAATATTTTATGAAGGGGTTGCATGTACAATAAAGTTTTGGGATATAATTTATTAATAAGTCCTAGAGTGCAATTATATTTATATAGTGGTATTAAATATAATTAATGGTAACTTTGGACTTGTCAAGAGTTGATAGAAAAGCCCAAGGCCCATTGGAGCTAGTGTTTTATTTGTTCCCTTTTGGTCCCACTCCAAACCACATATTAAAGCCCAATTGGAAAGGCCCAAAAAGCTAGCCCAATTAGATAATCAGTTATAGGAGAGAAACATACAGAATTTTGCAACAATCACAAGTATATGAATTGGTATGTATGTGAGTGTTGGACACTCTCTCATTCTCTCTAAAAAAACATACACATATAACTGATTGAGAGACCACACATCTTGGGCATCTAGTGGAATTGGAGTGAAGATTGAAAGTTTTCTCAAGAACTTTTGATCTTCGGTTTTGAATTCTACCGCTTCAAGGTACACTCTCTTATTCTCTAATTCTGAAACTTATATGGAACATGTTAACAATTCTGAATGAAGTAGATTCGTTAATTTTTTCGTTGCGTACACTCATATTTCCATCAGATAGTACCTGATCGGTGATGACCATGTGCTCCGCGGATGCAGCCTTGGCTAGATGGTCCACTTGCTCATTCTTTTCCTTCGAGATTTGTACAAATTTGGCCAAGAGCTTCTGGCTCATCCTTCCTTTGACCATGCTTAGATACTCCTTCATCTGTTCCCCTTTGGCCTCGTAGTCTCTATTGATATGTCCGACGAAAACTTGCGAATTGCAACATATGACTACTAATGAGGCCCATATTGCTTTAGCCAAGTCGAGGCCCAAGAGGATCGCTTCATACTCGGCCTCATTGTTGGTTGTTGGAAATTGGAAATGAATCGTACACTCCACTATATCTTTCTCTGGCGATTGTAGGACGATGCTTGCTCACTCTCAAGTGCAGAAGATCATAGCAATATAATTCTCAGAGTACCGAGGTCAAACCACAAGAAGCAGGATAAATTCAAAGACAATATAATTGAACAAAAATTTGGGTGAAGAATAAAAGTACTTTAGCTTGGTGATTGTTAACAATAATAATAATAATAATAATTGATTTAAATCAATAATGTAAATACCAGGGCATCAGGGTGTTTTTCTATATCGATATAAAATTCTTTATGATCTAAGAAAATATATACTTCATAATTTATTGTTCTTAAACAATTAAAAACCTATGATTTGGTTGAATTGAGACAATTCAAAAACACATAATAACCTAGATTAATAATGCGGTTAGAATAGTTTTTAGAAAAACCCATTCACTTTAACACCTGATTTCTATTTGAAACTATTAGAAATTCATCTAAACAATAAGAAAAACATGATTGAACTTCTTGGAAGCATAGAAGAACTAATACATCAAAAGAAATCTAATTGAACAATCAAATATATTGTTGTCTAAAATTTTAGAAAGAATCACATTGAATATTCATACTGAATAGAAGAAACATAACCCCTAACCCTAGCAAAGAGTTTAGGATGCCATTAGAGGAAGGAAAATACAAGGCTTTTCTCCCAAAATTAGTTCTCCACAACCCCTCTCCAAAACCCTAATGTAAAAGTGTCCAAAGAAAATAAAACTTTTACTATTTTAATTTTTGTCCAGATTTACAGTAGTAACTTGTGAGTTACTGCTGTAAATCAAAACTCAAAAATTGTGAACTTTGAAAAACTCAAAACTGGAAAGTTGTAGATATTTAAGTTATGGTTCCAACCGTCTAGCCTTGTGTCAATTGGATTTTTAAGGAGAGAGATACGCCCGAAATACTAATTAGTGCTCAAATATGATTTTTTTGCCTTTTTAGATTTTGCCTCTTTAATTTCTTTCCATATTTGAAGCTTCTAAACATGGTAGACGGCCCAAGCACTCTAGCTACACCTCCTTAGACATTTACGCATGGTTTTCAGCTCCTCTTTAATTCTAATTTGGCCTCCATTCTCTCACAAACTCCTGTAAACTTACCTTTTTCACATGATTTCTTAAAAGTAGAAAATTACACGCAATGAATGACATTTTATTCAAGAAATTATGTAAAGATAAATAATAATGACTAATGCAAATCATGGCTTAATTATAAAAATTAAGCATAGTAATAAGGAGATAACGCCCATATAAATATATAGCAAGTACACATTTTAAAACGTTATCAGACGACCCCGACTCCTCCAACCTGTTGGTTGGACAAACCGTTCGTCCATATCATCCATGTTGTTGGTCCTTTGTCTTCATCCTTTTTCGCTATGAATTTGGCAATGAAATTAGCCAAAGCTTGGGCCTTGATCGCAGTTCTTGGTCAGTATAGTATGTCGAACTCGCTAAGCTCTATTGCCCACAAAACCATTCGTCCAGCTGCCTCTGGATTGTTCATCGCCCTTTGTAATGACTTGTCTGTATGGACCACTATGGTGTGTGCTTAGAAGTACGGCCTGAGTTTTTGGGCAGTCGCGATTAGGGTAAAGGCCAACTTTTCCATAGGGGGTACCTTCCTTCTGCTTCCTGTAGTGCTCAACTGGTGTAGTAGACAAATAACTATATGTAATCTTCTTCTTGAATAAGAGCTAAGCTGACGATCGTTAGAGACACAGCTAAGTAGAGGGAGAGCTCTTCACTGGGTTTGGATGGACTGAGTAATAATGGGGACGCAAGGTATGCCTTCAGTTCCTCGAAAGCCTTCTGGCATTTATCGGTCCATTTGAAGGCCTTCTTTAGTGTTTTGAAGAAATGTAAGCACTTGTCCATTGCCTTAAAGACAAACTTGTTGAGAGCTGCCGCCCTACTGTTTAAGCTTTGCACCTTTTTAACATTCTTTGGAGGCGTCATCTTCAATATGGCTTGAATTTTTTCGGGGTTGGCCTCCACACCTCATTGCGACACCATAAACCTAGAAATTTTCCCAATGATACGCGAACACGCATTTGCTAGGATTAAGCTTCATATCGTAGAGGTGTAGGGTTTCAAATGTTTCCTAGAGGTCATTCAAGTGACTTTTTTCCTTTGTATTCTTTACAAGCATGTTGTCCACATATACTTCGATGTTCTGCCCAATTTGTTGGACTAACATTTTATTCACAAGCCTTTGGTACGTCGCCCATGCATTCTTCAATCTGAACGGCATGACCTTGTAATAGAAGAGCCCTTAGCTCGTAACAAATGAGGTCTTCTCCTGGTCCACTTCATCCAACTTGATCTAGTTGTATCTGGAGAAGACGTCCATGAAACTCAACAACTGGTGTCCGGTCGTTGAGTCTACAAGGAGGTCGATACGAGGGAGTGGGTAGCTGTCCTTGGGGCACGCTTTGTTCAAGTTAGTGAAGTCTACACACATCCTTCACTTGCCATTCGATTTTTTCACCATCACTACGTTGGCCAACCATTTAGGATAATATACCTCCCTAATGAAATCTCCTTCTAATAGCTTGCAGATTTCCTCGGCTATAACTTTGTCTTTTTCCTAGGCGAAGACTTTCTTCTTCTGTCAGACTGGAGGGAGGGATAGGCACACATTGAGTTTGTGGATGATGATACTTGGATCAATCCCTAGCATGTCCTTATGGCTCCAAGCAAAGACTTCCTAATTGTTCTTCAGGAAGAGGGTGAGCTCTTTACGGATTGAAGGATCGGCTTGTGTGCCGACACGGGTGATTCAGCTTGGTATGTTGTCATCCAAGGAGATCTCCTCCAGGTCTTTTGTTGGGTCTACTACAACTCGTTGCTCCTCGATGCTTAATGCTTACAAATGATCGTCCATTTCTAACATGGCTATGTAGCATTCACGAGCGGCCCATCTGGTCCCCATGTGCTTCTCCTATCCTGTACTCTATCGGGAACTTTATCAGTAGGTGGTATGTAGATGTGGCCACTTTTTATGTGTTGAGTGTAGGAAGCCAAATGATGGCGTTACTGGCAGGGTGATAGTTTCAAAGGGGAAAACCTTGGTACTGCCAAATCCGACTAAAGGCATATCCAAGGGCAGGAGACATTCCTTATCGATCCTCATCTGTTGGAATGCAGGGTAGTAAAGGATATCTACTGGACTA
The DNA here is from genome assembly GCA_023621385.1 of Quercus gilva. Taxonomy (NCBI): domain Eukaryota; kingdom Viridiplantae; phylum Streptophyta; class Magnoliopsida; order Fagales; family Fagaceae; genus Quercus; species Quercus gilva. The sequence continues at coordinate 21,239,731 of CM042484.1, forward strand.
AAGGTGTATCCAAGGGCAGGAGACATTCCTTATCGATCCTCATCTGCTGGAATGCAGGGTAGTAAAGGATATCTACTGAACTTCCATTGTCCACTAACACTCGTCGAGTGTTGAAATCTGCAATCGATAGGTTGATGACCAGGGCATTGTCATGAGGGTGCTAGAGTCGTCAAACATCCTTTTCTGTGAAACTGATGGTAAGGTTGTCGACCCTAGTCATTTTAAGCAGTCGTCTAGAAATCTGGACACTTTGCACCATCTGTAAGTACATCCTCCTTGCTTTCTTAGAGGAGCCAGCCATTGTATTCCCTTATACGATCACCCTTATCTCTCCAAGCGGGGCCCTTGGTCTTACTTCAACCCGTCGGTTAGGTTCGAGGTCCCTTGGTGGGTTCTTTCTGTCCCTGACGAACCGTTATAGACACCACATTTTGTACCCCTTATGACTCGGGCTCTCGTTCCCCAATGATGCTCGAACTCTAAGGCCCAAGGCCAGTTTAGAGCCCAATCAGATGTTAAATTGACTTGAGGAGTGTTAAAATTGAAAATATAACCTTTTAAATGAGCAAAATTTCATTTTTGGAAAATCAAATGACCAAAGTGGCCTTCGGCCTGCATACGTGAATTGTGGCTTGTGTACACGAGCTAAGCATGCGTACGTAGGCAGATTCTTGCATATGCAACTAGAGTTTGAGAAGCATATGAAAGGCAAGTTTTTTACAATAATGGTTGAGGTTTGAAATGAATCCCACATCATCTGGGAGCCGTTCCAAACCCTATTTTTTCAACTATAAAAAGCCTTACATGGTACATTTTCAAAACACATAGAAATCTCACGGAAAAAACCTAAGGTTCACTAGAAAATAATGAATCAAAAGGGAGTTTTTCATAAAACACCCTCAAGTCTTTTTCATTTGATTGGAACCTTTTCTAGCCCAATTCTTTGACTTTAAGATTACTAATCACTATTTTATTGAATTGTGATTGACTGAGGAGAACAGTAAAAAATGAAGCCTAGGAGCTTTTGCTTTAAGGTATTTTTTTGAACTTTTCTTTTTCTTTTCTGCCTTTAATCTGTTTCTTTGTTTAGTTTATGTTTATATATGTTTGTCTAGGTTAGTTTTAGGTTTTCTTCATGTTTTTAAGCATGTTGGGTTGCTATGTAGCCTCTTTTTTCATGTGTTTTAAACCCCATAACTATTTATTTATCTTTTAACATGTTTATTTGTTATCACATGTTTGGATTAAGGTTTCTTAGTTTTAATGCCATTTATTCACATGTTCATACATTAATGCCATAGGTGCTGTGCTGTTGAGAGGTAAGTAAAGGGTAAGTCATGCATTAGAAATGTCCATGCATTTGTGTTAGGGTTTCACTTTGATGATACGATGGAACATGCTTAGATGTATGGTAGGGTTTTTCATATGTTAGATGAATGCTAGGGTTTCCTTTGTGTTTGGCTCTCTTTGCTTTAAGGATGGATGTGTTTTGGGATGAATAATGCCATAATTGTATGCTTAGATGTATGTTAGCGTGTGTGTGAGTATAGATACAAGTGTTGAACATGTTTTTAATAAAGTTAGGACGTAAGACACAATGATAGGAGGCCAACCTTAGGGTTGGGCAATCTTGTGTGCCTAACATCTTTCTAAGAGCGTACCTAAACTTCGAACCCATACTTTGGTAGTAAGACCAAAGGTCCTTCCTCGAAAGGACGCTATATTCATGGTTCCTAGACCATATAACTAGGTGGTGACTTCGACACTTCTTTTCCCTTGTGCCCACAACCATTGTAACTTTCCTTGTTTAATGAGGGCCTCAATTTGCTACTTGAGATCATAACACTTGGAAGTTTCATAGCCATGGTATTGATGCAAGCGATCAGTACTTATTTTTGGGCCTCTTGTTCAGATCGCCCTTCAGCTTGTCCGGCTAAGTCAATGCCATGTCGTCCTTTATCTGCATGAGGACTTGGTCCAACAAGGTATTCAAGGGTGTGAAGTTTACACAGTCCTCCCAGGCAGAGGTCTTGATCTCCTATCATCCCTTCGGTTGCTTGTTCGGGCGGACTTTCTTCCTTTGTCTAGGCGTTGATCGTCTTGCCTTTCTCTCTTCTTCAGCCTGCCTCTTCGGGCAATCATTGCATCTTTAGCATTCATGTATTTCGTGGCCTTATACAGCATATCAGCCATCATCTTTGGGTCATTCTTGTGGATAGAGAAGAGGAACTCTCCAGATTGCAACCCGTTGGTGAACGCAGCGACCAGAACTTTGTCTTCGGCTTCATCAATCAAAAAGGCCTCCTTGTTGAAGCGGGTCACATATGACCTTAGCCTCTTATCTTCCCGCTACTTAATGTTCAATAGACTTGCTAAGGACCTCTTGTACCTCTGCCCTCCAATAAAATGGTGACGAAGTGTCCGATCAATTCTTTGAAGATGGAGACAATGTTGGGGGTCAGTTTGCTGAACCATACCCTCGTTGGCCCTTTGAGTGTAGTAGGGAACGCCCTGCACATAATCTCATCCAGAACCCTTTATAGGTGCATGAGGGTTTTGAACTACTCCAAATGGTCAAGCGGGTCTCGTGATCTGTCGTATGTTTCCACCTATGGCATCTAGAACTTGGCAGGGAGGGGGATGGAAGTCATCTACGCAATGAAAGGTGAGTCTGTCTGCTAAACTAACTTGTCCAAGTTGGTGGACATTTGCCCCCTCACGGCGTTCATCATTATGTCCATCTTCTCCTTCATCATCTGCATGTCCTAGGCCATGCGCATTGCACTGATTTCTATTTCCGACGGGCAGTTAGTATCCTCTGGTCGGTCTCATCTTTTGGGGACATTTCTTTCTTCTTGATCTTCCCTCTCCTGACGGTTCCCCGTCGAGAGATGACTACCATTTTGTTCGTCGTTGTCCCATTTGTCAAGCTGGTCTTCGGGACGTCTCTTGTTCCTTTGGTTCAGCTGTTGCTCTAACTCCTAGTTGCGTTAGGTAAGCTGTTTGACTGTTGCTGCCAAGGTCTGCACTTGCCTCTCCAAGGCGTTAGATGGATTCCTTGTCTCTTGGTTGATGGTAGCCATTGATCGTGTCTAGACCATACAACCCTTTGTCTCAAAAGCGGTGGTATGGCTAATCACTCGTTTCCCATAGACGGCACCAACTGATGATGCACGAAAATTATCAGTAAGTTGATGGCTCCTGATCGCTCCGATAGGTACCTGAAGAATAAGAAAACAAGAACCAAATAAAAGGCATCGGTGGGGTACTGGCCAAAGACCCTTCGAAGGTTAAGTCAATGAATGAAAAATCTCCAAGAACTCTATAGTGAGAGAGCTATGGATTTTCTTTGTACATGGGAAAGGAAGAGAATTGTTGCTTATATAGTGGTGGAGAAGAGCCCTAGATCCCAAGAATAGGAGGATTTTCCTTATTGGGAGAAGGTGGAATTAATGCTATCGAGATCTTAGGGATACTCTCCATTCTGGGAAGGTAAAAATTGTGTGGTAGGGTCTTTGTGCATGATGCGCAAGATGTTTCCATATATGAATATGCATGTAGACCACGTAGGACCCGTCGGCATGCCTCTCCGTCAATTAGGGGTCCTTTGTCAGTTAGGGGATCCTCCGTCGGTTTGGCAAGGAGGCGCACCCATCAGCTTTGTCTTTGATCTATCCTCATGGCCGTCGGTTCCTTAGGAATCCCACGGTTTCTATGGGGCCGAAGGTTCCTTTGAAGCCAACGGCCTTTTCCTTGATGGGCTCTAGTTGTTTACGAGTCCCAATTTTATTACCAAAAATACCCTTATCAAACTTAATTATAGCTAATGGCAATGGCTACAACTCTAGCTAAAAACATTAACAATAATACATATTTTGAAAATTTAACAGTTTGGATTGCATGTTTTTTATGTTCTTAACATGGTTGTCAAATTTTGTGCTAATAAGATGTTATTTACTATTCAATCTATAAAATTGTTTTTACATATAATTGTGTACTACAAAAACTTAAAATGTAAATATTTTATTGATAACATAGCGATTAATTTTTTATTTTTTGGAAATTTTGCAAGCATAGAGGATATAAAAAGAAAATATAATCCAATGATGGATTTGTTAAAACTCTTATCTAACAAAAAAATATTGAGTGGGGTTGTATTAATTAGCTAAAAACTAACTTATTTCAATAAAGAATTTTCTAAAATATTCAGTTGTTTTTCCATGTCCGATGATGACTTTTGCTCACATGAATAATCATTAATTAACATGTAATTCCAAATGATTATATGAATCAAAATATTCATTAACAACATGAATATTGCAACTAGAAAATTAAAATAAAATTATTTTTTTCCAATATACATTTACTATTTCACAACCGTAGTACATTCTATTTCCAATAACACGTAATATATATATATATACACACACTATTTCCAACAATCTTGTGTGTGCACATGCTTAGTGTCATATATTTAGTCCATAACTTGTCTCAAACCCGGGCAATTGAGAATGGTTGCAATAGATTGATGGCAAAACTAAAATTTAATCATTCTCTTATGATCTATTAAAGCATATATATAATCATTAATAAAAAGAGTTAAACTTGCATGCCAAAATTTAAAAATGTTCTTAATTAGTCAACTTCAATTTCAAAGGAGAAATGAAAAAAGAAAATTACAAAACTGAAATTTTTTTTTTTTTTTTTTTTCAATAGTAGCAGTGGAGTCAGGACTCAGGTCAGGAGCGTCTTATGCTGTTAAGTGAAAAGTGAACCTTTAGGCATAAAAGGCCTAATTAAACTAAACACGCCGTCTGTGGGAATCGAACCCACGACCACATGGTTAAAAGCCATGCGCTCTACCGGCTGAGCTAAGACGGCTTGCTGTTTGTCTTTTCTGCCCCCTTTTTCAATCAATCTAAATTTCAGAACAGTCACCGTCCCCTAGTTTCCTTTGTCCGTACCATCACGGGAACGCTCTAATCGAAAACAACGTGTCGTTTTGAGTGCAAAACCCAGCTTCGATTTGCCACAGGGCTACAAACAATTAGGGGTGACAAAATCGGACACGACCCGCGAATCCAACACGACACGACATGAAATTAATAGGTTATGGGTTAAGACTTAACGGGTTCGTGTTATATTCGGGTTGATACGGTTGACCTATTTAATAAATAGATTGAGTTGGTGTTGAACATATAAAACCCATTTGACCCATCTAACCTGTTTAATTAAATGACTCATTTACGTATATAAACTTATTAGTTGTTATAATTTATTTTCTTTGACATATTGTGATTGATTATTTGTGATATTTTGATATACTTAAGTTTTGAATTATTATTTGTGATGCAATTACTCGTTAGTTCTGAATTTTATATTAAAAATATTTATTTGTTTGTTTTTTAATTTTGAAAAAATCTGATAAACAGGTTGACACGACTAACCCGTTTAATAAATGGGTCGTGTTAGAGTTGAGAAATTTTGACCCATTTAATAAACATGTCAGGTTAGTGTTAACATATATCGTCGAATACTCATGAGTTGATACGACACAAACCGACACGCGAACACGAATTGTCACCCCTACAAACAATACAATAGTAAAATTTTTAATACATAATAATTTATAATTTATAATTTATAAATGATAATCGATTTGTTTTAAATCGATCTAAAACAAAAAATAATTGGAAACAATTATATATGATGATATTGAGGCCACATCAATTATCATTTATCATTTAGTTCCTTAACTTTAGGTGTCATGGCAATCATGGATAGATAGAAAGTAGAAACATTAGATTTTATTTATTTATTTTTGGTGTAGCATGGCTAGTACTTTGCTTCTACAAAGGTCTAAGATTTTTGTTTAAATTTAATTTAAATCCTTAACTTTTACTTTAATAGTTAAATTAGTCTTTAAAATTTAATTTGTCAATTTAGTCTTTTATTTTATCAAAATGAATTAATTAGGTACTTCCACTCGAATTTATTAGCAAATGAAACTGTGTAATTTTTTAAATTATTACACACTAAATAACAAGGTCTATTAAATGGCACACATTTGAATAAGCTTTCCTCTATTTCTTCTTCTTCTTCTTCTTCTTTTTTAAATTAAATGGCATAATTTAGTAACATATTTGAACGAAATGATCACATTAAATTATTTTTTAAAATATAGAATTAAATTCACAAAAATTAAATCAGAAGTACTAGTTTGAAAATTGAATTTCACCCTAATTTTTTTAATAAAAAAATGGTTGTCCTTTTCCATATAATGATGTAGAAGATCGTAGAAACTATTGCTCCAAGACGATGACATATTTGTTGTCCTTGCTATAGCTAGCACTTGTCAATCCCTTCTCAGATGATAGCCACGTTGGGTCCACTCGTCCTCATGCATGGCTTCCCTTTTCTCATTCTCATCAACATATCTTTCCCTGATTCACTCACACTATATATACTCCACCACCATGTTCACACTCTTCATCAAGAACTAATAGTCTATAGTAACACCAAAGAATGGCTTCCAAAGCTAAGGTTTCTTTAGCTCTCTTGCTCTTGTCTCTCTCGGTTTTATGTGCTAGTTTAGCTCAGGCCAAGGACCTGGAGCTCAAAATATGCCAAAACCAATGTAAGCGACAAAAGCATGCTTCTATGGCCGCGGCGTGGTGTGACAGTGATAGAGAGCGAGGGTTTGCTTGAGAGTGAGAGTGAGAGGGTTTATTCCCTGGTGATTAGGGATTTTTTCTTCAATATATATACCAAGGCCTGAAGCCGCGTTTTTAGTTATAAACGTAGCTCCAGGTGCTTCTATGGCCGTGTTTGGAAACGCGCCTTTAATATATATACAAGGGCTTGAAGCTGCGTTTTTACTTCTAATTCCAAACGCAGCTTTAGGACAAGGCCTAAAGTTGCGTTTTTACTCACAAACGCAGCTCCAAATACCCCCTAAAGCCGAGTTTTCCAAATGCGGCTTTAGGACATATTTAAAGAAAAAAAAAAAAAATCTCATAAATGGGTCTATAGCCGCGTTTTTAAAACGTGGCTATAGCCCTTCTCACATAAACACGGCTAGAACATTGTCAAACGCATCTCCAGATCAGCTTTAAAGCCGCGTTTAGTAAACGCGACTCTAAGCCGGTCTATAGCCGCATTTTTATAAACATGGCTATAGAAAACGTAGCTTAAAATCGCGTTTTTTGTAGTGGCAACAGTGTGAGCGAAATTGTGATGAGTACATAAGAGAGAAAAAAGAGCACGAGAGGCAAAAAGGAGAGGGAAATGGTGGAGTGGAAAGGGAAGAGGAGAGAGAGGAGCAAGAAGAAGAAGAAGAAGAAGAGGAGGAAGATAATCCTTATTTGTTTGGAGATGAGGATTTTGAGTCCAGGGTTGAGACTGATGAAGGTAGTGTTCAGGTTCTTCAGAGGTTTACAAAGAGGTCCAAACTTCTTCGTGGCATTGAGAACTATCGTGTGGCGATTCTTGAAGCCGATCCTCTGACATTCATAAGCCTAGCTCACTTTGATGCTGAACTTGTTCTCTTTGTTGCCAAGGGTACGGAATTTTTCGTCCTACTAGTTCGTATCTTATTTAGTTATTAGTTAGAGCAATGATGAGGATAAGATCATCTCCTTTAGGGGCAGTTTTTAATTTTTAGTTAAAATATATAATATTATAGTCAGGGGCGTAGCCAGAAAATTTTACTTAGAGGGGTTGAATTGTAGTATTGATATATTAACCATAGTTCATATTGAATAAAAAATTATTAATTTTGATATATTCTTATATTCTTAAATATCAATGAACATACAAAAATTATATAGTTTATTATAGACAAATAAATAAATAAATAATCCAATAGAATAATAGTTCACATCAAAATTATGCCCAACAATCTTTAATGGAATAAAGATAGCAATACAAAAATGTGAACAAAAAAATCTTAAATACTCTTATGCATATCAACACACAAAGTGGTAGAAGAAAAAAACAAAAATAATACTAATGGTAAAATAACAATGATTATTGATAAAAAAGAGAGAAAAGAAAATGCACTTGCATATTCACTTCTTTAAAGGGTCAAGAAGGTGATGTTGCATCAAGAAAAAAAATGGACTAATAATTTTGGTTGAGATAGGAGTTTTTGGGTTGAGAAGAAAGAAAATAAGGCAATGAGCTGGCACTAGCAGTTACAACAAAGCTCCGTAAGTACCTAAAGATGAAAAAAAAATTGAAATTATGTTAGGAAATGGGTTGTCAATGATGCTAGAGAGTAAGTTATTATCCATTGGATTAATTATAATTTTTTTGGACAATGGAGAAGATCAACTATTAGTCATTATCTTTTGGACTAACTAATTATAAATTTGGGAAATTATACTTTACCCACCTATGGTTTGGCCCATTTTAATAGTGTCCATTCGTGGTTTAAAAGTTGTCATTTAAAAGTTGTCACTTAACCCACTTGAGATGGCCTCCGTTAGACACTCATTACCCACCTCTCTATTTTTACAATTAAAAATAGGGGTAAATGTGTCTTTTCATTATATTTTATGTCTCTCTCCTCTTTTCTCTCCCTTCTTCTTCTTCTTCTTCACATAAACATAAAAGAAAACCAATACACCTATAGTCACAAACAAAGCCACAAATTCATGTGAACATACACCCACAGATTCGCTAGCCTTCCACTGCTAAATCCAAAAATTGACTACATAATTCTTCATAGAACAATCACAAAATAAAACTCTAACCCTCTTTCTTTTGTTGGGTTCTCTAAAAAAAACCCAGATTTACAAGTAAAAAAAAAAATCTGCAAAAAAAAAAAAAAAAAAAAAAAAAAAAACACCCAACAATCTATTCAATTTTTTTTGGGTTTAATGGATTTATGGGTTAATGGGTCAATACTGCTATAGCCATAGATCCAACAGCGAACCCAACTCTGTTCAAAATGGCGCCACTCTGAGCCGGTCTAAGAGCTTTAGCATGTGGAGTACTGCTGTGTTGGCGACAGCTGCAGCTGGACCAACTCTGTTCAAAACTCGATCCAAATCTTTCGAGACCTTGGAGACATCGATGTTGTAAACATCGTAGGACAAGAAGTTAGCCATGGCTGCCACGAAGCTCGATTTCCCTGTCCCTGAAGGACCGTACAAGAGAAAGTTGCGCCTCCAAACACGGCCTAGACGATGGTAATACTGTTTGCCTTTAAGGAAAGATTCGAGGACAGACTTTACCTTGTTTTTGAGATCTTCCATGGAGATGGTTTCGAAAGTCGAAGGATGCGTGAAAGGAACAAATCTCTACAGTCCGTTGCCTTGCTGGTCTTAGATGTTCATGTACAACTTCAAATCTCGAGGCTTTAGCTGTTCGATTTCATCGGATATCGTATGGATGTGTTGGAGATAAGATCGGAGGATTCTGCGTTTATCGGCTTTTCTGAGACTCAAAACGAAATAGTTCTTGGAATTGGTCCAGTTTTTGTTATATAATATTCATTTTTTGAGGATTTCACTTTGGCAATCAAAGTAAAGAGAGAAAGGGATTATGAATTTTGGGATTTTTGGGGGTTCTAAGGTAGAGAGAGGGAGAGAGGTCGTTCCTTTTTTTTAGAGTTCTAATTCGGTTCTAATTTTGACTTATATAGTAAATGGGATTTTTTAATAGAAAGGGCAGAGGTGGGTAACGAGGGTCTAACGGAGGCCATCTCAGGCGGGTTAAGTGACAATTTTTAAACCACAAGTTGGCACTATTAAAATGGGCCAAACCACAGGTGGGTAAAGTACAATTTCCCTTTATAAATTTTTTGGACAATGGAGAAGATCAACTATTAGTCATTATCTTTTGGACTAACTATAAATCTTAGGAATAATTGGGGTGGACAGATAATAAAGTTTTGAACAATTAATGATGCCAACTAAAAATCCATTGGACTAACTAGAAATCTTAGAAATAATTGGGGGGGTCGGTTCTAATTTTTTGGGAGGGCTATATAAAAAAAAAAAAATTGGTGGGGGGGGGGGGGGGGGGGAAGAAGCAATGTAACTCCGCCCCTGATTATTTCGTGCTTGGACTAGTTTATAAGCTAGCTTTTTCTTTTTCTTTTTTGTTTTTATTTAAAAAATTATTTAGTTATTAGTTAGAGCAATGATGAGGATAAGGGATATGATCATCTCCTTTGGGAGCAGTTTTTAATTTTTAGTTAAAATATATAATATTATAGTGTGCTTGGACTAGTTTATAAGCTAGTTTTTTCTTCTTCTTCTTCTTCTTCTTCTTCTTCTTTTTTTTTTTTTTTTTTTGACTTTTATTTAAAATTTTTAAAAACTTTCACTTTTTCAAAAAGTTTTAGCTGGCTTTTTCTTTTCTTTTTTTGGTTTTTATTTAAAGTTTTTTAAAACTTTTACTTCAAAAAAAAAATTTTTTTTTTAATTTTTTTTTTTATTTTTTTGACTTTTATTTAAAGTTTTTTTAAAACTTTCACTTTTTCAAAAAATTTTAAAATATAAGGATACTTTAGCCCAACTTAAAAAAAAAAAAAAAAAAAAAAAAAAAAAAAAAAAAAAAGCTTATTTTCTCAAATGAATATTTAGAAAGAAAAAGTTAAAAACTAACTAAATAATATAATAGGATCCATAAATAATACAAAAAAGAAGCTAAAAATTTAAATAAGCTGAAATTTGCATCACATCCCATTGTAGCTTTATGAAATTCCATTTTAGCTTTATGAAATCGATTCATTCTTGATCATCAGCTTTTTAATAAATTGGTAATGGAAATATGGAATAAAGTATTTCTAGAAATATTTTAAATTTTGGTACATAAGCTTTACAATTTGATATGTTAAGTTATGAAGATGATCTTCTTAATTTGATATGTTATGTTATGGAGATGATCTTTTTCCTTGAGAGTAGATATGTTTTCGTCACTTGTTTAAGGTAATAAATTGATATAAATATAAATATAAATATACATATATGGAGTATATATATATATTAAATTGGTATATATACACATTTACACCTTAATACATTATAATATGTTATAATGTGTCATGAATTTATAAAAATCAAATCAAATCGAATCTCCATTCATTTTTCATAGGGTAGTATTACCTTTGTATGGGCTTCCTACTTATACTATTTGTATCATGCATATCTTGCACCAATAGAATTATGACATGTCACATGTCATCTAATGTGAAATATGTTATTAAAAAAAACTATTACTTATTTTGTTAGTTTTAAGAACTACGTTGTGTCATTTACAATTCTAGATCTAGCTTGGATTCTAAATTTGTGGTTCTTGTTAATATTGTATAATGTGATCAGGGCGAGCAACTATTACTATGGTGAGTGATGAGGAGAGAATGAGCATTGTGAGTGATGAGGATAGAAAGAGCTTTAACCTGGAATGTGGAGATGTAATCAGGGTTCCAGTGGGAACGCCTTTTTATATGATCAATAGGGATGAAAATGAGAAGCTTTATGTTGTCAAAATCCTTCAAACCATCTCTATTCCTGGGCATTTTGAGGTAATCTCAATGTCTCCATATAGTTTCTTGTTACGAAGATGGCACAATGAAATTAGAGTAAAAGAACAATGATGAAATAACATCGATCATAGGGTAAGGGTTAAATGGTAACATTACATTCCAACTGGTTTGAATATGTTCCAAGACCATGACATCTTAGCAAGGAACACATAGGCCCATTTGGATTGAGAAGGATTGAGGGGAGTGAATGAGAATAAAGTAAGTTGACTGAAAATAAACTAATTTTAGACTAAATTTATTCTACTTTACTCTCATTTCCTTGCCTTTGATCCAAAAGGACCCTTAATTTTTGTAACTTATGCTAATTGCTTGCAGTAATTCTTGTGGTTTAGGCATTCAATGGGCCAGGGGGCGAAGACCCGGAATCTTTCTACACGGCATTCAGCCGGGAAGTTCTTCAAGCCGCTCTGAAGGTATAGGTTCTCTCTCTAATTTGTTTCACTTGGAGATTCTATATATAACTTTGATTCTCACTTATATTTCTTCTTTCAATTTCAAAATGAGCCAGGCAGACGGGTTTCAATTGGACAAGCTCTTTCATAAGCAGAGGAAAGGAAGCATTATGAAAGCCTCCAAAGAAAAAATCGAGGCCTTGCATCAACACAAGCAAGGTTCAGCTGGCATTTGGCCTTTTGGTAGCTTTTCAAGCGCTCCATACAATCTTTTCAACAAACAGCCATCTAAGTCGAACCAATATGGCAGTCTCTACGAAGCCCTACCCAACGATTACAAGCAGCTACAAGACCTCGACCTTTCTGTTGCCTTTGCTAACATCACCAGAGTAATAAAAAATCTCCCATTCTATTTTCAAATGTATTTTTATCCAATCTATATTTAAAGATCAAATATTAAAAATACAATTTTTTTTTTTAAAACTTGTTTAAGTGAAAATCTTAATTGGAATATCATTTTACATATTTTTTGTGTATCACATCAGTCCAACACTAACACCTCATTATATATCAATATTTTACACAAACAAACAAAAAGTTGATTATGTATCAATATATTACACAACAAACAAGAAGTTATCAAGCATTTGCATGATTATATAATTGATTTTTAATATTTTACTTACGTTTCCCTTCAATCTTCACATGTATATATTTTAATCACTTGTGTTGTTAAATGATTGTTTAACAATCATATGATTGATATATAAGTGATTAAACAACTCATAGGATTATTATATAGAGTTATATATAGGTGACGTCATTGAAGTACAAATATAATTACGTTACTTTCCATTTCTATTTTTTCTGTAGGGAATTTTTTTCCTTTCCATTTCATTTAAAAATATTTACTTTCTACTAATTCCTTTCTTGATGTATATATATACATGTTTTTGTAAAATTTGAACTATAGGGATCTATGGTTGGTCCTGTTTACTACTCAAAGGCGACAAAGATCTCTGTCATAGTTTAAGGTGAAGGATACTTCGAGATGGCATGCCCTCATCTTTCTTCCTCTAGATCAAGAGGGCAAAGAGGTGGCAAGGGAAGCTCTGGACCAAAAAAGAGTAGCACAAGATACCGGAAGGTTAGCAGTGCCTTGAGACCCGATTTGGTGTTTGTAACTCCGACTAGCCATCCTTTTGCAGTCATTGCTTCACGGAATAGTGACCTGAAAGTCGTTTGCTTCTAGATCAATGCCAAAGGAAACATTAGGTACCATCTTGCAGGTATATTTGTCTTTCCCTTGATCCACCGTATGGCTTTCTATTTAAAAAATAATGAGAAAACTGTGTAATGTTACTCTGTAGGAGCTTCATGCAATGTAGAAGCAAAATATTGTATTAATTTAAAAGCAAGGTACTTCTCATGAATAAATAGACTAGAATATATCCCAGGGGTTGTCCAGTAGTTTTGGCCTTATACATGTGGAGTCCTCTAAGTTTAAGTCTCAGACACAAGTCTTGTGGCATCCCTCTAGTGCTATACAAGCAAAATACCTTATTAAGGTACAAGAAAAGTACTCCTAAATTCTATTGAATAAAGAGTGTACTACAATTTTAGGAGTATCCTTTTCACTTTCCAATTCTCATGTGATATATTCATCAGATATTCATAGATTTCTCTGAGTCAATATTTTACGGGTCACCTTGATGAATGGCGCCTATACTTACCTAGGGAGATTAGAAATTTGTTATTGGACACCCATATTTGCAAATTTGGCATCGACTTAAGTTAACTTTTTACTCTCTTGACAAAAAATAATTAGTAAAAAGTTAACTAGGGAGATTAGAAATGTGTTATTGGACATTTGCAAATTAGCTATATATTCTAAAGTTGTTACATTTCTGTGTTGTGTGTTAATTTCTTCCTTATTTGGTTGTCTAGGGAAAGGGAATGTTATGAATAAGTTAGAGAAGGAGGCAAAGGAGTTGGCCTTTAACTCGCCGGCAAGAGAGGTGGAAAGGATCTTCAACCTCCAAGATGGGGACTTATTTTTCCAAGGGCCAAAGGAACGAGTAGAGGAATATGGTCGTGCTTTTTAAGTAAGGAGGATTGTATGGGGGGTCGAAAGTTGGTGTAGGAAGTGGCTATATAATAAGAGCTTTTGAGGAGGGTTTTAGGGTTTTGTGGTTTCCTTATATGTATGATATATGCTGAGTATGTGCAATGATGTAAAAATATGCTTGAGTATATGAGCAATGGTGTAAATATATGCTGGAATACTAACCTTGAATAAGAGACATCTACTAAATAAAAAGGAGGAGTTTGGATTTTATTTCTGTGTTCTCCCTCTCCTGGTGACTGACTATTCTTGCAAGCTCAAAGACACAGATGCTTCTATCCAAATTGTATTATATTCCTCGTCCGTGTCTAGGTTAAGGTATTTTAAAATTTTAGTCTCTCCCCCAAACATGAGTGAGCAACTCTTGCAATGAACAAGGGATTTACTATCTAAAAAAAAAAAAAAGGAAGTTTACTATGATTCTCTATTATTTGAAAATTATAATAACTATTAATACACATGATTTTATATTATTTAAAAATTATAATAGTTATTAATACTCATTTATTTTAATGATGATTGTATTTTGTATAAAATATTAAATACTACAAATTTAACAATGCACAACGAAGTTTAATATTATTCTATATTATTTGGAAGGTCAAAATGCAAAACACATTCTTTAAATTTTATAATTTTTTATTTTAGTTCTATAAGTTTAGGTTTTGTCATTTCAATCATGTAAGTTTTATTTCATTTCAATTAAGATTTTTGTTAATCTTCTGTTAATGTACCGTCGTTAATTTTACTTTATTTATTTATTTTTTAATTTTAGAAAAAATGTTAATTAAAAAAAAAAAGTAGAAATGCAATTTTTTTTTTAGCAAAATAGGAAGGCAATTAGAGTATCGTTCCCTTCCACACCTGAATAACAAAAATGAAACCCCACCCTGATCTGAGAAACCGAGAGAGAGAGAGAGAGAGAAGAAAAAGAGAGTTGACAAAGGTGAAATCGTTCTCATGGACGCTCATGGAAAGTGCCTCCTCACTGTTCGCCAAAAGGTGTGGACTTGCTTTAGCTTTTCATAGTTATTTTCTTCTTCTGGGGACGAGTTGACTCACTAAGTCTAGTTTGGGCTTCAGTTTTTAACAAATACTAGAGGCAGTGGCCGGTTCATGGATACCATATATGGTGCTTCGGTGAGAGGGTTTGGTGAGGATAAGATGTGCTAAAAATCTGATAGAAAGAAGGGCTTCATGGTTAAGGATTATTACAATCTCTTAGTGGGTTCAAATGACTATTGCTTTTTTGGGAAAAGCATTTGGAAACAAAAGATTCTTTCTCAAGTAGCTTTCTTTGTTTGGACTGCTACTTTAGGGAAATGCTTAACGATTGACAATTTACGAAAAATGAAGGTTTGGATATTGGATTGGTGCTACATGTGCAAGTGTAATGGCGAATCGGTTGATCATCTTTTTCTTCATTGTCGGGTTGCAATGGATATGTGGGCTATGGTGTTTGGTTTGTTTGGAGTGAGTTGGGTTATGCTGCAATCTGTAGTGGGGCTTCTAGCATGTTGGCAAGGTAGATTTGGCCGTCATCGAAATGAGTATATATGGTTGATGGTTCCCCATTGCTTATTGTGGTGCCTTTGGAGGAAGAGAAATAGTCGGTGCTTTGAAGATAAGGAGAGATCCATACAGACTTGAAACTATTTTTCTTTAGAACTTTAATGGATTGGTTGGCTGCTTTGCGGAACCAATCGTTTTTATCTTTTCTTGATTTCTTAGATGCTTGTAATTTTTGTTCTTGATTGTTTGACCCTTTGTACACTCCCTGTGTACTAGGGTGTTCCCCTTTTTTTATATCAATAAACTTTTACTTATCAAAAAAAAATGTGGCTGCTGATGGTGTTTTTACTGCCAATTGCCTAGATTAGTTTCAGCTAAAAATGTCTTCTCAATCCCCACTAAAAAAAAGGCCAAGTCATGGCCACAAGGAGAGCAATTTCTAGTTAGATGGGCAGTTCCTCAGCTTCATGATATTGATGAATTAGCAAGGAAGGTTGATCCCTCAATAAAAGGAGCATGTCCTATGAAGTTGTTATTACTTTTTGCTGATATTATTTCCTCATGTGTATAGGGGAGGTATTTTTGCACGCTTAGTATACAGGGTGTTTGTGGAATTTTTTAAAGTTCTGTATGAATTATTTGGCGTGCCGTCTGTACTTTCGCCTGGCCTTTGAATTCTCCACTATTGTTTTTGTCTAGGAGAAACAGATAAATTTTTTTTTTGGCATGAAAATTGCAATTCCCTCTAGGTGAACAAGTTAAATCAAACCCGTTTCATCATAAATGTTTCTCACCTTGAGTTCGTAATAAATACTTTTCATTTAATTTAGCTGTGAATTAAAAACTTCTTTGTTTGCCTAGAGCTATGTCACCTAATATCCATTCTTTTGCAGCAAGAGCCAGAATTCAGGCCATCCATGTCTGAAATTGTCCTAGAACTCTTTACGAATGATTTAGATGGAACCTTTCAAGTGAGGAATTATCTAAACTAGCTGTAGACCCATGCGATGCGTGCAGGGGCGGAGGCAAGGGGGGCGAGAGGGGGCCCGTTTAATATCAATACTTGAAGTAATGATTTAATATCCATTACTTCAAGTATTGTTTATTTAAAAAAAAAAAAAGATTTCTACAAGTATTTTTTTTTAAATCTTTTTATCTCTACAAATATATCATTTTATTATTATTATTTTTTATGTTTGATTAATATTTTTTTAAGGTGAACCATATTCTTCTAATTTCTATTATAGTGCATTATATTTGCTTAATATACAACTAAACTTTATAAGTTTCAAATTTATTATTCAAATTTCTCATCTTTTAAGGAATAAGGAAATTATCATAATAATCAAAACTTATTACAAAATTACAATGATATCTTAACCAAAATTAAAATGAAACTAAAGGAATAAATAATAGACTTTATAATAATTTATTACTCAAACAATTGGTAGGTATATTCAAATTCATTTTTCCCAAAAAATTAAATATTAACCCAAACTAAAATTCAACCAAAGCTATAAAAGGAAAAGAGAAGACTTTCTGATGGGATATTTAAAAAAAAAAAAAAAAAAACTATCAACCTTAATTAGAGTTATAAGAAAGAATAAAAATTCACCGAGAGAGAGAGAGAGAGAGAGAGAGAGAGAGAGAGAGAGAGAGAGAGAGAGAGAGAGAGAGAGAGCTCAAAGTTTTGTTTGGAAAAAATATAGATTGAATGAGAAAACGATATCAAATTTATACAAAATAAAATTGGTAGAAGCAGAGGCAAATTATAAAAAAGAGGAAGGAAGTATAACAGTAAAGTAGTGGAGAGATAAAGAGGCAAAAAGGAAAGGGAAATGTTGGAAGAAGTGTAACAGTAGGTGTAAAAGTAGAAGAGGCAAATTATAAAAAACGTAAGGAAGTATAATGATAAAGTAGTAGGGAGATAAAGAGACAAAAAAGAAAGGGAAAAGTTGGAAGAAATGTAATAGTAGGTGTGTGAACTAATTGGGAGAAGAAAAGTTTTTTTTTTTTTTTTTGAAAATAGGGGGAAGAAAAGTTTAAATAGAGAAAAGAAAATATAAAAAATAAATGAATGACGTGGCTGCTGATGTGGCTCAACAGAAGCGTAGCAACAATAAATGCTATGCTTTAGTTTTTGGTAATATATAGATAGATATAGATTTATGGAATTTGAGGGAGAAATTAAATTTCCCAAAAAGGGGGTTTGTTCAGTTTCTCATTTGCATTAATGGGTACAGATTTGAATCCTATTTTCCTTGTGTCGCTGTGCTACACTGGTAAATCATTAACCTCCAAAATTATGAGTCAACTCGGCGATTCATTAATCCAATCCCACTATTTTGCTGAATTCTGTTTAGAAATGTATAAACATGAAATGAACCTAAATGGGTTGTCTCTTTTTTTTCCTTATCTTCTTTTAATGGGTACCGATTTGATCTGAGTTTACTCAAAGTATTTATTACTCATGTTGGGGGAACGTTCACGTGTGGGAGGGAACGTTCCTCTAAATGGCTATCTGGTGTTTTTTTTTTTACTTAACATTTTTTCTAAAATTAAAAAATATATATATATATATATAAATAAAAGTTAACGGCATAAATTAATAGCACATTAACGGAGGACTTAAGGTCTATTTAGGATCCATTTATTTTGTTGAAACTAAAAACTTTTTACTAAAAGTACTATAGCTAAATGTAAAAGTTAGCTAAAATAGTACAGTGGGACCCATGAATAGTATCAAAAAGTGCAGTGGGGCTATGAATAGTATCAAAAATAAGTTAAATAGTAAAATAAGTTGGCAAAATTAATCATGCCAAATGGACACTTAATTAATTGGGAAAAAATGAAATTTAAAGGACTGAAATGACAAAATTCAAATTTATAGGACTGAAATGAAAAAATGATGAAACTTAGAAAGTGAATTTTGCATTTTGGCCTATTTGAAAAATTATAATAGTTAGTAATACAAATTTATTTTGATGATTGAATTTGTGTATGAAATACTAAATATGAATTTGATAATTATGACATTTATTAATAGGTATTTAATATGATGTTTTTTAAAATGTAATTATTAAATATATTATTATAATAATTATTAATAGATATTTATTTTTCTCAAAAAAAAATTTAATAGATATTTATTATGATTGTGTTTGCATAGAGAATTATTTATTTTATCTATTAAAGAAACTACCAATTAAAGAAACTATTAATTACAGAAAATATGAAATTATGACTAACAATTAAAGAAAATATGACATAAGATTTTAAGTAATTATATGACGTAAGATTCTAATTAATTAAGAGTTTAAATATAGAATAAAATTTAAACATAATTAAAAATATACCAGGTTAATTATATAGTGTGTCAATTTGGTTTTTACTGTTTTAAATATGTCAGTCTAGGTCCTACCTTTTTGGAATGGTTGGAATTGTATTAAAATAGTAAAAAATGTTGATATGATTAATCTATATATATATATATATATATAACCGAAGCCTTTGAAACTCTCACAATTTTCCACATCATCACTATTTTCTTTTTCTTTTTATTTTAGATTATTTTTATTTTACGTTTTATATCTTATATAGAATCCACCAGAAAAACTATAGACAAAAATTTGAATTTTTATTAATATCAATAATATTGAAAAACGTATACAAACTTGGAGACCTATTTAAGGGCTCCATAAAACTTGATAGACAAGAAAATATATTCTAAAATAAGCCCTAATTAATACCTAACCATAATAGGAACCAAATTTGACCTAAAAAACATTAAAAGAACCTAAAAACAAGAAAATAAATCACCTAGACCTAAAATAACGTTTTTTTCATAAAAATACCAAAATTAAATAATTACAAAAATTAAATTGTAAATTCTATCCTACATCAACTTATCACAAAAATCATCATCTATATTTATTATTATTATTATTATTATTATTATTATTATTATTATATATTCTATATATATATATATATATATAAAACTGAAGCCTTTAAAACTCCCACAATTTTCCATGTCACCATTATTTTCTTTTCTTTTTTTTTTTAGATTCTTTTTATTCTAGGTTTTATATCTTCTTATATTTATTAGTGTTACAATAGTTTAGTTTAAGTAAAACTCTATTAGATATATTTTGTTGGCTTATCACATCATTATTATTATCTATATATAATATAAAATTGAAGATTAAAAATTAATTATAATTTTTTAAGATACCTCACGTTAGAATTTAAATTAAAAAAAAAATGACTCACTTTAGGTTTGAATTTTTTTTTTTTTTTTTTTTAAAAGGACTCACCAAAAAAAAACTTTAGGATTAAGAAAAAAAGAGAGAGACTCCTGGTAGGACTCTCTCTTCTCTCCTTAAAACCCTAACAATTACCATCTCAAAACCCTAAATTCAACTTCACTTTAAGATTAAAAAAATAAGAAGGAGAGAGACTCATGTAAAAAAAAAAAAAAAAAAAACGTAGGTTTTGTCTTTTTTTTTGCTTTCATATGTGCCTGAAATTTTCATTCTATCTTATTGTTTTATTATGCTTAGAATTGATTTTCTTCTAAGTATTTGGGTTAATCTCTATATTTTGATAGTTTTTTTATGGGTTTGGTTTTTGGGTTGAAATTCTAATAATTATTTTATATTGTATATGGCAGATGAAGCATCTCTATTTTTTGGAGAAAAATCAAAACTGCAACCTATGTCTTTCAGCCCAAGGTGTGGTAAATTTTTATATGTTCTTGCTTTATTGAGAATTTTTATTTCGGTTCATGTAATTTTTTGTTTTTTTATTAAAGTTTTGATTTTTGGTTGATTAATTATTTGTTTGGATTCAACGTAAAAGATAATGGAATTAGGTGTTATAAATTTGATAATGTTCCATGTTTTGAATTGTTTATATTATTTAGACTCATGGTATGACTCTCTCTTCTCTCCTTAAAACCCTAGAAATTACCATCTCAAAACCCTAAACTTAACTTCACTTTAAAATTAAAAAAATAAGAAGGAGAGAGACTCAACTAAAAAAAACGTAAGTTTTGTCTTTTTTATTTGTTTTCATATGTGCCTGAAATTTTCATTCTATCTTATTATTTTATTATGTTTAGAATTTATTTTCTTCTAAGTATTTGGGTTAATTTCTATATTTTGATAGTGTTTTTGTGCGTTTGGTTTTTGGATTGAAATTTCTAATAATTATTTTATATTGTATACGGCAGATGAAGCAGCTCTATTTTTTGGGGAAAAATCAAAGTTGCAATCTATGTCTTCCAATCCAAGGTGTGGCAAATTTTTATTTGGTATATTATATATGAATTTTTTGAATTTGAAAGGTTTTGTTTGGTTTTGAAGTAGAATTTGGAGATTCTATAAAATTTGGAAGATTTAAGTTTTGGGGTTTTTGGTATTTGCGTCTTAGTAGGTTGATCTTAATTCTTTACCTTATATGTTTTTGCTTTATTGATAATTTTTATTTTGGGTTCATGTGATTTTTTGTTTTCTTAATTAAAACTTTGATTTTTGGTTGATTAATTATTTGTTTGGATTAATTTCAATTAATTATTTGTTTGGATTCAACATAAAAGATAATGGAATTTTGTGTTATAAATTTGATAATGTTCCATGTTTTGAATTGTTTATATTGTTATTAATACAACTAAATAAGATTTGTTTTTATCTTTGTAGTTTATATCAGTTTTGAGTGTGTGTATATATATAACTTTTGAGAATTTTACTTTATTAATTTAAGAATTGTAAATTACTTTGTAAGTTTTAGTAACTATGCACCTGCAGTGAGACATTGACAATATAAACATATATATATGGTATTAACATTTTATAAAATTTTTTCTTACAACCCAATAACATTTTACATTAGACAACACTTCTAAACTATAGAAAAGCATAGAAGTTAAATATTTATTCTCATTGTATTTTTTTTAATTATGACAGATCCATTTTTTTTTTAAACGCTAACTAGCAAAATGTCTATAATATTCATATTATTAACCCAATTTTCTATTTCTAAATTTCTTAGATTTTATTATATCAATCTTTTTTTCTTTTAAATTCTTGGTGGGCAAATCAGTTTCTCATTAATTCTTTTACCTTAACGTGATGTTAGTTAATTGTTCTTTTATTTAACTATCCCGTGCATCGCACGGGTTAGCGACTAGTGGTGATAAATTTTTATGCCACTTAAGTTGCCAACGGGGCTGTCACTTGTTTTTAATTTAAATTTTTTTAAAAATAAGGACCTAACTTAAGTCCAGTGTCTCCGGTGTATTAGACCCTTTGAGATGATGACACGTGGTTAAAAATGGACACACGTCACCATCAGGACAAGTTCAGTGCTATTACACGATTTAGTACTACTAGATACTAAACCCAAGCTTTGCCTAAAATTTAAAACAAAATTGAGGTATGAGTCTTCTCTATAAAAAAACACAGCCCAACAATAAGCAACAACATAAAGATAATAGTGTAATCTCTGTTTCACGAAAGAAGAAGCTGAAGCTAACACAAAATAAAAATTCAAGTTAATAAATGTTTGAAGCTACACAAAAAAAACGCAGAAACACCAGCACTAGAAAACACCAGATTACTCTAATTAAGCAGCAGAGACCAACAAAAAGTGGTTCCAATGGAAACAACAACTGAGCTGCCTACTGTTGGGATCAATAAGAGAAGGGCTGAAGGTAGAGACAAGACCCTGCAGTTCAAAGTGCGCAAGCCTAATCCTGTAAATACCATTTCTTATGTGCAGGTATTTTTTTGAGGTTTAATTTGGCCTTTCGAGTTTTCTTTCTTATGTGCAGGTATAACTAAATTCATATTTAAAATGTTTTTTTTTTTTTTTTTTAGAGTTTTAACCTATGGCATCCGCTCCTAATAATATAGTTTTTTATCATCAAATCAAGATATGAATCGGTTTTTAGTGTAGACGGAGATTGAACTATAAATTTTTTATTCAACCATCAAAGTCTTTTCTATAGTGTAATGCTAACTATTTTAATAAGTAATTTTCAATACGTTTTCACTAAACTGGTGATTTACTGATGCTTAAAAAAATAAAAAAGAAGCACAAAAGGGAAACATTCAAATCCCGAAAAGACAAATTTTTAACTTTAGGTAAAAATAGAAACAACCAAGTGTAACGCCAAATAAAACAACTATAACTTATAAGTCATTTTCCTTGTTTCTAAGTTTTAGATTTTTTTTTTATTATTTTAATTATAAGAAGGGAATTGTTTTGTTTTGAATTTTTAAAAAAAATAAAATAAAAGGAGTTTTTTCTTTTGTGTGTGTGTATTTTGGGAGCCACTAGCGACATATTTGAGTTAGTTGACTGTTGATCCTTTTATAGTGGGTATGGTTGGGTGAAAAATAATTGAATGAAAAATATGAGAAGGAGAAGTAAAGAGGAAAGATTTCTTTTCATTATTTAGTTTACAGTGAATAATAGGAGAGAAAATTGGTGGTTCTAGATGTTTTCCATTTGAGGAGGGAAAAGGGAAATTGAAGCAACAAGACTAGCTTTGTCCCTCTAGCTGTGCACTGCTTCCTCTTTTGTATTTCATGTTTCCACTTTTCCATCTTCCTTACCAAACAATCAAATAAAACCTTAATTTTTTTAGGTATTCTGGGATCAATTTTCAATGTGAGTGCTACAATTTTTAATTTGGAGGGCTAAGTAAAACTTTTTGATCCCAAGACTTTCCAATTTTATATATTAATTTAAATTATTAAAAAACTTCAAAATTCCAGTGGGTCATGACCCCTCGTAGTCGCAATGTAGTTCCGTCATTCATTGTACATTCGAATAATCATATTAAATGGAGCACAAAGAAGCAAATTACAATGCATAACAATGTCAAAATGTTCTATAAAATTCAAATATAAGGCAATGGCAACAACAACCAGTGAATTGGTAGGCTTCAATCCATGTATTTTGTTTTGGGCATTCAACCCGACAACACTTCATGGTCTTGCTATTACTATCTTTTATAAGCATACTAAACACATTGAAATTAAATGTCATGAAGTACAAAAACTATAATAAGTTGATTCTTTTTTCTTTTCCTTTTTTAACTATGAGTTGGTATTGTTAAAACCATGTTAATTTCTTATCTAGTGATTTAGCCAAAAAAAGAAAAAAAAAAAAATCTTATCTAGTGTGTGCAAGTTGGGTGTAACAGAATATAGACTCTCAAATCATGGGAGTTTGACAACACACCATTAATCTTTTAAACTTGCTGCTGATTTAATTCTTACGTAACTCCCAACACATAATTATTTCACCTAATTATATAAATTGTTTAAAAAAATCATGGAGTTTGACAACACAACACACACTATCAATCATTATTTAGAATAGGATTAAAGATTTTGTGGGATCTAATATTCCCCCTAAATTCCTTGAATTACACTTCACATCGCATCAAAACCCCAAAAGGATAAAGAATTCCACAATTTCTAATTATTAACTAGTGAGTTCTAGTTAGTTTAATTAGTAAAATTGTTCATAGTTGAATAAAAAATTTGGGGTTTAATCCCGGCATACACCAAAAAACGATTAGTATTTTGGTTTAATGATAAAAAATTATTATTAAGAGCAGACATCATACATTAAAATATTCATTAAAATTATTTATTAAAAAAAAAATACTAATGAGGAAGTTTTGGAATACACAATTCTATTCCCATTTTAGTAGTAAAAGTAAAAAGAAACGCTCTTTTGCTGGGACCACAGTAGCCTATGTATATATATAACATAAAGCTAACATTTATTAGACACCTGTTTTATGCCTTTTGAAGCTCAGAGAATCAGGTCGATCCCTATCTGTTTCACCCCTCAAGAAGACATTCTAATTTGGCCAAAGTCTAAGGATGGGATGTATTCAGTTAAATCGGGGTATCAATTGTTGTGTGCTATGGAAAAGAGTGAGGCAGCTTCGGTTTCAGATAATGGAGAAGTCAAAAAATTCTGGTCAGCCCTCTGGAAATTAAACGTGCCAAATAAAGTCAAGACTTTCGCTTGGCGTGCTTGCACTGAATGCCTCCCTACTTTAACTAATTTGGCAAGGAGGAAAGTAGTTCATTCCGAGGTTTGCCTCAGCTGTAATAAGGAGCCGGAGTCAGTGGTTCATGCCTTGTGGGGTTGTGAAAACATACGAGTGGTCTGGGGAACTAACTTTGATGAGTTGCGTAACGCGACAAATCGATTTTTTTCTTTCTTTGATCTTTTCAAGTTGGCGCTGCAAAACAAAAAAGGAGCTGAACTCTTTATCACTTACTGTTGGTCTATCTGGAACCGTCGAAACAAGTTAAGAGTCAAAGAAGCAGTTTTACCTCTGGAGAAGATTGCGGACCAAGCTCAACAATACCTCATGGAATTCCAGCAAATTCGAAGCAAACCTACCTGTAAGAAGTTACCGGAAAAAAGCATTTGGAAACCACCTGATCCCGGCATCGTTAAAACAAATTTTGATGGTGCTGTTTTTGAAGACTTGGGAGCAGTGGGCATTGGTGTTGTGGTTCGAAATTCCTCTGGTACAGTCATGGCAGCTTTATCTGAGATAATTCCTTGTCCACCATTAGTTTTGGCATTGGAAACTATTGCAGCTCGAAGGGCAGTCCACTTTCTACAAGAACTCAATCTTCATGGTTCTATTTTGGAAGGTGATTCAGAATCCTCGATTTCGGCAATCAATAACCAATGTTTTCATCACCCAGATGTGGGTCATATAATAAAGGACATTTTGTCTTTAGCTGGTTCTTTTCAGTATTTCTCTTTCTCTCATACATGACGGCAAGGCAATGCTTTGGCACATGCTCTAGCCCGGAGAGCGAGACTTTCTTTTCCTATTTCTGTCTGGAAGGAGTCTGTTCCTCCTAACATTTATAAGGTGTTTGTTTCTGATTTTCTAGCAATAAAATAACGGTCCTACTTTGGCCGGTTTCTCAAAAAAAAAAAAAAATGTTACGCATTACCTATCTCTCTCTCTCTCTCTCTCTAAAACCCTAACTTTCTCTCACTAAAACCCTGCTATTTTTTTTATCATTAAGATGTCAGTGAAATGCACGCGAATTGCTAACTCCTCCTCCTCGAGCGATGGTGAAAACAACAGCTTCATGTTCAACCAGGTCTTGCCTCCGGCGCCGACGACGGACTTCTGGTGCGATCCTGGTATAGTTCCAGTGAATGCAGTTTATGCGATGTCGGTACCGGTGGCGCCGATGATGTTCTGGCCATGTATGGCTCCGGCGAGTGGTGGTGCTCCGATGAAAATGGAGAGCTCTCAACCATAGCTTGGGAGTTTCTTGGAAAGATGCCACCTTTGCAAAAAGAGGATCGGTGACAATGACGTGTACATGTACGGGTATGTCTTGCATCCTATATTTCCTTTTCTTTGTCCTCGTTTGGCCACTGAGAAAATAAAGGAAACTAAAAAAAAAAAAAAAAAGGTTCTTTTTGGTTTTATTTATTTGTTGAGATAAAAATGGAAAATTATAGTCGAATTAGTCTTCTCTTTTTGTTGTTGTCATTGTTTGATATTTTTAGCCAATGTTATAGCAAATTATAATGGAAAATTAAATTCAATATTTTCTTGTTGCAATTGCTTGATTATATTACTTGATACAATTTTTATGCCAATTTTATTGCAAATTCTTTCTTCTTAAAATTTAGCTAAAAGGGTCTTGTAATTTACATAGAAATTGGACATGACAATTCTTGAAAAATTAAGTACAACTCACAATTAATTTATGTATAGATATGGTATATTTTATATATTTCTTAGCATATTTTAATTTTATGTCTATTTTAAGTTTTTAAAAAAAAAACAGTGATTGAAATCTTTTTTTTTTTTTTGAACTCGTGATCAAAATCATTAAAATACACATATAGAATCAAATTATTTTTATTTTTTCTCCGTTTATATTTGTTGAGAAAATAACAGAAAATTAAATCCAAATTAGTTTTTTTTTTCATAATTGTTTGATTATATGACGTGGTACAATTTGATTGGTTGGATATTTTTTCCATTTATCTTTATTTTTGTCCTTCCAAATTTGTAGTTCCACAATTTTGGCTACGACTTGCCTACAATAGTAGATCCATGTAGGTCCACAATTCCACCATTCACAAGTAGCTAAATAAACAAATTGTGGAAATAATTGTGATACTATTTTTTTTTTTGGGGGGTCAAATGTATTTTTCTGATTCCTTTTAAGTAAAATTAATTTTATTACACTCTATTCTTAGACTTTACTTGATGATGCAATGCAGTAATTTGAAAGCATTTTGTTCCTCGGAGTGCCGTGATAAACAGATCCTCATCGACAAATCGGGGGAGACAAGAAGCAATTGCAAGGTAGCAAGACGATTGCTGTGAAGTGTGTTTGGTGTTCAACTGTGAAAAGTGCATTCACATATTCTCAAACTACTCCTAGCCAGTACTAACATTTGCAGTGCATAGCTTTCAGGTTTTTGTGATTGGCATGCACTTTTGCAAAGGGCATCACATGATTCTTTTAGTTAACACATCTTTAGGTCTTGAATAGCCACATTAGTTTGTTTAGGATCAGAACTTCTGTGTTCTGGTAGTAATGACATTGATTCTGAATTTCATTTTAATTTTTAATCTAGAAAATTTAAATTGTAACTAGATGTCTGGTTATGCTTATATATTTTTCCACATAAGGTATTATACTATTACTGAAATATAGTACTTGGACCAAATTTGGTCTTGCTCTTCCTAAATGTAGTTACTGATATGGGCTTGATCAGAAGCACATAATCTAAATGTAGTTACTGATATATAGTTCTCAGAAGCGTATAATCTCTATTTGTTAAAATATCCTTGCTTGAAATATTGTAACAATTTTTCTTCTTCCTTGATAAAGCGTCTTTCTCAATGAACTTCTATGATTCTCGGAAACGTTACAGCATTTGTTGTGGAGTACTGACATCCTAATTTGTAGCGCATCACAATTATCAACTAATGATTGAAGTTCCCTAATGCCTACAGTAAAATGTTTCTATTGCATCCTCAAAGCAAATGCAATTTAGTCCTTGTATGTGTCCGGAAGACTGAGAACAACACGGCTAATTCTTCCTTATGCATTTCAGGTACAACACCTTTTTTAGATGATTTACTAAACAACGTATGAAGAATTGAATACCATCATCTAGTTTCTAGTAATGTAACAACAAAAAGAAACTTTCATAATTATCTTTCGCTTATATCATTAATTATATGAATGTAGAAAACCCAATTTAGAAAATTACTTTTAGCTAATAGGACATGATGAGGTGCAAGTTTGTGCTGCACTAGATGTATCAGCAAGTGATGCACAAAAGACTATAGGGCATAATTAATTGTTACAGTGAAAACTTTTGTGTATTGTGGTTTTAATATCTAAGACATCTTTGTTTGACTTTTGGGACAGATATTAAAAATATATATATATATATATATATTATAAAATTGTTTAGAAGAGTGGAATTGAATCATACTTGAGTTAGATGGATTATTAAATAGTGACAAGCTTGTTGAATTTTGACCAGTATGGTGTTTTGGGTAGAGTATTTAAAGAATTGGAAAGAACATAGGAAGTAAGGAAGGGAAGCGACTATTAATTGATCTACAGCTATAACATTGAAAATTACTTAACATAAATTAAATATCTGATTATAACTTACGGAAATAAAATTACACATTTCACATCATCATCCAAATATATTAACTTCAATCACAGAAAGTAAGTAGTAGGACTAGGAAGAGTTCACTCAATTCTCATCTTGACCCTTCTCCACAATCTTCACAGGAAACCACCTTTCATCTGGGCAGTCAAGTAGGAAATATACTCTGGTTCCACAACTTCTCATTCAAACGCTGGCACCACCTTAAACCTCCTTAAAACCTATGAAGCATGGACGCAGCTGGGAGGGTGCCGCACCGGAGTCCGACATGGCCCGACGCGGGGTGCGGCGTCCGACGTGGCTATATACGCGTCAGTGTCACGTTTGAGCTTTTTTTTTTTCTTTTTTTTTTTTTCACGAATTCGCATTGACTTGGCTTCATTTGCTTCGACTAGGCTTGGATTCGCGCTGAACCGGGTAGATTCGGCCAGAATCGAGCCATATCAGCCAAATCGAGTCATATCGACCGAGCATCCAAACGGCCGAAACAGGTCATAATCGACCTTGAATCATGCCGGAATAGCCAAAATCGGCTTTGAATGAGGCCTAAACATCCTAAATCTGTTATTTCTCAATTTTATTCTGAATATTTGTTGCTTCTTTTGTGTTTTCTTTTTTATTTTGTGTTTCTTGCTTTCTTCTTTTTTTTGTTTTGTGAATCAAGGCATAGTACTGTATTTTTTTTAAGAATATTTTAATAGTAAAAATATATAGAAAATATAAATAAAAATATTTTTAATAATTTTTTAATCGCCGCATCCCGCTGGATCCTACTTTTTCAAAAATTGCAGAGTCCCGCACCTGCACTTGAATCAGAAAACGCACTCGTGCTTCATAGCTTAAGACCCTAGCCACCACTCTCTTCATCTGCAAGAAAGCCATCTCCTTCCCCAAGCAAATTCTAGGACCTGCTTGAAACACCGGGTAATGGTACGAGTCCCTCTGCACAAACCTCCATGGCTTGGAATTCTCCTCCTTCTGCAGCCACCTCTCGGGCTTGAACTCAGCCCAGTCTGATCCCCACAGCGACTCCAACCTCCCCATCGCGTATGGAAAGTAAGAAACTATCATCCCCTTATTCACCACCATCCCGCCGGGCAACACGTCGTCGTTCAGAGCCTCCTTCGTGTCCAACGGGACTGGTGGGTACAGCCGCATGCATTCACATAAAGAGGCGTGAATGTACACCAGGTCTTTCACTTCTTCATAAGCAGGCTCTTCGGAATGTTCCTTGATTTCCTTCACAACCTTGGATTGGACTTCTGGGTGCTGAGATAGAAGCCAGAAATACCATATTAAAGCCGCTGATGCAGTGTCACGCCCAGCGATTACAAAGCTGATCACAATGTCGGTCACGAACTTCTCGTCCACATGGCCAGAGCTCAAGAACCTTGACAAAAGGTCATCATCGAGGCTCTCTTTCTCCCAGCTGCTCTAGCTTTTGCTTCTTTTGTTACCATGTTCATGGCGTACTCTTTTACTTCTGAGACAGCCATTTTGAGACTCTTTTCTGACCCAATATTGAAAAACTTCTTGATTTTCCAAATGAGTGGGATTGAAGCAGTGAGCCTCCCGTAGCTGATTCGAACAGTGTCTTCAAAGGCTATGGCGAACTTGGCTTGTGGAAGCTAGAGAGGGCGACAAGTAAACCGGGACGAACCCAAAAGCGATCTTACATATATTATCAAAAGCAAACCTTTGAAGAATGTTTTGGAAATCTAGAACAGTTCCATTTTTGGCAGCTGAGGAGAGAATGGGGATTAAGCGGTCAGAGAGCTCAGTGTCCACAACGGTTTCAACGAACTTGCGGAGAGATTTGGTGCTGAATTCGTGGCTAGCGACTTGTCTTTGGAACTTCCAGGACTCACCGTCAATGTTGAAGATTCCATGGCCGAGAAAGTCTGTGAGTCTTGAACGAAAAGTCACGCCTTTTTCATAGTTCTGGAAGTTGGACTTGAGGATGTGTTGCACCACGGCGGGGTTGCCGGAGAAGACTTGGAGTTGGAGTAGGAGCGGCGGAGAACGAAGGTGGCGGCAAGTGAATCTAGGAGGATCTCTGAGAACCATTGGAGCTGGCGATCTCAGTTGGCGAGGATGGCGAAGAATGAACCCACTAGAGGGTAGGATTTGGGAGCTTTGGAGTTGGATTTGGACGTGGTGAGGAAGAAGAAGAAGAATAGGAAAAGTAAAAGGAATTAGAATGAGAAGCTTCGGCTTGTGAATGTGGACTGGTCTTCCACTTTCTCTGTTTCTCAGATGTTTTCTTTTTCTTTTTGACTTGTGTCTATGTTGATATTTGGGACAGTTTGTGACTGTCGTTATAGGGAGGGACAGTGTAAGAGATCATCTTATTTTATTATTTTAAAAAATTATATTATCAATTATATCATACAATTTTATAATATTTTTAACATTTTAATTTTTATTTTACAATACAACATATTAAAATAATATAAATTACACAATAAAATAATATAAAAAATCTCTTTTTTCTCTCTTCTCTCTTCATTTCTATTCTCTTTCACTCTTTCTCATCCACCCACCACCAACCCAAATCCAGAACAATCACCCACCAATACTTGAAAAAAGCCTTGATTTTTTTTTTTCCCTCTTCAATGCCAATTCAGCCATACTCACAAAGAAAGAAATAGCAGAGATAAAATTCAGCAACCATCCATATCAAACTCATACCCAATTTAGTCATATCCACCTCTTCCTTTATGCATCGGTCAAAAAAAAAAAAAAAAACACACACACACACACACACACACACATAACCTAGAAGAACCCAGAACTCCAAACAGACCAAACCCACGCAACCCACAGCAAACCCATACCCAATTCAACCATACCCACCTCTTCCTTTATGCATCGGTCACAACAACAACAACAACAACAACAAAACCCCGAGAGAGCACAAGACCCCCAACATCGACGGAGTTTTGTTTTGAGCTTTTGCAAAAAAAATCTCAACCTAAACCCAAAAACCCTTGAGAATCTTAGTTTGAAAAGAAAGTGATAGACATAAGTGCGGATTCAGCTTTTGCTTTTGACAGTATGAGTCTGCGTCTAGGACATCAATGGAAAACCATTCTATCTGTGATAAGATGGCTCCATCATCCCTCACCGACGGTTGCTTGTACAGGGTGAAGCAGCCGAAACCGATGATGGATCTATCGTTATTTGGCCTTAATATACTTGACGTCGTCAACAAACTTTCATCAAAGAGAAATAGAGAAGCTTGGCGTTAGCAGCGATGGCGAGAGAGAAATGGGATGAGAGAGCTCAAATTGTGTGAGAAGAGAGCTTCAATGGGGGACAGACTTGGAGTGGATAGTCAGGGAACAGTTGAGAGAGAATAAAATATTAGGTTTTTTTTTTTTTTTTTTTTTTTTTTTTTTTTTTTTTTTTTTTTACAATTGAGCTACAGTGCAATTATACCTTTAGAATTGCACTGTAGCACAATTGTAAATTTTTTTTGCAATACTTGGTTTTTTACAAGTTTGGATGTGGGGTTTTTTGGGCCTTTATGCTAAATTTTGCCTATATATAACATATGGCATTCCCAATGTGAATGCTCTAAGTGTGACTGTGCTAAGTGTTAAGTTGAAACTTGGTCCTAGGTTGGAAGAGTTTCAGATGTTTGAAATCATGTTTTGAAAATGTTATTTTGGTTAAACTTGGGTCAGGTGTTGGAAACATTTTATGGAGAATTTAAAAAATTGTCAAAAAAATTGGTAACTTTTTTATTTTTCATAAAAATTTTCTAAAAACGGTTTACTATTGTATGCCTTAAGGACACATGTTAATAAAATCCAACTTATAATTGTGAAAACACAATGACAATTATGTTTTTAGAACACAATTTTGTAAACTGAGTGTAACAATAATTAGTGAATTTGAAAGAGTAATGATTATCACACTCACACCTATCATATTTTGAAATTTAAAAACATGATTTCAGTTAAAATTATGAAATTATGTTTTCAGTGTGTACGACTGTGTAATAGCAGTTAGTGGGTTGGAAAATACCTAACTCTTCCGTCATTCATGACATCACGGAGTCATGGGTCACCTCTAATCAATTATGGGTCCGTTTGGATACAGCTTATTGTTGTTGAAAGTTGCTGAAAACTGATTGTTGCTGAAAACACTGTAGCAAAATAATTTTTAAATGTGTAAATAGTACCGTGGGACCCATTTTTAATATTTTTTAGTGCATGAACAGTGCTGTGAACAGTGATAAACAGTGCGTGAACAGTGACAAACAGTGCGTGAACAGTAATTTTTTCCCTGTGAACCCATGTGATGTTACTGTTCACGTGCAGGAAAAAAAAAAAAAAAAAAAAAAAAAAAAAAAAAAAAAAACTGAAACGCAAAACGCAAAAACGCCACTTACCGGTCTATCCAAACGCTCACTATGTATCTACTCCTTAACATGGCAGTATTCCTAATTAAACTTTATCTAATTCTTATTATAAAAAAAAAAAAAAAATCAAATACATCTAAATTATAATATGCACAGAAAACACGCAACAATGATGCTAATACCCCTTGAAAGCAGTCTTTGGGCCTTCTGTGAAGTTTCTACGAAAATAGGGCGGGACTGGGAGATGTCCTTTTTTCTGCTTGAAGTTTATTGAAAACTCATTGCTAATGTCATTCCTACCATGTGTGAACATGGTGAAATCATCCTTTATCAAGGCCTGCCCAATGCATTTACCATTAAATTAATTAATTTTTTAAAATTTATATTAATATTAATCAAATAATATTTATATGTTTTGTTAGGTCACCTAAATATCTATTTCAACCTACCAAAAAAAAAAAAAAAAAGTTTTGTCACAACTTGCAAGTCGGCTCAATATGTTTTAGGACCTAAGGAAATAAATTTTAGTAATTTTTTTAATATTTAAATATTATTAATTTAATTTTTTATATTTATTTCGTTTAAAAATCGTTCTTTTTTGCTTTTTGAGACACAAAACTATAAATATAGAGCCCGTTTGATAATGTTGTTTTAATAATGTTGTTTTAATAATGTTGTTTAAGTGTTGTGAAAATACGTATAAATAAAAATGTGTTATAGAAATACGTGTTGTGTTGTTTAAACAAACAACACAACCAAACATGCCCAATCTTTGTGTTTAGGTTTTATTAATATATATTTTGCAAGTTATTCAAAAAAATTGATTTTCAATGATTATTTGGCACATTCATAACAAATTCATAATTTTTTTTTTCTTTTAAACAATGTAGGGTTTCAACTGTATTGAATTTTTATTGACTCAATATTATTAAAGATGGGAAAGAAGGCAAAACTCAAATATATTTTGAGGCCTTTTGTCTGATTAAGGGGGGCCTTGATGCTAAGTGGAGGCCTAACGCGCAGGTGTAAGTGACCTAGGCCCACATAGCTGCTTTTTAAATCAGCTAGTGGCTATATCCTGAATTGAAAATCAAACATAATTTATCACATCATATCATATTATATATAATTATAATTATATATAATAAAATTTGGGGTTAGACGTGATTGCGCCACGTGACTTTACCAAATTGCAGAAATTTTATTAAATTTTTAGATTTTTAAAGAATTAAAAAGGAATAGTATACTACTATGACTCTAATTCATTTTTTTCATTAAATAAAATTAGATTAACATTATTTTTTTTATTTGTTAGGATATATTTCTTA
Source organism: Quercus gilva (assembly GCA_023621385.1). Taxonomy (NCBI): domain Eukaryota; kingdom Viridiplantae; phylum Streptophyta; class Magnoliopsida; order Fagales; family Fagaceae; genus Quercus; species Quercus gilva. The sequence goes on from CM042484.1 coordinate 21,273,734, forward strand.
AATTAGGGGATAATATTTAACATATAAAAATTTAATTTAGATAATATTTATCATCTAAATTTTCAAAATTTTAATATTATTAAATTAATATTATTTTATCAGAATATCAAGCTACAAAACTTGATTATTAAGGGATAAGCACAATCCAAATTTTTCAAGAGGTGATTAATATAAATCTATCCCAAGAAACAGTATATATCTCAAATAATTTGATAATCTCTATCTATCCCAAAAAACAGTATATATCTCCATTAATTTGATAATTTCTATGTTGATGACATTTAATATATATATATATATATATCAAAATTCCTTATAGCTATCAACTATGTTCTCTTTCTCTCTTTTTTTTTTTTTTTAATTTTTAATTTTTTATATGTTACGTTATGTTGAATCAACTCTTTTTTTTTTCATTCTATTCATATGACCTTTTTTTAATTCCAATTTTTATGGGATGAAAACAAACACAGTGATTAGATATCTTTAATTTCAATAAGATTTAAATGAATTATATTTCAAATGGAACTCTACCAATATATATAACCCTATATATCCTTTTTGGAGTGAAGCTTATTCAATATGTGAATGCCTAAATCCCATGACAATGCAGGTATGCATTCTTTCTTCTTTTATTATTATTATTTTCATTTTGTTTATTTTCTTTAGTGTTATTATTGGTTTTTTATCTTCATGTGATTTTAATTAATGAATTCAAAACATTCGAAAACATTGTCAAATTTCTAAAGGCTCCTTCTTTGTTTTTGTATTTTGTTTTTATTAAATTGATTAGGTTTTGTGTAATGGTTGCCTTTTGTTTAAACTAAATTTCTTAACTTTGATGTAATTTATATGCTTAGGGTTAAGGTCTTTGAATTAATGATTAAATATGGTTAGAATTAATAGATTAATTTTAAAAATTTTCTTATTTGATTTTTATGTTACATCAAATTATCAAGATGTTCTATACGTGTATTCTTGAATTATTAACTTTACTTTTAATTTATAATATTATCAAGATTATATTAATTTTAGATTTATCAATTGTTTAGTACATTTTTTTAAAATAATTATCAATTTAAATTTCAATTTGGAATTATCAATTTAATTTAGTTTTAGGATGAAATCTTACCCCTTATTTTAGTGAGATAATTATTTACATTTGATAATTTTTTCTTTTATCTTTATTGAATCTATTAAAATATATAATTATTTATATATTTATTTTATAAGTTTTTTCATAAAACCGTGCAATGCACGGGCTTATAACTAGTATATTTTTATATATAGTGGTTTTAGAACCCATGGGCTGTGAGGTCTTGCATTAATTCTTTGGTTTTTCAATTCTTTCATATTATATCATTTGGTTTTCTTAATTAACTATCTCTTTTTCTTCTTATTTTTTCTTTACTTTCTTAATTCCCTGTAAAGTATTTGAAGAAATGCTTATTAAAAATATTGTTGTATCATTATTCATTATCATTTTGCTGATAATCTTTAACTCTAGATATTGATCGGTAAATCAAGGGTTTAAGATGCAGAGTCCTATTTGGTAAGTGTTTTGCTTAAATTCCATTTAGATATTAATATATGCCTTTTGAGAAAATTAATTTAGATGTTGGGAACAATGATTTATTACCATTTGAGGAAGGCTATTTTGAAACACTAGTACTACTCTAAATCATTTGGGATTAACCCCAGGCAACTACTACAAACGTTAAACTCTTTTATAGTGGTACTCTGGTTATATAATATATTATAAGCCTGTTTAAAAAGCTCTATATACTACTTTGGTATTCGTGTGTTCTAATAAATATTACTGTTTCCTCAAAAAAAAAAAAATCATTTGGGATTGTTTATCAATAGAAAATGGATAGGAATATATAGATGTACGTTGTCGTTACGCGAATAAAAAATTGGTTATTTCACAAGAATGAATTTAAACAATTGACATAAGCATTATCATTTGTTGGTAAAAATAAAATTAAGATGTTATAATTAATATAAAATAAAAAACCACATAAGGACATGCATGCTTGCATTCATCGTACTAGATTTGCTTGATTAAAATAATCCGTCACAATTTAAGGCAATTGTACGTGATGGAAGATTTATTTTGAGTTTTAGGTCTTCCATTATTGATCACGGATGAGAATACTTGACCCCTCCTTTTATTGATTAATTTTTTATTGTACTAGGCTTCTCGAGAAGTTCTTAGAATAATTTCAAAATGCAAATTTTCAATCTAGTAGTGAAAACCATGTTAGGTGTTTGTTTAGTTGGATAATCTTTTATTTTTGATATATTTCTTCTTATATAGTTTGAAGCAAGTCTAATTAAACTATGAATTATAATTGATTGTACCAGATCGAAGGTTTTTTCTACTTTTGTTTAGTAGGTTCATCGTAATTGTTTCGAGCTCATTGGGAGAGGGAAACCTAATCTTGTGCTTGAATACATAAACCCTGAGTGACACAAATAACATTGTTGCCGACAATTTGCCATTGGTTTCTCATCCAAAAAGAAATAGGCCACTTGCTATATATATATATATATATATATATCATTTCTTTGAAATATACACACAAATATTTCATCAACCCTAATCTCGTGCTCGAATACATAAACCCTGAGTGAAACAAATTACAAATTTTCCCACAATTTGCTACAGCATTTGTTTCCAAGGTTTTCAGACTCGAACCATTCATTGAACCGTAAAAGAGAGAGGTTCAAGATTTTTGAAGTCGAACCGAGGTCGAACCGTGATGACATCATAATTAATTTAATAATTATTTAAATATAAATAAATATATTAAATTCGTAAATATTAGCAAAATTTACTAAAAATATCTTAAAAATTGAAACAAAATACATAAAATAGTACATTATATGGTTAATAAAAAATAGTACAACATAAATGAGCATAAAAAGACATTTTTATAATAATCCTTTAAGAGAAATCATTTCAATACCGGTGTATCGTTTCGGATTTACCGCTATTTTTTACTATTTTATACAATATAAAAAGTTATATTTCTAATAACTCAATAGATCACTTTGGCAACTTTTTATATTTTTTTTATGGAGTTATCAACATAAATATATAAAAGTGGGAAACCATTAAATTTTTTTTTTTAAATAATCAAACAGCCACCAAACTCAATAAATACCAATCCCACGTGTCAACACCAATTCAAACTATCATCTCATGATGCTTTGAGAAAATCAAAAGGCAAGCTACTATTTACATCTAAAAAGTCTATTTCTTGGGCAGAGAGGTTTGAAAACCGAGAAAAGTTTAAAAAAAAAATAAAAAATCGAGAAAGAGAGAGAGAAAGAGAGAGTTAGACGGGCAGAGAGAGAGAGAGAGAAGGAGAAGAAGAAGATGAAGATGAAGATGAAGTAGCAGCAGCCAAATCAGTCTACAACCCCAATAGTCGGATTTTTCTCCAAGTGCACACTTTCTTTTTCTTCTTCCAAATTTAAGCTGGTTTTATGTTGATGTTTCTTTCGTTCTATTTTCTAATTGATCTGTTCTTGTCTTCATTTTGTTTTCAATCAATGATTGGGCATTGCCTTGGTGCTGCTAAGGGTTTGGAAGCCATCGCCAAGGCCCGACTTGAGGTCGAGAATGCTGAGATCATTGCCGATGGAAAGTGAGAGTAACAAAGAAACATTTTTCTTTTTCTGGTCCCGTATGCATTTACTGACCGGAATCTGATATTTCCTCCGGAATCCAATATTTCCCCTATTCCATGATCAGTTGAACCGGCCTATGGTTCGTCTGGTTTTTTCGATTGAACCTCGGTTCTTCCGATTCTCTCATAACTCATTGATACCCGGTTCTCTAGGCTTAAAAAACCAGATTTCAGTCCGGTTTCTAGTTTTTCCAGTCAGACCGCCTGGTCCAATCCGGGTTTCAAAACCTTGGCTAGTCTAAAATGGCCACGAAAGTGTCATATTATATATTTTAACCTATGACTATAATATATATATATATATATGTATTGATTTTGTTTCACTTAACAAAAAATAAATTCCTCAATGGGTTGTCATGAAAGATACGTAACCAAAGAAAAAGGTATAGAATTCTACAAAAGTTTCACGCATGCATGGAATCATCAAATTTAACTAATATTTTCCGGTGCATTATTGTTGTTCTTTTGGTGATATTATCACTCTCTTCTTTTACTCACTATAAACTGTTAGGTTCTAAAGACTTAGGGATTTATGTATTTAGAACTCTAATGTGTAATGTTGGCAAATCATAATCAAAATAGGTTGTTAGTCTTGTTTTAGACTTGCTCAAAGTATGTCTTTTATGTAAAGTTGGAATCGAGTTAACTGCAGAATTGAGTGTGCAATTCTGTCTGGCTCGATTCATCGAAAATTAGACTTGATCGATTGAATCTTGGGCAGAATGTTTTTTTCTGCAGAATTTTCCAACTCAGTCCAAGCCCATTAAGGATTAGGGTTTCAGATCTACTTCTCCTAGTATATACAGGAAATCCTAAGCACGTTTTTAAAAGACTTTTAAGAGAGAGAAGAGAGTGCCTCTTTTGTATCTAGGGTTTTGTACCCAAACCTCTCTAAGGTCTTTGTTTCTCATATTGTTGTTTATGTGAATCTCTTATGAGATCTGAGAGGAGCTTTCCTTCACATAAACTTAGGATTATCAAGGAGGAGATTTCTTCAAGAACTTGATGATCATTCAATTGCTACCATAAGAGCTTAAAGATACATAAGCGGGAGTGCCTGTATTTTCTGGAGAATCCAAGAAAGAAGGAGTCCGTGGTCTCGGAGTTTGCACGTGGTCATGTTAGCAAGTTTCTACTGATGGGTAGCAATAGGATGTTAGTGGTCTAAGTCGCTATTGTAAAACTTCGATTCTTTCTATAGTTGATTCAGGTTTACCTTGAGAATAGTTAGGTTAAATCCTCCTCAGGTTTTTTACCGGTTTGGTTTTCCTGGGTCATCACATCTTTGTGTCATTTATATTTTCGCTGCTATATACATGATATGATTGTTTGATTGTGATAACCTAGAATTCTTAATTTGGACCAAGTAATCACTTGGCTAATTTACTAGGTTAATCCAATTGGGTTTTAAGGGGTCTAAAAACATACATAAACTATAAAGTATATATACCTCTCAAGGTATACAAGGCCAAAATGGGCAAATGCCCTTTTCGCGTAAACAATCCAGCATTTTGCCCATTTTTCCAAACTAATTAATTAGGGAAATGCCCCTGTTTTGAAACTCGATTTTCTCAAAATCGAGTTAAGCCCTATAGTGGCCTTTTAAGGAGCCTACAGTGACAGTTTAAGGACCTATAGTGGCATTTTGGAACTCGAGCTCTATGAACTCGAGTTATAGGTAAAAAAAAAAAAATTTTAAAAAAAATTGCCCTACAACTCGAGTTCATGGAGCTCGAGTTCCAAAACGCCACTATAGGTCATTAAAACATCATTATAGGCTCCTTAAAACTCCACTATAAGGCTCCAGTTTTTTTTTTTTTTTTTTTTAAACTCGATTTTTAGAAAATCAAATTACAAAAGAGAAGCATTTCCCTAATTAGTTTGGAAAAGAGGGCAAAACGACACTTTGTTTGCACGAAAAGGGCATTTGCCCATTTTGGTCAATTATACAACTACAATGTGAGTGAAAGAGTTTTGGAGTAAGATCAAGTAGCTATAGTTGATTGTTGAATATTAGAGTTCGAGTGGGAACAGCTTATTTAGTTGAAATTGAAAATTTGTTGCTGAAAGTACTATTGATAAAGCTAAAAGGTAGCTGAAATAGTATAATGGGACCCATGAATAATACCAAAAAATGCAATGAGATCCATGAATAGTAGCAAAAAAAAGCTAAATAGTAAAAAAAAGTTGGCCTTTTAAGTTATACTAAACGCACACTTAGTAAGATCGGGACAAAATTAGCCAATGCCCTTTTTGGGCAAATTATATAGCCTTATGACCTCCTTCCCAAACTAACTAGAGAAATACCCCTCTTTTAAAACTCGATTTACTTCAAATCGAGTTAAGCTCTATAGTGACGTTTTTAAAGAGTTTATATTGACGTTTTAAGGACATATAGTGGCATTTTGGAACTTGGTCTCCATGAACTTGAGTTATAGGTAAAAAATTTTCCTATAACTCGATTTCATGGAGGTCGAGTTCCAAAACGCTACTATAGATCCTTAAAAAGTCACTATAGGCTCCTTAAAACGCCACTATAGGGTTCTAGAAATTTTTTTTTTTTTTTTAACTCGATTTGGAGTAAATCGAGTTTTAAAAGAGGGGTATTTTCCTAATTAGTTTAGGAAATGGGGCATAAGGCTATATAATTTTCCCGAAAAGGGCAAAGGGCAATTTTGTCCAAAAATAATTCATAGTGTTCAACTCATTGCTTAAGTAATGAGAAGTCATCCCCTTGTGTGAACATGGTGGAATCATCGTTTCTTTCCTCTCATTTATGAGTTAGTGGCTATATCCTGAATTGAATGATAGCTTGACCCTCAAAAAAAATTCAGGCAAAGCCTTTTCCGTAAGATAAATGAATTAGCTAGTGATTATTCATGTATATTATTTTAATATATCTTATTACTCTTTAAAAAATTTATTTGACTGAATTACAAATAAATTATTTCTTCGCATCATAAATTGGAGTAAGATGACTCCAAACCAATTTGTTTACTTATATACTATTTGTTTTCCCAATCTATCAAACACTCAAAGCCTATATTTTATAACATATATTTATCATAGGAATAGGATGATTAAACTTCTAACTTTACCTTTAAAATTTAGGTAAGCCATTCTTTTAGCTGTTTTGTTTTTTATAAAAATTTAAAGTAACGCATTCACCCATTTGTTTATTTTAAAAAGCTTGAGTGCATGCATGTGCCGATCTAATTGAAAGTTTTGAAGCACAAGATCGAGTTCTATTGGTCCAATAGAATCAATGACGGAAGTCTTTGGTGGGGGACTTGGGCTTTCCTTGACCATTGCTCTCTTGCTTTTGTCTTTTGTAATAAACATATGTTCATTTTGTCGATGTTCTCTTTGTTTGGTTACTTGGTACAGTTCTTGCTTTATTAGATTAATGAAATTGATAGTACTAGGATGTGTGGTAAATTTCAATTTTAAGTGGAAGTTGGGTCTACTCATGATGCAAAAAAAAAAATCTATTCTTGCATGATACCATAGGACCTTGGAGCAGGCCTTAATAATATTTTAAGGGTAATGGAGAAGCGCAAAAACTGCAATTAGTGCTCTGTTGCTGCTGTGAATGGATATAATAATCCATTGAAGCAGATGAATGGGATACAAACCATGAATGGGTCTCAAAATGGGCCCTTTGTTTCCCTTTAATGCATGAGTCTAACCATTGAAGATTTGTTGTAATGAAAAAACAAAAACAAAAACAAAAAAAGTAGTTGGCTAGATATAGGTTTTTCCTCTCTATCATCTCTCCCCCATGTAATCTGATTGTTGGTTGTTAAGACTACAGTATTTATTGTGGTCCTCAAACAATATTCTAAGAGCCTGTCAAACACTTTAATTATAGTCTTGCTAATCATTTAGATTCCTTTAACAAACATTTGATACTTCAGAAACTTTATCTACCAATAGTAAGACTCAAGACCTTCGAGTTTATGCCATGCCTCAAACCAATAAATTCACCACCCAGATACCTCTATGGAGGGCATATGTGAGGCTGGTTATGATCTTTCTCTAATTATGATTTTTTTTTGCATAATCTATATATATATATATATATATATAATAGAAGTCTTTAACTTTTTATTGACTTCTCTGGAGTTTGCCACATCATTATCATTTTTTTTAAACAAAATTATTTATGTTTAGTCCAAACTTAACAAGAAGTGAAATTTTATCTCTCTAACAAGTCCACCTTAAACTCAAACTCATCATTATCATTTTTGCCTTTGACTTTTTATTAACCTCTCAAGAACTTGCCACATCATTATCACTTTTTTTAAATAAAATTATTTTTGTTTTGTCCAAACTTAACAAGAAGTGAAACTCTATCTCTCTAACAAATCCAACTTAAACTCAAACTTATCATTATCATTTTTTAAAACAAATTTATTTTTGTTTAGTCAAACTTAATGAGTAAAACTCTATCTCTCTAACAAATTCAACTTAAACTCAAACTCAAACGTTGATAATTTATCTCTAAATTTGCAAGTTTAATCATGAACACTATAAAAGTAGTGCAAACCCCAATATATTTTTTTAAAGCCGAGTAGAGGTATGAGCTATTCTTCTGTTATTTTCTTCTCCTCTACTTTGTTAAATATATATATATATATATATTATGGTTTTTCAAGTATTTTTTTAAAAGTAATTTTCGTACATAAACCATCAAACTCTCTTTAACCATTTTTTACAAGATAAAAAAGCTTGCAATAATTGAAATTTAAGGTTGCTACTACTGCATGTGTCTTTGCTTTACCTCACGATATGAAAGTATATTAATTTCTTAGGTAGAAAGCTTATGTACAATATATTAAGATGAGGTATGGCTTTCATTATTTTAACATAGGCTCCTGCTCAACATATTTTGCGTGGGCCACATGCTGATAAGGTTCGTTTAAAGTTTAGACCCGTTAAAATTTAAAACTTATTGCTTTATGGGTTTGCATACTTTTTTCTTTTTCTTATATTTCTCTTTTGAATAGTCATATATTTTTTAAATTGTTTCAATAACTTATTCTTTAATTATAATCTTCTTTGGCATTTTGAAAGTTTTAATATCTGAATTTGTGTAGTCACATATATATGTATATTTTATCTATAATTTGTAGGCTCTAAATCTTTTGATTCCTTTCAATAGTTATAGTCATGAATTATTCTTTTGAATGTAACACGTCTTTCTCTTATATTTCTCTATTGTTTAGTCATATATATTTTGTTTTGTTTCAATAATTTCTAAGCAATGAATTATCTGATTCTTTAATTTTTTTGGTCTTTCAGAAGTTTTAATATTTGAAATTTTGAGTTATTTTTTGTAAGTCATTGCATGTTCAAGCAATGGTTTCTTCATCAAATTGTAACACAAATTGATGTTATACAATAGCAAATCATGCAATAATATAGTTTCTTAATCAATTTAAGATTTTATAAAATTATTTTACTCTACCTCACTATGGTGGGCCTTTTTGCACCTTTGGGCTGGGCTGCCTTCTGCTATACTTTGGCCCAAGTGTTTTAGGTAGGAGAGTCAAGACTGGTCCAATTGCAACTCACCTTGATCTGGCTTATGCACAAACTATGCCCCTTTTTGCTGAAACTTTGGTCACATGGCCATGGCAGGCAAAACTCCTACAAAGAGTTATGGTAGACAAATACAATGTCATAATAAAGACAACACACTTGCTGTCAGACGAAACAAAACTATTGCAAAAGAGTTACGACAGATAAATATAATAAAACAATTCTAAAAGAGATGTGCTTACTGCCAAGCAAAACAAATAAGAGATCCTAAATCAAAATAAGAAGAAGAATGATATAGCAATGAGGAACACATTATAAGTGAAATTACAAGAGACAAGAAAGGAAATAATAACGATAAGTAATGAAATCAAAGAAGGAATAGGTTAGTCTGCCGTGTTCAGTTGTGTCACAGGACTAATACCAAGGAGGGAACCACTTCCTCAACATGGGTAACCTCATAGAAGGATCCTGCTATAGAAATTATCCATTTTGAGGGAACGGGCCTGAATGGCTTATGCTCCAAGCGAATCCTTTATCTCCAACAAAGGGTAGGCTTTTAGAGGGAGAGAAGGGATTAGCCTATTGATGCATACCTGCCATTCCACACTTGCTATTTCTATTCCTGATCCTCTTCTTCTTTTTTCCCTATCTTGTTACTTTAATTCTTTCCCACTCTTTTCTTTCTTTCTTAGTGCTTACTCGTGTAGTGTGATGGTGGTGTTGTAATTCTCTCCTAGTGTTTACTACTATTGCGATGATAATACTGTGCATGGCGAGGGCCTTTTATATACTGCCTGCCATGACTGGCTTTTACCATTTTAGCCTTTAACTACTTTTATATGGATTTAGGTGTCCTTCCTAACCACCTACTGGTTCGTCAGCTACCTAGCCACCACCACTTACCTGTGCTGGCTGTGCCACTCCCCATTACTAGACAAAGAAAACTATTTTTGTTTGCTTGTTCAACTTGGCCTTCTTATCCACCACAGTGTAGGTACTCTCTCTTACTATCCCTCATGACATGCACCTAGTGGTTCCAACTCATCCTTCTCTCTTTTGGGTGGTATGTCATTCCAGCAGGACATCCCCATTACCAGATAAAGAAAACTGTTTTTGTTTGCTTGTTCACCTTGGCCTTCTTATCCACCACAGTGTAGGTACTCTCTCTTACTATCCCTCATGACATGCACCTGGTGGTTCCAACTCATCATTCTCTCTTTTGGGTGGTATGTCATCCCAGTAGGACATTTTCCCCAAAAGAGTTTGAGCAGGAACCCCAGAATAGGCTTTCCTTTCTCCCCATCGCCAAACCATACCCTCTCTTACCTCTGACCCATGACCCACAACTCCTGTATTGGCTGGATACATGTTAGTGGTGCTTAGGCCCTGTGCGTACTCCACTTCCGTATATGTCCAAAACTTTGATGCTACTCATGTGTTTGCCATGGATTGGAGCTTCGTTTACGCGTTCTGCCGTTCATTCTTGGCCTCTTATGGCGTGAATTGTTTTTTGATCCTCCATTCTTTATGGTTTGCCTCCCACAAGGGATGGGGCTTTCTTGATTGTGGGCCTTTCTCCCTTTTAGCACACTGTTTGCTCCTTCCGTTGGCTTGCCAGTATTCCTGCCATGCCATTCTGTTATTCCTGTTGCGGTGCTATTTGATCCATACTCGTTGGGCCTCTTTCGGGCCTACTGTATACTCTTATCTCAATTGGTTACAATGACCCAGTATGGTCATTGGGTTTATACTCATGTTACTTTGGGCTTTCTTGACCTATTACATTACTTGTGGGCTCCTTTGGCCCATTTCTTTCTCCTTAGGCATTCTCGGCCCATTTTCTAACTCTATATTTCCATGGGCTTTTGCTAACTCTTTTGGGCTTCCCTATCCCAATTACCACATCCTTCATCCTTGGGGTTCATGTGCCTTCCATCAACCCCTTACTTTCTTACTTTGGTCTTGGTGTGGCCTATTCTTACTTTTCTATATCACATAATGCCCATTGTAAGGTTGAATTTAATCAACCATCTTGTTGGTTTTATTCCTTGCCAAATTTGCTTGTATTTTAGCAATTAGTAACCCTGTATTTAAGTGGGATTCTTGTAAAGGTAGTGTGTAAGAAGATGTGAAGAAATGCTTAAAATTGTGCAAAGATGCAGAGTTTCGCGGCTAGAACTCGTGGGTGACTCGCAATTGGGAGCCGCCAACTGCAGGCACGTGAGAAGCACACGGGGGAGGTGAAGGGTCACGCTAGCTATCTCACTACAGGACAAAAATTTCAAGCTGGCCAGGCCATTAACTCGCGACTAAGACCAGTCGCGAGACCAAGCCGCCAAACCACCCTGTTTGGGAAAAACTGACTCTTCCCATTCCTTTCTCACCCCATTATATATAAACCCTTATACCCACCAAATGTAGAGAGCTTCCAGAGAGAATTTTGTGAGAGAAACCCTAGACAAAAACAAGATTGATTCATCCACAATCTTTATTTTAGAGACTCTTCAAATTCTTCTACTCTCTTCCTCTCCATTGTCAAATCCTTGAGAGGTCTTTAGCCAAATCCTTTTCTCACCATACCTATATTCGTGAGAAGGTTTATTTGGTGCTTTGGGAAACAGTTAGGAAGGAACCAATTCACATTGGTTAATACTATGGTCTAGTAGCGTAATCCAGTAAGCTAGAGAAGAAAAAGGTTCGGCACAACCTCGTTGGAGCAAGAAGCTTAGAGGGCTTAGGTACTTGGGTAGATTAGGCTTGAAGGGTCTATTACTGTTCATATATCCCAACTACATTCTTTAGTGGATTATTTACCACTTGGAGGGCGGCGAAGAGGTTTTACGCCAAGGGCTTCGGTTTCCTCTTCGATAATACATCGTGTGTTGTCCGTGTGTTTGCATCTTCCTTCCCTTTATCTTTGCCTTATATTTACTGCTATAGTTGTGTTTATATTTGGCTTAGATTGTTTATCAATTCTGTGTTTGGCTTATGTTCATATTCCGCACGTTAATTGTTTGATAATAAGCTTGAATTGATAATTTGTAATTTGGGGTCTAAACGTTCAAAGGTGTTTCATACCCATTTTGAACATTCAATTAGTATCAGAGCGGGTACACTTGCTGTGGTTTAAATACCTAAGTGTGATCCCTGACTTCCTTTGAGATGGATAGGTCTCAATCTCTTAATGTACCACCATTTTTTTATGGTAATAACTACGCTTTTTGGAAGGTCAGAATGAGGGCATTTCTTTGCTCTATCGATGATGCAGTATGGGATGTAGTTGAAGTGGGTTGGACACGGCCGGAGGCTGCCAAGTCCACTTAGGATAAGGCTGCACTTGCAGCGGCCAATGCACACAGCAAAGCATTGAATGCTATCTTCTGTTGTGTCTCTTCAGAAGAATTTCACCGGATTTCACATATTACCATTGCTAAGGAAGCATGGGAAATTCTGGAGACAACCTATGAAGGGACTAAGAAAGTGAAGGACACCAAACTTCAGATGTTGACCACTCGCTTTGAGGAGCTAAAGATGAGTGAGGATGAGTCTTTTGATTCATTTTATAGTAAATTGAACGAAGTGGTTGCTGGAAAATTCAATTTGGGGGAAAAGACGGAGGACTCGAGAATTGTAAGGAAGATCCTTCAGTCACTACCAGAAAGTTTCCGAGCCAAAGTAACAGTCATTGAAGAGAGCAAAGATCTTGACGACATTAAAGTTCAAGAGCTGGTTGGTTCTCTGCAGACATATGAGTTGTCCCTGCCCATATAGAAGAAAAGTAAATCACTTGCTCTAAAAACAATTGATGAGAGAGTAGTGTCTCATGACTCTACGGATGAGGATGCAGTAGACAAAGATGTGGCATACCTTGTAAAGAACTTTCGGAAATTCTTAAAGCTTAAAAACAGTGGGAAATCCAGTGACAAAGGAAAATTTTAGAATTCCGGAAAGAAGAAAAAAGAGTTCAGAAGAAAAGATGGTAGAGATTCCCAATCTTCACAAAGAATTACATGCTTTGAATGTAATGGACATGGGCACTTCAAAAAGGAATGTCCCAACTATTTGAAGTCGAAGGAAAAGGCCTATGCCACTACTTTAAGTGATTCAGACTCATCAAATTCAGACTCTGAGGACAGCTGTGATGGAGAAGGAAACTACTCTGCATTTATGGCCATTGAGCACGTTAAGTCCACAGATGACCTGAATCAACTTGTTCAAGAACTTGGAGAGCACAGCGATGATGAATCCTTAGGGATTGTTAAGGAATCAGACGCTGAAGAGGAAAAAGATACAGCTAACCTCCAAAAGAATTACGCCTTACTTATTGAGAAATCGAGAGAGTACACAAGGGTGGCAAAGGTGTTGGGATTTGTGCCATAGAATCCTATTTTATGATGCTATGTATTATATTATGTATGATATTATGTATGACATGATGTATGACTTAATATTGTAATTAATAAAGTTGTTTTATTATTATTTGAAATAATGATAACATGAATATTTGGACATTATCATATAGTCCATGAGACGCATAGTATGTGATTTATATGATTTAGTTACAGAAGATATAAGTCACAAGTTCTTTGTAAACAAAGAATTTGGTTCGTAGTCGGTGATAAAATTTGGCATTTCATCTACAAAGACTATAACATATTAACTAAGATGATTTGTCTTGATCATGGAAGTGGTGACTTCTAATTGATATGTTGATATGTTTTAAGAGTTAAGACATATTGAACTGGACCGCTGTGAGATTTATTATTCTCCTAACGACTGTCAATTGAATAATAAATATCACGACTTATATTTGTATAAACTCTTAATCCTGAGAGAATAATGAACCTGATCATGAAATGTAGGTTACTTTGATATATCAAGAGTGAGATCTAAAGTAATAGTCAAAACCTCAGTATGTTGGGCAGCCACATTTAGTGTTGATAGAACATCGATTTTCAAGATGAAATTCATAGTCTCTTAATGGAGATACAAAATATTCCCTTGAGATAAATTTAATGGGTTTGTTATTCAGAGAATTAGGCCTAACCACTTTGGTAAGAAATTACTAAAGTATACATTTATGAAATTGTATTTCATAAATATATGATGAATAACTTAAAATGATTAAACCGGGTACTCAAGGATTAAAATGTAGTAATCTACAAATTGGCAGTTTACATTCATGACTTTGTCTTACTATGAATATTTTATGAAGAGGTTGCATGTACAATAAAGTCTTGGGATATAATTTATTAATAAGGCCTAGAGTGCAATTATATTTATATAGTGATATTAAATATAATTAATGGTAACTTTGGACTTGTTAAGAGTTGACAGAAAAGCCTAAGGCCCATTGAAGCTAGTGTCTTATTGGTCCCTTTTGGTCCCACTCCAAGCCACACACTAAAGCCCAATTGGAAAGGCCCAATAGGCCAGTCCAATTAGATAATCAGTTAGTTATAAAGGGAGAAATATACATAATTTTATTTAAGAAAGACACCATTGTGAAATGGTGTGTATGTGTGAGTGAAGCCACTCGTTATTTTCCCTTAGAAACTGATTGAGAGACCACACTTCTTGGGCGTAAAGTGGAATTGGAGTGAAGATTAAAAGTTTTCCCAAGTACTTCTAATATTTTGTTTTGAATTTCACTACACTAAGGTACGCAATCTTGTTCTTAAATTCTGAAATTTATATAGTGCATGTTATCAATCATGAATGAAATAGATCCATGTTTGTTGCTTCCGTTGTGTGTTTTGTATGAGATACAAAACCAAATTTACCAACAATTGGTATCAAAGCCAAGTTTTCATATCATGCTTGTATAACATGTGATTGAGTTTTAGAATCAAAGAAAATCATTTTCTTAGTGTTATGGGATTCTTGAATCAGTAGTGATTGTTCTATATAATCACGTTTAGAATTTTTGATTTCATAATTTGTTTTAAGAGAAGGTGATTGACTTTGCATTGATGTGAAGAGAATTTCTATTAATATGGAATTCCATCTTCAAAAGAATTTTTCTTGGCCATAGACTTCTAGATGATGTTGTTAGATAACCGTCAAGATAGAAGTTTAAAACTTAACGTTTTGGACCAAGGCACTGTTACGGGATAACACTTTCATGGCCTTATATCACTTTCAAGGCAATAACTGTCATGTGCGTGAACCAAGTAATTGCACCGCTTGGCTATTCAAGCATTCAATTGCTTTGCATGTGTTAGTTATCTTTTAGGGAGTGATATTAGGATTCAAAGCCTAACTTCCTAGATTGGCTTGGAGTGCAAATCCTTGATGGCATGCAAATTGTTTATAAAGGATTCTAACAATCCGTATATTTTATGTAATGTAATAATCATATATTACATGTTATAATCCATATATTATATTATATATAATGTAATATGGGTTTATATTACATTATATATATCTATATATATTAATGCTAGGATTAAAGTATTCATTTAATGAAATTTATTCCTAATGAGATTAGGATTATGTTTTCAAGGGTTTCTAGCATTATTATGTTTCTTGATCATAAAAACCTTTAATTTAAAAAATCTAGTGGGAGAGACATAAAAGGGTTGGATCTCACGGCCTCCATTATCGGTTCATAGTAGTATGGGTAAGCACCTCGTCTTGGCGTATATACCTTGCGATCCCAAAGGAGGATGTTTACTTCATAGTACTACGAGATTGAACTAACCTGTTTAAAGTAGTGTGGACAAGCACCTCGTCTTGGCGTATATGTCTTGCGATCCCAAAGGAAGGTGTTTTGTTCCATGGTACTACAAGTTTAAACATTATAAGGGAGATGAAATGTGGCTACACATGATTCTAGATAATGGTGTACACTAGACTAAGTGTAATGTTAACCTCCCAAAGGAGCTATGTCATTATTACTTAGAGGCTAAAGCTAATACGGCATATTATTAGTGTATGATAAGAGTTATCATGATAGCACTAATAATGAGAATAGTTCTCAATCAATTAATGTGTTTATAATAAACTTGCTACCAAAGAATTATAGACATGGATTGGTTGTCGTTGCATATATTATTTTATGATTTTATAAGGTTTCATATTATATGTTTATATGCTAAATTGATAATGTCTAGTTTACTTATTATATTCATGTTTGTTATTTTCAGATTTAAAATCGTGGCATCATTTAGCCCACTTATTGCTAGTATTAATCAAAACAAACTGACTGGATCCAACTATGTTGACTGGAAAAGAAATTTGGACATTGTTCTTACTACTGAAGAGCACAAATATGTGCTTACTCAACCATGTCCTAGCTTTCCATCATTAGATGCTCCTCTTGAGGAAAAACAACGATATGATCGTTTGCAGAAATCTAATGAGATGGCTAAGTGCTATATCCTAGCATCTATTTCAAATGTTCTATAGCATCAAATGCAAGATGTAGAACTAGCTTCGGACATTATGCTAAGTCTAAAGGAGATGTTTAGTGAGCAAGGCCGTTCTGCAAGGCAAAAAACTATAAGGCAGATTTACAATACCAAAATGGTTGAAGGTACTTCAGTAAGGGAGCATTGTCTTAGGATGATCTCTAATTTGAATATATTGGAAGTTTTAGGTGCCGATATTGATGGAGAATCCCAAGTGGATATGATACTCCAGTCACTACCAGAATCATTCAAGGAATTCAGACTTAACTATAATATGAACAAAAAGATTTATACATTGTCTGAATTGATGAATGAGTTGGTAGCGGCGAAAGGCATCCTTGGTACTTCTAGTGTTGATGCTAATATGGCTGAAGCTTCTACTTCTCAACCTAAGTCGAAAGGCAAGGGTAAGAAGAAGAAGAAGAAGAAGAAGAAGAAGAAGAAGAAAGACTTTTCCAAGAAAGATGGTAAACAAGTTGCCTTAGGAGTTGCCAACAAAGGAAAGAAAATCAAAGAAAAGTGTTTCTATTGTGGTGAGAAAGGACATTGGAAGAGGAATTGTCCAATATTTAAGGCTGCCAAGAATAAAGGTATGAAAAGTACATTCCTTCTTGAAACATGTTTGGTATAGAATCCCACAGATTCCTGGTGTGTGGATTCAGGTTGTACTAATCATATCTGTAAATTCTTGTAGGGGTTTCAGGAGACCAGAAAACTGAATGAAGGAGAAATGTTTCTTACCTTGGCTGATGGAAGCAGGATTCCAGTTGTAGTTATTGGAGTGTTTAATTTATGTTTTGAATCTAGAGTTTTAATATTGGAAGACTGTTTGTATGTACCTAATGTTCGTAGGAATTTAATTTCTGCAACTTATTTAGGTAAACATGGATATTATGTTATTCTAAAAGACAATGTTGTAATAAAAAAGGATAAAGTGTTTATCTATTCTGGCAATATTGTAGATGGTCTTTATATTTTAACTCCTGATAAGCATGAATTAAATAATTCTGAATTAGATTATAACTCTCATGTAAAATCATTAAAGAGAAAGTTTCCTTCTACTAATGAAGCATATCTTTGGCACTTGCGTTTGGGTCATATTAATCCAAACAGAATTCAAAAACTAATCAAAGATGGACTCCTAGAGCCATTGGATTTTGATGAATTCTCAGTTTGTGAATCTTGTTTGGAAGGAAAAATGACCAAACGATCTTTTAATATAAAAGGTAGAAGAGCCCAAGAGTTGCTTGAATTAGTTCATATGGATGTATGTGGTCTTATGTCAACCTAAGCTAAAGGAGGTTATGAGTACTTCATCACTTTTACTGATGATTACTCAAGATATGGTTATGTATACCTAATGAGATGGAAGTCCAAAGCCTTTGAAAAGTTCAAAGAGTTTAAGGCTGAAGTTGAGAATCAATTAGGTAAAAACATAAAAGCCATCCAATTTGATCGTGGTGGTGAATACCTTCTTGGGGATTTCAAGGATTACTTAACTCAAAATGGGATTATATCCCAATTGATTGCACCTGGAACTCCCCAGCAGAATGGTGTAGCAGAAAGAAGGAATAGGACTCTTTTGGAAATAGTTAGGTCTATGATGAGTTACTCAACTTTACCAATTTCTTTTTGGGGATATGCACTAAAAACTGCAATGCATATTTTGAATTTAGTTCCATCAAAATCTGTTCCCAACACACCTAAGGAATTATGGAGTGGGCGTAAACCTAGTATGAAATATCTCCACATTTGGGGATGTCCAGAACATGTGTTGAAAAGGAAGTCTGATAAGTTGGAAGCTAAAACCGAAGTATGCATGTTTTTAGGGTATTCAAAGTAAACAAAGGGTTATTTATTCTATAATCATAAAGATAACAAAGTGTTTGTTAGCACACATGCCAAATTTTTGGAGGATGATTATGTGAATAATTTTGATCCTACAAATAAAGTTGTTTTGGTTGAAATGAATGAACCTGTAAATAAACAACCAATGGATGAAACTAGGGATGATGTGGCTGTATTAGATACACCGCAAGATATTACTCATGAGATGATTAGTACATAGGTGCCTTGTCGTAGTGGGAGAATTATTCGGCCTCCTGTAAGATTTATAGGTTTAGGAGAAACTTATGAAGCTATCTCAGAAGAGGCTGAATCGGATCCCTACACTTATGAAGAGGCAATGAATGATATAGATGCACATCATTGGGTCAAAGCTATGAAATCTGAATTAGATTCTATGTATTCCAATCAAGTTTGGGATCTTGTAAAGGCACCTAACGGCATTAAACCTGTTGGTTGCAAATGGGTTTACAAGAGAAAAAGAGGGATAGATGGAAAGGTTGAAACCTTTAAAGCAAGACTAGTGGCGAAAGGGTATACACAAAAATAAGGTATTAATTATGATGAAACTTTTTCACCAGTAGCCATGCTTAAATCTATCAGAATTCTCTTATCCATTGCTGCTCATTATGATTATGAGATTTGGCAAATGGATGTCAAGACTGCATTTCTGAATGTCAAGACTGCATTTCTTAATGGCAATCTTGAAGAAGAAATCTATATGATGCAACCGGAAGGTTTCATAGCAAAGAACCAAGAGCATATGGTATGCAAGTTGAAAAGGTCCATTTATGGACTTAAGCAAGCATCTAGGTCATGGAACATCAGATTTGATCAAGCAATCAAGTCATTTGGTTTTGAACAAAATCTTGATGAACCATGTGTGTACAAAAGACATCGAGATAAAGTAGTAATGTTCCTAGTGTTTTATGTTGATGACATTCTACTCATTGGAAATGATGTAGGGGTAATGTCATCAGTAAAAGTTTGGTTGTCAAGCCAATTTGATATGAAGGACTTAGGTGAAGCTAACTTTATTCTAGGGATCAAACTTTGGCGAGATCGCAAGAATAAGATGTTAGGTTTATCACAAACTGGATATATAGATAAGGTTCTAAAACAATTTAGCATGCAAAACTCCAAGAAGGGATTCCTTCCTTTCAGACATGGAGTTCCTCTGTCTGATGATCAAAGGCCTAAAACTCAAGAGAAAGAAAATATGATGAGAGAAGTTCCTTATGCTTCTGTAGTAGGAAGTCTCACGTATGCCATGCTTTGTACTAGACCAGAAATTTGTTATTCAGTTGGCATGGTCAGCCGATATCAATCAAATCCAAGACCAAAATATTGGCAAACTGTAAAGCATATTCTCAAGTATCTACGGAGAACGAGAGATTATATGCTTGTTTACCGAAGTGAGGATTTGATACCCATTGGCTATACAGATTCAGACTTTCAATCGGATCTAGATTTCAGAAAATCCACATCGGGATGTGTTTTCACCTTGGGAGATGGAGCCATAACTTGGAGGAGTGTTAAACAATCTTGTATTGCGGACTCCACCATGGAAGCAGAATACGTTGTTGCTTGTGAAGCAGCAAAGGAAGCTATATGGCTCAAAAAAATTTCTTTCTAACCTTGGTGTAATGAGAATGGAACAAGTTCTCATCACATTGTTTTACGACAATAGTGGTGCAATTGCACAATCAAAAGATCCAAGGAACCACAAGAAAGGAAAGCACATCGAGAGAAAGTATCACATCATTAGAGATATTATTGCTCATGGAGATGTGGTGGTAACAAAGATTGAAAGTGCAAATAATCTAGCAGATCCTTTTACCAAAGCCTTGCCTCAAAGGACCTTCGAGTCACATTTAGAAGGAATGAGAGTTAGATTAGTGCACAATAATCTTTAGGGCAAGTGGGAGACTGTTGGGATTTGTGCCATAGAATCCTATTGTATGATGCTATGTATTATATTATGTATGACATTATGTATGACATGATGTATGACTTAATATTGTAATTAATAAAGTTGTTTTATTATTATCTGAAATAATGGTAACATGAATATTTGGACATTATCATATAGTCCATGAGATGCATAGTATGTGATTTATATGATTTACTCACAAAAGATATAAGTCACAAGTTCTTTGTAAACTCAGAATTTGGTTCGTAGTCGGTGATGAAATTGGGCATTTCATCTACGAAGACTATAACATATTAACTAAGATGATTTGTTTTGATCATGGAAGTGGTGACTTTTAGTTGATATGTTGATATGTTTTAAGAGTTAAGACATATTGAACTGGACCGCTGTGAGATTTATTATTCTCCTAATGACTGTCAATTGAATAATAAATCTTACGACTTATATTTGCATGAACTCTTAATCCTGAGAGAATAATGGACCTGATCATGAAATGTAGGTTGCTTTGATATATCAGGAGCGAGATCTAAAGTAATGGTCAAAACCTCAGTATGTTGGGTAGCCACATTTAGTGTTGATGGAACATATATTTTCACGATGGAATTCATAGTCTCTTAATAGAGATACAAAATATTCCCTTGAGATAAGTTTAATGGGTTTGTTATTCAGAGAGTTAAGCCTAACCACTTTGGTAAGAAATGACTAAAGTATATATTTATGAAATTAGATTTCATAAATATATGATGATGCGAGATCTAAAGTAATGGTCAAAACCTCAGTATGTTGGGTAGCCACATTTAGTGTTGATGGAATATATATTTTCAAAATGGAATTCATAGTCTTTTAATGGAGATACAAAATATTCCCTTGAGATAAGTTTAATGGGTTTATTATTCAGAGAGTTAGGCCTAACCACTTTTGTAAGAAATGACTAAAGTATATATTTATGAAATTAGATTTCATAAATATATGATGAAGAACTTAAAACGATTAAACCGGGTACTCAAGGATTAAGATGTAGTAATCTACAAAGTGGTAGTTTACATTCATGACTTTGTGTTACTACGAATATTTTATGAAGGGGTTGCATGTATAATAAAGTCTTGGGATATAATTTATTAATAAGGCCTAGAGTACAATTATATTTATATAGTGGTATTAAATATAATTAATGGTAACTTTGGACTTGTCAAGAGTTGACAGAAAAGCCCAATGCCATTAGGGCTAGTGTCTTAGTGGTCCCTTTTGGTCCCACTCCAAGCCACACACTAAAACCCAATTGGAAAGGCCCAATAGGCCAGTCCAATTAGATAATCAGTTAGTTATAAAGAGAGAAACATACAGAATTTTAATTAAGAGAGACACCATTGTGAAATGGTGTG
Organism: Quercus gilva; assembly: GCA_023621385.1. Taxonomy (NCBI): domain Eukaryota; kingdom Viridiplantae; phylum Streptophyta; class Magnoliopsida; order Fagales; family Fagaceae; genus Quercus; species Quercus gilva. The sequence continues at coordinate 21,295,548 of CM042484.1, forward strand.
TATGTGTGAGTGAAGCCACTCGTTATTCTCCCTTAGAAACTGATTGAGAGACCACACTTCTTGGGCGTAAAGTGGAATTGGAGTGAAGATTAAAAGTTTTCCCAAGTACTTCTAATATTTTATTTTGAATTTCACTACACCAAGGTACGCAATCTTGTTCTTAAATTCTGAAATTTACATAGTGCATGTTATCAATCATAAATGAAATAGATCCATGTTTGTTACTTCCGCTGTGTGTTTTGTATGAGATAAAAAACCAGATTTACCAACAAAAGGCGACTGTGAAGAAGATGAAGAAAGCTGAGGAGGACTACAAAAGTCTCCTAGCCAAATATAAGGAGGCAAAGTGTGAAATTGAGACACTAAATGGTGAGCTATCGAAAGCTTATACCAAAGTAAGATTTCTTGAGCAACAAGTGGTGCAAGCACAAGCCAAGATAGAAAGGGTTTCCTCCAAGAAGCTGGAAGATGTTATTTCATCTCAAAAACACTTCTCAGATAAGTCTGGTTTGGGATATACCGGAAGGAGTAGCTCATCTGCCAATGTTACCAAAGAAGTAAAATTTGTAAAGGCCAAAGAGACGGTTGTAGAGGAGTCTATTTTTGAGAATGTTAAGGCTGAAAAGAAGAAGAGGGTGGATGATCAACGGGTGGTTAATAATTCCCGTAATCAATCAGAAGCCAGATTTGAAGCTAAAAGAAGATCTCTCCCAAGATCACAACGGGGTCATGGAATGAACTATGTTTGTCACTATTGCGGATTGCAAGGACATACCAGACCCAACTACCAAAAGCTAAGAGCATTGAACAATGCAAGCGCACCTAGATCACGAGGAAGAAGAAATGACAAGAGGTCTTGGGGTGGTGAGCAACCGAGAAGTCAAACCAGTGATTCCGGAATGATGGATGTAATAAAGATGATCGGTGCCTTCACAAATTGCCTGGAAAGCTTCACACGAAGGTTTGAAAGTCCTAACTCTCGTACCCAATCTGTCAAGGATATCACCCCAAACGCACGTGACGTGTGGGTGACAAAGGGTACTCATACATAAGCATTACAACATGTCCATGCATTAATACTTCCCATACTTTGTGTATATGCTTGGTTGTTTGCTTCTTACAAGTTTGATTTGAAAAAGTTTGTTTGTGAGTTTCGTTTAAAATGTCTTTTACATTGTTTTTTATGTTTTGATCAACCTTTATTTTTTGTGTCAAAAATCCAAAAACACATAAAAAGTAGAAAATCCAAAAAGTTTGATCGACTTTGTTGAGTTTTGTCTCAAAGCATTTTTTTCCTTGTACCTTTGTACTAATGGCTTTGTGCATCTACGAGCTTAGCTTGTTTCCTATACACTCATATCATTGTGGGAGAAATTTTGAAATCTATGTGACTGTTGTAAATAGATCTTTAACCTTGTCATGAATGATTAGTGAATGGTTTTGTTGATCTTGAGACATGCATAGACTCATGCTTATATATCTTCCCACTATTTTTTTTTTTTTTTTTTTTTTTTTGCTTAAAAGAGCTCTCTAAATGTAAATCTCCAAATGAAAAGAGATACAGAGCTGCAAAAGCCTGTTGTACATACTAGTATTCGACTAGGAAAAAAGGAAAGCGACCAAAATAAAATGTATGATGCCCAAAAAGCCATAGGCTAACTCATCAATTAAAATATCAAAAATTTCAGGCATCAATCTCACAATGAGATTTTTATTCAAAAAGTGCAAATGATATGATGTATATTGAAGCCAAATGAAAAGTTTCAAAGAATGTAATCAAGTTTATGTGGGAGGTCATATATGTATGTTTCTATAATTGAGATAGGTCACATTATCTAGTGCTAGTTGTATATGCCTTAATTGAATTGATCATTGAAGCTTCACATTGGACTAAGGAATATCTCATTTTTGATATCCACACACAACACATAAGTCTATGTTCAATGAATGTCATATTCATTTGTGTGATTGTACTTGTTTAAATGTGTTTTCACATGCTTAATCTTTGTTTGATCAAACACAAAAAGATTTTTGAGTGTTTTAGCTGCTTTTGGAAAGTATATTATATTTACAAAAATGTCAAAATTTCAAAAACATCTTTGCCCTGTTTTGGCGACTCAGTCGCGGGTCTTTTGAGTCGCATGCCCCAGTCACATGATCGCAAGTCAGTCTTGGCGACTTGTTCGCAGGTTGAAGGTCCAGTCGCGAGGGGTACACAGAGATTTTCATGACTCAGCTCGCGACTCCGTTGAGGGTAGACTTTCCAGTCACGAAAAACACTTAGAAAATTTTTAAAAATTTTTGGTTTCAAAGTGATTCACGGCTTACCTTGGCGGCTTATTGGCGACTTATTCCAGTCGCAAAAAATGCGTGTTTTGCATTTTAAAGTTAGTTTTCAAAATTTTTTTCAGTTTTTCCCTCGAAATTAAGTGACTGTTCATTGTCTTCCTCATTTCACTCTCTAACACACTCCGTGTATTTCTTAGAAAATCCACCATTTCTGCAATTTTTTTCTTCTCAAATCTTCAAGAAAAAGGTATGGGTTTTCCTTCTCTCACTTCAGATTTCATGATTTTGATGTTATGTTCTTGAATTTGTGAGTTGTGATCTTGGTTTGAGTTTTGAGGGTTTCGTATATAGGTTTGTTCAAAATGTTGGGTTTGGTTAATTCAGGTTGGTTGTTCCTGTTACTAAATATATCTGTTATCATGATTGAGTTTCATTGGTCTAGTATTAGTTCTGAACCCTGCTGTTTGATTGATTTCATACCTGTTGGTTATATTTTTTTGCATATGATTTTGGATTTTTTTGTATGGTTGAGCTTTTGATTTGTGTGGCTAGCATTGCTTTGATTCTATGTCACAATGTTATGAGTGTGCTGCTGCCTTAGGATTTAACTTGCACATTCCATTTTCATTTAGACATGTCTTATTGGCATATGCTCTGTTTGTCCAATTGTGGTCTTCACTGTCCTTATTTGTAAGATTTAAACAAAATGAACTTGTTTGTTTTTTATGTTGTTCCAATTTGATATATCCATCTTTGGTTGTCACCTATGCTCGATATGTATCCTGTCTTAGCACTCTATCACTCTATTTGTAACTAACTTGTTACTAATATGTGTGCATTTCCACATATTGTGTTTTGTTCTTGTTATGGCTTTTTTTGTGTGTTTAAAGATGGCTCCCACACCTCCAAAGAAGAAAACTCTTGCTAAAAAGTCTGACAAGAGATTGAAAATGGATCATAAATTGTTTAGATCAACTCAACACTTTGAGAGATATAGAGATTCCTTCATGAAGGGAACCATCATTCAGGAAAGATTTGTGGACTTAAGTGATCTGAAGGACACTTTTATTCCAGACTGCTTTGAGGGAAGAGGCTCGGATAAGCTATTAAGTGATTTACCTGCAGTGTGTCAACCACTGATAAAAGAATTCTACTCTAATGTCAGGATTAGAGAAGATGAGCTAGACTGTTGGGTAAGAGGACATGAGTTTACCCTGGATGCCCATGATATTGATAAGGCTCTTGGTCTTGAAGGATTAGAGGAGTATGAGTTCGTCAATTACAGAAACAGGATGTTGTCTTTAGACACTGATCAGGCTCGGATTGGTGGAGTTAAAGAAGGGAGGTGTCTCAACACCAATGCCTTTCCTGTTGATATGAGGTGTCTGACCACCATCATGATATTCAATTTATATCCTATAAGAAAGATGACTACTCTTACTAATGCATGGAGCTTAAGGTGAAAACCTTCATTGACATCAGCTCCCATATATTTGACACAACAATGGATGAAACAAGAACAACCGCTCAAGCAAAGCTGGTTTTTCCTAACCTTATCATGAGGATTTTCAGAGAAAAAGGGGTTTCAATTCCTCAAGATATTAGTCTAATGCCTACACCTTTAGCCATTAACAAGCAAACCATCACAAGGATTTAAGCACGTCTTACGGGTGATGAAGATGAGGAAGGGGCAAATCAAGAAGAAGGTGATCCCATGGAGACTGAAGCTGAGGCTGCAGGACAAACTTCCACACCAAGAAGTAGAGCCAAGAGGAGCAGGGCTTCTACTTCCTCAGTTGTACCTCCTGACGCTTTCCAGATCATCTTGGAGAGACTTGACAGACTCAGAGAGGTTCAAAACCAGCATATTGAAAGGATGACGGCAATGCAAGATCAACTTGATGTACTCTCAGCAAAATTTGACAGCATCTACACCAACAACGATCAATGACCCTTTGGCCATTCCGGTCAAAAAGGGGGAGAATTTTTGGGCAGCACCTAAGGGGGAGTGCTTATCTGAGGGGGAGATTGTTTAATCTTTAGTAATCATATGTTGTTTTATTTGTAGTATTGATACTATGCTTTGGGTAACTGTTGTTAGTATAAGTTTGATACACTATGGTTTTAGTATTTGCTTGGCTTAAACTCATAACTCTTGGATGATTTCTACACATTATGATGTTTATTCAGTTATTTGTTTTTGTTATGGTTAGTTCTATATCCATGTTGCTTTTGTAAGCTTTTAAGGGTTTGTTTCCTTGCATTTTGTAGGCTTCTATGGTTTGTACCATGCAATGCAATATTTTTGCTTTGTAGCCTTGCTTTGCGGCTTATGTACTTGTTAATATTATGCATTTTTTTAAGTACATCACTCTTGTACCCTTGTAGGATTGTTCCTAGATGCATATATGTTTGTTTGCATTGGTTGAGTGTTGGACATGCAAATGATACTTTGCATATAAGCTTATTAGCTTGCATGTCCGGATGTTCATTCCTTGTGTGAATGAGCATTGTGATCGCTATTGTATAGTGATTGCCTGTTTTGGTCAAGCCATGGTCTATTACTTTATTCCATTTTTGCTTGATCGTTTATGCTTGCTCCATATGCATTTCAAGTTTTCTGCATACGATGATATTATTGTGTTGTTGTGTTTCAGGAGATATTTGTTCATATGTTTCAAAAGCTTATTAGAATTTAGAGTTAGGTGTGAGTGAGTTTTGATCAACTGTTCCCAACTCACGCTTTAAGTCTAGAGTCTGTTGTAGGGTTTTGTCACAGAATAGCCAAAGGGGGAGATTGTAAGGTTGAATTTAATCAACCATCTTGTTGGCTTTATTCCGTGCCAAATTTGCTTGTATTTTAGCAATTAATAACCCTGTATTTAAGTGAGATTCTTGTAAGGATAGTGTGTGAGAAGATGTGAAGAAATGCTCAAGATTGTGCAAAGATGCAGAGTTTCGCGGCTAGGACTCGCGGGTGACTCGCGACTGGGAGCCGCCAACTGCAGGCACGTGAGAAGCACATGGGGGAGGTGAAGGGTCACGCCAGCTGTCTCACTACAGGACAAAAATTCCAGGCTGGCCAGGCCGTTAACTCGCGGTTGGAACTCGTGACTAATACCAGTCACGAGGCCAAGCCGCCAAACCACCCTGTTTGGGAAAAACTGACTCTTCGCATTCCTTTCTCACCGCACTATATATAGACCCTTATACCCACAAAATGTAGAGAGCTTCCAAAGAGAATTTTGTGAGAAAAACCCTAGAGAAAAACAAGATTGATTCATCCACAATCTTTACCTTAGAGACTTTTCAAATTCCTCTACTCTCTTCCTCTCCATTGTCAAATCCTTGTTAGGTCTTTAGCCAAATCCTTTTCTCACCATACCCATATCCGTGAGAAGGTTTATTTGGTGCTTTAGGAAGCAGTTAGGAAGGAACCAATTCACATTGGTTGATACTATGGTCTAGTAGCGGAATCCGGTAAGCTAGAGAAGAAAAAGGTTCGACGCAATCTCGTTGGAGCAAGAAGTTTGGAGGGCTTAGGTACTTGCGTAGATTAGGCTTGGAGGGTCTATTGCTATTCATGTATCCCAACTACATTCTTTAGTGAATTATTTACCGCTTGGAGGGCGGCGGAGAGGTTTTACGCCGAGAGTTTCGGTTTCCTCTTCGATAACACATCGTGTGTTATCCATATGTTTGCATTTTTCTTCCCTTTATCTTTACCTTATATTTACTGCTGTGGTTGTGTTTATATTTGACTTAGATTGTTTATCAATTCTGTGTTTGGCTTATGTTCATATTCCGCACATTAATTATTTGATAATAAGCTTGAATTGATAATTTGTAATTTGGGGTCTAAACGTTCAAGGGCCATTTTGAACATTCACCCATGGGTTTGCTACTTCCTTCTGCTCCTTTAGGCCCATTTGCTTTCCTCAAGAAAATTACTAGTATTTAAGATGATTAAACAATAGCTAACTGTAGGTGACACTGAAAGTGATATAAACATTAAACAACTAAAAAGAAAAATTCATACATTTTTTAATATATATATATATATATATATTTCTATCTGCTCACAGTAACTAATCTGATTCTCCCCCAAATATGAAAGTTTTGAACAGAAGACAACAAATAGGCTCCAAGGCTTAAACATCACACATACATGATGAGATAATAAGATGATAAAATAAGCACAATAACTTTCGAAAAATTAATAAAATTTTCAAATTCAATTGCTTTCTTTTTCTGCATGAGCTGAGTGTAAATTAGGCACACAAAAAATTAATAAAACCTCAAGAAGATCTATAACAAGCAGGCAAAAAAGTCGAACCAAGACTCCTCAGAAGCTTAGTGTAAATTAGGCACACAAAAAAATTCCAAAGTAAAACCAGTAAGAAAAGGAAAAAGTTTATAAGCTCAGTATATTTATAAAACAAAGTCTCAACCAAAGAGAAAGTGATAGATTTAGCTTAGACTCACACAACATTAAGATCTCAAGAGGAACACAGATGGTATAATAGGAACAATGGTATAGGAACAATGGTCTATAATAGGAACAATGGTATAGCCAGATGTGCCATCAAGGCTGATTTGAGGAAAGCCTATGATTCTATAGGCTTAAGTTTATTCTTACTTGTCTGCTATCAGCTGGCTTCCCTACCAAATTTGTACATTGGATCATGGTTTGTATTACTTATCTTTGGTGGTACAGTAAATCCAAGCAAGAGTGAGGTTTTTTGTGCTAGTATCCTATTTAAATATGAACTATGAGATTTAGTTTATGTATTGATTCCTTTTTCTATTTGGTTATTAGGAATCCTAGTCTAAGAAAAGGACTCAAGTGAAGTTCATACCACTTGCAGGTTTTCTGTTCCGGATTTTGGGTTCCTACACAGGGCATCCTCTGCTCATGTGAAGTTCAATACAGTTTCTTCTAATAATATTGTTCCATATGCTCCACTGAATGATACGTCTAACTACAATATCATGCCTGGGATGTTGGAGAACACAGTCTTGAACAATCCTAGCTTTCAAGTGGATGAGTTATATGATATCAGCCAATTTGATATGTAGAACAAGAATGCCATGATTTAGATTTGCTAATCTCGAAGGTTAGGACTCTAGACTAGTTAGTTTAAATTTGGCTTTTATGTACTTTGTTGTTAACCTTGGTTCTTATTTTATTTCCTTGTTAAGGGTTTGAATTTATCCTTTGTTTTTTCTTTTCTTTTTTGAATTGTGAGGCTTGTCTCAAAAATTTATGCTCCATAATCCTATTGGATCTTCTACCTTTTATATATTATAGTTGTATGATTGAATGTTATTTATTCTAGTTGTATAATTGAATGTTATTTATTCTAGTTTGGATATGATAAAAGTAAGAAGCAAAATTCATACATAAAATGCCTATCATATGATGGGAAACTATAATGTGGATTTATGGTAATGGAGGCAGTGATAACTGAAAAGTAATTTGCTCTTGTTAGCTTCTTTCTTTTCTTTTCTTTTTCCTTTTCAATTTCTGCTCTATACACCAAAAAAAGTATACTTTTCTTTCATTATATGCAGTTCTTTATATATATAAATAGTTCTATAAAAGTAAAACCATTGCTATTTTCTTTACTGAAGTCTGTAATTATATATTTGACCATCCATTGTGACATCAATGCACAACCTGACTTGAGATTGCCATGTAGGTGAGTGAGTCTAGAGCTGGGTGAATACTACATTGATCATGTGTATAGGTTAGGTGGCCAACGGGCATTTTTCTTTTGGAACCAGTGACCCCACTTTTGGACTGCAAATTAACATGCATTGATTCTTATTCTTAGTGCTTAAGTTAAACCTAGTTTAATCTACCAATCTTCCAACCAACAGTCCATAAAGTGATGACTAAAAGCAATCTTCTAAGAAAAATTTGATTATTTACAGGCTCATCAACCTAACTCTACCAATCTCTTTAAATTTGTTAAGTAATTCATTAGAAGAGAACTAGCAAAAGTAAAAAACCTGAATACACACACACACACATCAATCAAAAATCATAAGCTCAAGATATTAAGAAAACCCAAGCAAGTATACTACTTCCAAATCCCCAAAGCACCACTCCAAGCTGAAAACATCTATACAACTAAATTTGGCATAAACCCATGCACTCCAAACATGGAGAAGAACAACATCCAAAAGGCACCTAGTAATCACATGATGATTCAAGTGTCTCTACTCTATTTGCACATTGAAACTTTTTTCTTTCCTTGACCTACTAGACCATTCTTGAGCTGTTTGATTGATCAAGAGCAACTGAGCAAGTCAGTTTGGCTGATCAAGTCAACTTGACTGATCAGTATAAAATACCTTGAGCATGAAAGCCATTACCTAGTCATCAGTATACCATTGCAACAAACAAAGACCCCTAACCTATCTAACAGCATAAATATGGTTTTATTCAATTGTTAAGGTGTTTAGAGATCATGAGTTACTGATTAAAAGCCCATACCTTGCATAGAAACTTCCATGATTGCTTGGTCTGATGCTTAATCCGCATCTTGTGTAGAAGTTCCATCCAATGTTACACTCTTCGCAAGTGTGCACAAATTTACCTTTCGCTTTGCCATTTCAACTGTCAAAGACTGAAATAAACAACTGTATAAGCACAATAAGAAGTAATGGTACAAGGCAGATTGCAACCGATAAAAAGGAATTTGAAGCATTCATAGTAAATATGTATGACTTATTAAATAGGTGGAGTGCTACAAGTGAATTCAATGAAACACCACATTTTTTTTTTTTTAGGGTGAAAAAATCTCATGAGTATGACATATACTTCAAATAGAAATCAAATACAAAGAAAAATAATGACTAGTCCATATAGCATACATCAAACATGCAGATTTGCATTCAATGAAACACCACCTCAATCACTAGATGACATAGAAATACATTCATTCGTCAAAATCCCAACACACATGCAAGGCATATAACTAAGCCAGGACACTTCTTAGGCTATAATACTCAAATTACCCTTTTCTATGAAAGGCATATAACTAAGCCAGGACACATGCAGCAACCAAACACATGCAATTAAGGATAGTTCACCTGAATCACCATACCACACAAGGTAGCAACCAAAGACACATGCAATAAAGGATAGTTCACCTTAATCACCAAACCAAACAATTCAACAACCAAAGACACATGCAATTACGGAGAAGAAACTATCTTATTTTAAAAAAACACAATTGGGTTTATTCATGAACATAGTAAACATATATTTTAGGCATTGTACAAGTAATGTTTTTATTTTTATACTACTAACTCTTTAGGATTGTTCAAATGATGACCTTTATTTTTGCTAAAGGAAGGCACATCCCAACTGGCTTGGTCTAGTCCTTTCTCACTAGGCCTAAGCCTTAATTAGACTCATCATCACTAGATGCATCATCATTGGAGTCATCATCATTAGACTCATCATCATATGACTCATAAACATCATCACTAAGCTCTTCATCATCGATAAAATCTTCTTCAAGCAATTCATCCTTACTAATCAATGGTGTATGATGAATGGTTTCTTCTTCATTAACTCGAGCCCAAGCATAGTTGTCATTTGCATCATCACATGCATCATCAGTGGTTATATTATAAGGGACATTCTCAAAATAGGCATCCACTTCATCATCATCATCATCATCATCATCATCATGTGAAGTATTAATACCAACATCAAACACCTCCCTAGGTTTGGTTTTGACCACCACCACCCAATCTTTATGTCTCGCATCTTCCATGTAAAAAACTTGTGAAGCTTGAAATGCCAATACATAGGTTCATCAATCAATCGATCATTCATGTGTATCAATATTGAAAAATTGACAAAGGGAAATCCAAACTCATCTTCTTTGCATTCTCTCCCACCAATAACGTCAGCCCAATGACATTTGAATAGTACATATCAATACTTGTTAAGAGTAGTTCAACTCAATAATATCGATTGGTACACCATAATAAGTAGCGCCCTCTTCAGTAACAACACAAACTCCACTATTTTAAGTTTTCCTAGATGCCTCAGAATCTTTGGTGCGAAATTTCAAACCATTTATAACATAATGCTTGAACTGTTTTACTTCATTATCTGGATATCGCACAAGCCATCTAACTTTATCAAACAATTTCTTTTTCTCAGAGGCATCCATTGACATCACCTATTATACACAAAGACTTTTATTATAAGTATGCTATCTAATGTTTTACAACCCAAAATAGTTTTATATATATGCTTTACTTACATAGTCCCTAAACTAACTACAGAATTTCTCCATGTGTTGCTTTTGAATAACATCATTAGATACATGAAAAGGGAAATTAGCCTTGATCTCCGCTATGTGTACACTGTGTAGACAAACGTGTTAGGGTTAAGCTAGAGTATTGTACTGGAATATCATGGAAGGGTACACAAGGACATATTACTTACTCGCGAAATGGAGTGATTTCTTCACAATTGAAGAGCACATAACGATGTGCATGGATCCATGAATTTGAATCTAGAGTAATGCTTACCACTGCACCCATGGATACCTCGACATTTCTTACAAGTCAGTTGAATACAGTTTCAACAAATTTAAAATAACGTGATTAGAATGTTAAGCAATCCTCCACATACCCTTTTGCAATGGTGCTTTCTGGCCAAGTTTTATTATGCACGTAAGACTTAAATCTTGACAAGTACCTATTGGAAAACCCAAGATCAATAATGGGAAATTACTAAGTTAAACGAAACTAAATAGATGAAGTTACTATAAATGTTACCTCTCTATGGAATACATTCAATGATAATGAACCAGGCCAGCCACTTTGGCTTTGCTAGCCAAATGCATAACTAGATGTACCATCACTGTAAAAAAATGAGGAGGAAATATCATTTCCAACTCACACAATGTCATTGTAATTCTCTTCTCAAGAGCCCCAAGTTCCTCCACATTTAGTACTTTGAAACATATCTCCCTAAATAAACAAGATAAGTCAATCAAGGGCCTACTTACTTCAGTTGGCAAAGTCTACATATTGCTATTGGGAAAAGTTGCTGCATTAAGATGTGATTATCATGGCTCTTCATCCCACTAATCTTGCGTTCTTTGAGTTTAACACAACATGAGATGTTTGAAGAATAACCATCTGGCACTCTTACATCCTTCAAAACTTGTAGAAAACCATCATTTTCACTCACATTCATATGGAAGCAAGCATGTGGCATACGCGTCTAATCATTCCCAACATTTTCCAAGTGAAATTTGCTTCTTATACCCATATTTTTTAAGTCTTGGCATGCCTTCAAGTTATCCTTTGTTTTGCCATCCAAGTTCAACAATGTGCCAATTATATTATTGACTACATTTTTTTTCAATATGTATCATGTCAAAATTGTGATGCAAGACATGCTCCTCCTAATAAGGCTAAGAGAAAAATATACTTTTTTTCTTCCACACAGTTAAGGCTTCCTACCCTCTTTTTCTTTTATTGGTCAAATTAACTTTTTTTCTTCCCAAACACATAATCAACCACAGCATCCATTTGTAACATGATTTCCCCTCTAGATACTGTGATAAGAGCTAATCTCATATCAACATTCTCATCAAATGATTTTTTTTTGCTTATGAAATTTATGATCACTACCCAAGAATCGCCTATGTCCAATGTAACTAAACTTTCTTCCATATCTTAACCAACGAGACTGACTATCATAATTATAAGAAGGACATGCAAGAGCACCTTTGGTACTCAAACCCGAGATATCAGCATAGGCAGGAAAATCATTAATAGTCCACAATAATGCAGCATGCATTAGGAATGACTTTTTGGAAGGCATATCAAATGTTTCTACTCCAATATCCCATAACTCCTTCAGTTCTTCTACTAAGGGTTGTAAGTACACATCTATATCGTTCTCAGGAGAGGTTGGATCGGGAATAAATAATGATAGCATGAAATAAGACATTTTCATGCACATCCATGGAGGGAGATTGTATGGGATCAAAATGATGAGCCATGTACTATGAGTAGTACTCATATTTCTATACGAGTTGAATCCATCGACTACTAATCCCAACCTCACATTACGAGGGTCGAATGAAAACTTTATGCACTTAGAATCAAATGATTTCCAAGCTTCAGAATCAGCAGGATGTCTCATTAACCTGTCATTCACACCACCATTGGCATGCCAAGTCATATGACTGGCTGTTTCAGGAGACATAAATAGTCGTTTCAATCTTGCCTTTAAGGGGAACCACCTTAGAATCTTTGCAGCTTTCTTTTTTCCTTTCTTAAAGGAAGCATTAGTACTTTGTTGACCTTTAGACTCATTACTTTCCCATCTTGAAAGGTTACAATTTGGACAAGCTTCAAGGTTGGCATTCTCCTTCCAATATAAAACACAATCTTTAGGACAAGCATGAATCTTCTGATAGCTCAAGCCCAGATCCTTAATAATCTTCTTAGCCTCATAACAATCTTTTGGCAACTTAGCATTTGAAGGAAGGAAATCAAGCAAAAATTGCAGCAACATGGTAAATGATTTGTTGGTCCAACCATTGAGATACTTAATGTGGTACAAATGCACAATGGTTGACAATTTGCTAAAATACTTACAACCTTCATAACAAGGTCGATTAACATCTTCAAGCAATTTCATAAACTGAAAGGCATCTTCATTAGGACCTTCTGTGGGTTGTTGCACATTAGGTATTTCTACCATTGGCCTAGATGCCATATCATTGATGGGGAACATGTCATGCAACATGTCACGAAGATCAGCATATTCTATTGGGTTTTCTTGGACATGACTATTAGGAAATTCAATAGAAGTCTTTGCAGACAATGATTTCCCATTAAAAACTCAAGGGTCATAACCCCTACAAGTCCCATTTGACACTAAGTGAGCCCATACAACATCTGTAGGTCACAAATTTGTATGTACGCATTTTTTACACGGATATGAAATTGTTCCATCTGGGTGTGTATGGTTAGATGCAAAATTCAAAAATTGTTGGACTCCATCTAAATATGCTCATGACCTTCTATTGGTAATTTTCATCCAATTCTTATCCATTGCTATGAAATGGTTTACAATAAACACCTATCATGTGATTTCATGAATGCACAAAACAATGGTTAACAAATCATCTTTACTCTAACAAAACAAACCTATGTTCCTAAGAAAACAATGAATTTAAATGCATAGAGAAGTTATCAATACATATGGTAACTATAACATCATTACTAGCAATATTCATTAGGAATGGACATCTCTTTAAATATCTCATTTCATTTTTGTGTTCCACATGTGTGAAAAAGATAGAAAGAAGCCCCTAAAATGAATTAATCAAATAAAAACAACTCAACAAGAATCAAAGTGCATGACTATATTCAAAATTCATAAGCTTATACAACAAGATCAACATAAGATAGATCCCATGACAACATAATAAGCAAAAGCAGACAAATTTGGCATGTGACTGGCAGCACTGAGATAGATAAGTTACAATAAATACACACAAATAATATACATTGGTCTACATTTAATACAAGCATCATTGCTTATAATTGCAAAATGAAATAGATAGCAAGCATCACCGGTTATTTTACCTAAAAATAGCAAACCTAATTAATCACATACCACACTTCTCTTCATGCTAAACCATTATCAAAACAAAGACAATCTTTCCCTCATTTAGGAATTAACCTTGAACTGTCTCATCACCAGTAGGGGATATTTGTGGCCTTGTTTACAAGTCTGCATAACTTATACTTGTTAAAGGTTCAAATAAACCATTAGGGTAATGTTTGAAATAAATGGAGACGAAAGTATAGTAGAGTAGAAGATGGCTATAATAACTCAACTTTAGCGCATTAGTCATCTTCTCTTCTCATCTCCTCTCCCTTATATTCCCTCTATCCAAACAAATGTTTAATTCTTGTAAACCAAGCATTTCAAGATACAAATGTTCTAACATAACAACATGGTCATTGATAACAAGTTCTCGTATTAAAGTGTTGTTTTTCTAGTAAACTATGTAGTAATTGTAGATTCCAGTCTCACTGGTCCACCTGCTCAAACATGGAGAGACACAAGGGAATGCACTAACTGCAATTAGTTCTATAATTTCCTTTTGCCCACATTTTGGTCCTTTAGCAATATTACTTCAATCCACAAGTCTATTCAACCGCACTCTTATTCGATACTACCTATCTTATAAAGTCAATCAGACCCCAGTTGAGAGTCCCAACAAGAAAAACATCCAAGTTACAGTCCCTGTAAATAATTCATTTTTTGTTTAAATAAAAACTACAGTTTTATTATTCTCATTGACGTGGTCTTCTTAAGTTCTTTAACTCATTCTAAAATATAAATTGCCAAACACATCAGTATCCATTCTTCCTAGTCAATCCAGTAGACCAATCACAACTCAATCAGCATATTAAGTTTACCCAACAATATACATTGGCCCAAAAATTTATAAGATTCTTTACTAACGTGCCTATTCCATTTAGGTTTTTCATCATACAATCTGTAATATTAATATTCCCAAGAAAGTTTTCATCCTAACAAAAACAATCAAGGCACAAAAAGTAACACACAACAATAATGCTAAATCGAAATTAGAGCAAACAAAAAATACATATAGAGAAATAAGTTATAAAAGTATTCTATAGAAAAAAAAATGTATAAAAAGAAATCAACAAAACACAATTTCGTAGAGTACCTTTCCCTTAGTTCAACTTTGAAATCAGCTCCTCCAAATCCAGAATCTACAAAATTTCGTACAATTATAACAAAAAATTAAGAACAGAACATATTTGAAATTTTTTTTTAAAATCGAAAAATTAAAAGAAGATTGAAGAAATTGCCTTAATGTAATCGAAGAGGAGGTCATACCTTAGTGAAGAACACAAGAATGGAAGAATTAGTGGATCTTTGGAAATATGACTAAGATGAGCTGTGTATCGGCGGACGAGTGGGTCTTCGTGATGAGTGGATCTTCGTGAAGAGTGGGTTTGGAAATGAAAAGACTAACAATGGGAAAGTATAAAGAGATTTTGAGGTCTAAAGAGAGATTTTGAGGTATGAGGGAAAAGACAAAGGTGCTAAAATGAAAAGACAAATGGCGCTTAAGGGACAAAAAAAGAAGGAAAAAATTAGACTACATTTAGGCAATTAAAGGGGTCTATTGCGGCGATCAACACCACCGCTATAGCTAAATAGAACGCTGCAAAAACACATTTATTGCAATGGTTTTATGTACCATTGTTGTAGTATACCGCAAAATGATATATCTATTGCAGTGGTTTGATGGAGCGCCGCTATAACTACATCCAACGTCGCTAAAATATATATATATATATATATATTGTGGCGGTTTTATATTTCGCCGCTGTAGTACGCCATAAAAGGGTAGATCTATTGCGGTGGTCCAATTGAATGCTGCAATATATCTCATATACAGGGGTGGTCTGAAAAAGTGCCACAATATGTGACTTATATGGCATTTTTCGAAACTACCACAAAAAAAACCGCCACAATAGCTAGTTTTTTTTTTTTTTAGTGTGATTCATGCATGTGGATTTTACATACATATAAGGAGTGTTACATAAATTTCTTACATACGATACTTTCTGAATAATAACAGATAAATAAACACACATATAAAATGGTGGAGAGTAAGGGTGTGCATGGGATGGATTGGGCAGGTAAAGGCCAATATTTCTATCCAATCTGCCACTAGCAAGTTGAGAAAATTCTAATCCACCACAGACCCACCAAAGTCTAAACCCAGCAGATTGGTTACAAATTTTGGCGGTTTCAACTTGGCAGGTTAGGTAGGTTGGCATTAGCAATGTTCTTTTTTTAAAAAATATCACAAACTACAATTTGTCATTGAATAATCTCAAATATAACTAATTAAAGCATACAAAAAATTAAAGGTAGATTTCATTGAATAATCTCAATTCCAACACAAACATAGGGTCAATGAAAAAGAGATATATCATCTCTAACAGACCTTGTCTCCACACCAAAAAAAAGAAAAAAAAAAAAAAGAAAAAAAAGTAGGCTACTGCCTTACAACTGAGGAAAATTAAATTAACAAATCCAAAGTCTTAACATTTCCAAAGTCACATCAATTATTCAAAATAATAACATACCAACATAATAAATAACCTTCAAAATGGTATGCATGTTCTTAAAAACAATTATCACAAACTATAATTAGTTACTGAATACAGAGTGTGTGTGTGTGTCTATATATATATATATATATACACACACTTACATACAAGGATAACTAACCTTGGTGCCTAAACTAACTATATTACAAACTATAAGAACCACTAAGAGTATTATACGTGCACAGCAGTATAACTAACTCTATTATTAGAAACTAAATGACCTCCAACTTTTCAAACAGATTAATTAGGAAGAAAAAGACAAAACAATAAGAAAGAGGGAGAGAGAGGAAGCAGTTGAAGGTGAAGACTAAATACAAAGTGTAGTATATGGTTGAAATGAGTTTAGGGTTTTAATGTTGACTTTTTACATTTTGTTTAAGGAATTGATTACTTATTAGCTATAAAAATTGATTAGGTGAATTGATTAACTTTAAATATAGAATATACTGTTGAACTGTTTGAATTAGTATATATTACTTTTTTATATGTATAAATAAGCGAGCAGGTTGGGTTGTAGTGGGTTGGCAATTTTTCAATCCATTACCTAACCCAATTCACTATTTTGGAGGTCTAACTTGCCCAATCCAAACTGCTTAACTTAATGACCCGCACGGGACAGGCGGGTCAGGCGGGTTGGTAGGTCAAGCAAATATTTTCACACCCCTAATGGAGAGGCAACTGTGGAATTTAGGGCTTTCTATATCCTTTTACTTTGGCAAAATGTGTAAACAAATATTTATATATTAATATTAGTCAATATATGTCAAGCTTCATGACTAAATATAGTGCCTTTAAGGTTTGAATGTGATTTAATAGTGTATTAGAGCTTAACAATAAGTAATGTTAAGTTGTCCATTTTTAAGATTTTGGATTCGGTAAATATATGTGAAAATTTTTTGAGATTAAAGGTGTGTTTGGATACTGCTTATTTTGTTGAAAACTGAAAATTGAAAACACTGTAGCAAAATAATTTTTAAATGTGTGAATAGTGCCGTGGGACCCATTTTTAATGAAAATTTTGCTAAAAAAAGAGGTTTGTGGGTCCCGTGAACAGTGCACGGGACCTACAGAAATGCGCTTCTCCAAAAAAAAAAAAAAAAAAAAAAAAAAGAGCGCAAACGCAAGGAAGCTCTATCCAAACAGGTATTAAATTGTTAAAATTTTATAGAATTTGAACCGAAATGGACCAAATTTACTGAATTGGACTAAAATAGACCAAAGTAGACCGAAGTGGACTAATTGGACTGAAATAGACCATAAGAGACCGAAATGAACCGAATTTACTGAATTGGACTAAATTAATTGATGTAGACCAAGTGGACTGAAATGGACTGTAAGGGACCTAAATTGACCAAATTAAACAGAAGTAGACCGATGTAAACTGAATAGACCAATGTGAACCAAAATTGACAGTAAGGACCGAAGTAGACTGAATTGGACCAAAGTAGACTAAAATTGACAGAATGGACTAAAGTGAACTGAAATAGACCAATCTAGACTAAATAGACCGATATGGATCAAAATTAATAAAATGAACCGAAGTAGAGCGAAATGGACCGAATGGACTGATGCGGACCAAAATGGATAGAATAAACCAAAGTGAATCAAAATAGACCAAAATGCTACATTGATGTAGCTCATAAGAGCGTAGCAATAATAAATGCTACACTTCATCTTTTATATGATTTCAATGACAACTATGAATACAAAGGAACCTAGATACATTCATGAACAATTTTCTAAGATAAAAAAGCCAATTGAGAACATAAATTTTATAATTTTTATTTTTGGCTATTTAATTGGATGCTATTTAATGAAAATTGTGAAAAGCATGTACCCTACCATTTTTAGTATTTTAATCTAAAAACTCTTTTGCTTACAATATATAGAAGGACAATGTGAATATTACAGTCGTGTCCTTCCTCCGTTTCCTTAGTATAGAAACAATACCATAACATATTAGTTATGATAATATATGTATAAATATTTGAAAGTTTTGAGCCATATATATATATATATATATTCCCATCTTAATTTTGCTGAATCCTCTATAAATCCATCTTATGCTATATATGCAACCAATTTCTTGCATGTTCAAAAGTATATCTCTGTGTTCAGTTTATTTATGTTTTAATTCGCTAAAACATTTTGTTTTTGTTTTTTTGACCTGTGACAGACTCGTATTGTTCTATTGCCCACTACCTGATCTAAATATATGAAAAAGCTATCTGGGTTTCTCTTGTATCCAAGTTTTTTGGGCTCAATCCTATTCATTTTCCTCATAGGCTGGGCTGGGCTGGGCAGGAGTGCAACTTAATTCAACAAAATATATAGTCTCTATATATGACCCATAAACTAACTAGTAACTGACTGATACGTACCACCAGTGATGCTGATGAATGATCAAAGTTGTGAAAATGTCATGTTGCCATGCTGATGCTGGTAATACTTATTGAATTGGTGTTGTATTTCAAATAGTATTCATCAGTATCTCTTTATTCATTTTCCGAATCCAAAATTACTACAATAACTAACAACGAGGAATCCCATCAAAAAAAAAAAAAAAAAAAACTAACACCGAGGAATAATAGATGGATGACATTCTTTGATTCCAAATCTTTCTCTGAAAATTTGTTTTGTAAAAAACGAGGGGCTGACTATTAAGTAATGCACGTGGAGATTCGTCACTATAACGCCAACAATGATATCACTCACAATATTAGTCAGTCAGACTCAGTCTAATGAGTCAGTTTAATCTGAAAAGAAGAATTATGGAAAATGCTAACGAGTGTCCTTAAAATACTGATTAAGAATTTAATTAAAAAAAATTTTTATGAAAAAAGAAAAAAATAATTAATATTTTGATAATTTTTTTTATTTTTCATAAAAATAATGTTAAAATTTTTCTAAAATAGACACTCATTGACATGACTCATGAGTTCTTTATTTATTTATGTAAAAATAAGCAACAAAACCCAAACCTCGTGTGCTTCTCGATCTCTCAGTGACTGACTCTGACACCTTATTGAACAAGCAAAAGCAGAGGCTTAATTCAGAAGAAGAATTGAGTAATTGTGACATCACCTTGTACATATATTAAAGGCTTAATATGCTGCTCTGTCAAAGCAACAAACAGATCGAGAGGGTCAAGATCACCAATGTAGTTGTATATAAACGAAAAATGAATGCTAAATATTGCTACCCCTAGCCTGTACACATTTAATGCAAAAACCAAGATCCTTAGCTGATACCATTATTATGTTTCTTTTGTACCATCCCTATCTTCAAGATATTGGTCCTTAATTTTTTTTGAGTGCATTGATAGCCAAGCTGGGACCTCTGCTATTTGCATGTTTAGTACTTTTTTAACTTCTTTCACTACCTCCCTAGTGAATTACTGTAGGAACAATTTCTAGCCTGCACACGAGGTAAGGGTGTCATACTTCATGGGAGTTTTTCCACGTGCCTTTCCAGTGGATTTTTTTTCATTTTCTATCTGCTTTTAGCATTACATATCATGTAATTTATGAAAAGACAATTCTGTGATGGCCTGAAAGTCTAGGCTCTAATAATAGAGCAGAACTCTTTTCATCATTGTTTATATAATTTCTTGTGATTGAAAGTATCTTTTGCTTTGAGTGCCGCAACTTTTATTATACACTAATCACATTAGAATATGTTACCAAATATAATTGTTGTGTCCTGAGACTTTGAGCAAAAAGTGTTGAAATTAATATTGGGTCTTGTTATTGATTGCCCTAAAAACACAAGTTAAAAAATAATAAATACTTAATTATGTACTGTAATGCAATTTTATGAAATCAAAAATACACTTGTCAATAGTTTACTAGTTTGCACTCATAAACTCATTGTAACTGTGTGTAATTTTACAATTGTTGTGAACTTGATGATAATAAAAATTGTGTTAAATAATATTCCTCCAATCTCTTTCTTCTTATTATTAAAAAAAGGGCATCGGTAATGGCATCTATTGTTGCTCAAACTCTAAAGAAGTAATCAAACTTGTCTTCTCTTCCTTTTTTTTTTTTTTTTTTTTTTTAATTTATTTATCTGATGACGATGTGGGATCATTAGGGAGTCGGGAATGAGGGATTCAAATTTGCAGAGCTTTTTAACACCTCCCAAAGCCAAAAGACTTTGATCATGGCCTCCTGTTATTTTCAAGCGTGCGGCAATGTCAGAACTCAGAACACTGTAATTTATGTGTGTGTGTGAACCTATAGAAAAAAGAATCACCAGTCCTCATGGCTTCTTATATTTAAGGGGACCAACCAAACTTAGCCACTTAGGTCAACAATGCCGGGTGAAAATTTTTTGTCACCACAAACAGTCACACTCTTGCTTTATACATGCAATGCAAGTACTTTTTAGTTTTTACCCACCTAGCAATGCTTTCAAACCTGAATGTGAAGCAGAAACATAATAATTACTATGGCCACTCAATTGCAAACCCACTTTTGAGATTCAGTCTATAAATTATAAAGTGCTATGTTTACGAATGCCTTTAGGACAATTGTAAATAAATTATAATAGAAAAATTTTGATACTACTTTTATAAAAAATATAAAAAATTATAAACAAAATTTATTATTTTATCATTCTCCCAATAAAATGCCTCAAAAAATAACTCTTGAACATTTCCCAATTATAAAAGCCCTAAAGCCATTTAATATTACCTTCATAAAAGACCCACTTCATTTATTGTTTATAACTTATAACTTCCAATAATTAATAAGGTGTATCTTCAATTCATTCAATGCTTGACTTGTCACTGGCCCCTATAACGGTTGGACATGTAAATTTCTTTCTGAGCTAGGGCACATGCTTGCTTCATCTATGGCTACTATAGGGTAAGGATTGGAGTTGAAAATTGACCCGCCTAGGACTAGGATGCTAGGACACTATATGGATCTAGACCAGAATTTCATGGACCTCCAAGCCCATTCAAAAAGTAATCATATTTCCAATTTTTATGGTTTCCATGATAAGATGAAAAATATCAACAATTATCTCTTCCACCTCTTATATATAATGAAAAATCTCATAGAATGTGATGAGCATTACTTTTTCCATCCATATCCACTATGCTTGTACACGGTGCGGTACGGCCGATTATGGGGTATTTTTGCACCATACTTATTGGGTGCGGTTTTCCCTCGTGCTTGACCTCGCCAATGGAGGGGTAGAACCGGTCTACAAAAGTTGCGGTGCACGATACCGGTTTGGTGCGGTTAGTTTGGTGAACCCCTCAATTTTCTCATGATCCAAACAATGTAGTTAATACTCCCAAACCACAACATAATCATTAAATAGCCCAAATATTCCACACACACAAATAATAATAATAATAATAAATGAACAAACACCACAGAAAACAAACAAAAAATATTTAATTTCAAATAAAATAAAATAAACTAAACCTAAGTCATAAAAGATGAAAATAAAAACTATCAAAAACAAAATACATAAACAAACCTGTAGAAAGCATTGCAATGGGGAGCATTAAAAGTCAAAACCTTCTCTAAATAGCCATGACAAAAAAGGGGAGGGAGAGAGAGGGTGAAACTCCAAGAACAATGGCATCAAGCAGTAGACTATGGTGACAACTAGTGGCGGAGGCTGAGGAGAGAGAGAGAGAGAGAGAGAGAGAGAGAGAGGCGAGGAATAGGGAACTGAACTCAACTAAGGATCTCATCTAATATATTTAGGGTTTATAATTAAAATGACGTTGTTTCAGTTTTTTTTTTTTTTTTTTGGTTATCTGATACCAAAACAACGTCGTTTTGGTATTTTAGAGTTAAAACTTAAAATATTAAAACCCTATGTTTCCTATATCTCGTTCTCTAGCACCGTTTTGTACCCTTCTTCCTTCCTTGTCTCTTTCAAACTCTCACATTCACACCTTCTCTTTACTTAAACTTAGAGTAACTTTATATATAAATTATGTGATATTTTAAATTATAGCATATAGATATATATACACCTTGGTGTGGTGCGGTTTCTCGTCGGAGTGCAAAATGGCCGTCGATCGCCGCACCGGCTACCTTTGGTATCCCCATATTGCTGTCGATCACTACTCCGAGCACCTACGGTGGAGCTTTGAAATAGTCAGATTGGTTCGACATAGGCTGATTTTATCGATACCAGTCAAAACCTGAACATGCCTAATATCCACAATACGTAATTTCAGTTTGATATTTGCATTTGAATCAAACATTCAAACATGTAAAAAAGCGTTTTTAATTTAAAATAATATTCTATGCCAAAACAAACGGAAGCTAAGGTCAAATATCTAATACCATTCAATAAACATTACTAGTCTTAATACTTATATCCTATAAAACTATTTAGAGATGGATTTATTTAAGATAGTTAAATTTTAATAGCATATTAATACTTTCTCAGTTCCCACCAAAATTCTTCTTCTTCCTTCCTTCCTTCCTTCAAGCTCATACACACACATTTATGAGTCTATTCTCACCTGCTCATCACATGTTAGAATGAACCCTGCCGCGTCAAAAACCACTCATTGCAAATGCCTCTAAGGAAATGTTTGGGTTCTCTGAGGCTGACGAGAGCAAATTACCAATTAAAATTTGACATCTAGTGCAATGCCAAGAGTGAGAATGCCACCTGTTGGCTGTTGGGTATTTTGTCCAGCCAAGCTAAAGATGTTTCCTTGCATTATTGCATAATAAAGTTCCTAATTACTATATTATATTTGCTAACAAACAAAAACACACTCACTCACACACACAATATATATCCCTCCTACTAAGGGAAAAGTAAGAAAAAGACAAATAATGAATTTATAATAATTGGAGGTTCAATATATATTTATATATATTGCTCTTTTTATAAGGATATAATTTTGTGAGGTCATGTGGATGATGGTTGCTCTCAATTACTGAGTATTGGTCTCCCAAGAAAACTGAAGTCTGTAGCATACTAACATTAATTGGATGCGAGATTTAAAAATAACTGATAAATAAATAAAATAGAGTAATACAAAAAATTTATTAATTATTTTACAATGATTAAGTAAGTATATTTTAATTAATATATATATATATATATATACACGTGTTTTTTTTTTTTTTTTTTGCAGAAAAAAACACACGTATTAATGATTTTTAATTGGTTACAATCTTACGCCCACAAAATCATTGCAGTTGTGTTTCATATTTGTGTGCAATTTGACTCTATTTTTGAAAAATATATAAAAATATTATTTTATAAAACATTAAATGCATTTTAACCAGAAAATTAGGCATCCGGGGTCTGTGGACATGGTGGAAGCTTTGGCTGCCCGAAGAGCTGTTGTATTTGCCCAAGAGCTGTGTCTTCGAGCCATGGAGGTGGAGGGTGATTCCTTGAAGGTTATCCAAGCTCTTGTTGCTGTCAAGCCTTCAAGGACTTTGTTTGGAAATGTCATTGTTGATATTCATTGTTTAGTAGCAAATTTTAATCGTAGTTTTTGTCATATTAAGAGGGAGGGCAATAAGCTTGCTCATGCCCTTGCCCGTAGAGCAGTTGTACCTGCGGATTTTGATGTGTGGTTAGAAGATCTACCACGTGACTTGAAGAATGTTTTTCAGTTTGATTTGCCTTAAACAAAATTTCTTACCTGATTCTCAAAAAAAAAAAAAAAAAAAAAAATGCATTTTAACCATTACCATTGGAGTATTAGTTAACAAAAACATAAAAAGAGTTGTGTGGGTTCTAATTATTAGAACTCATAAAATCGCCTATTGTATGTTACACAATTTTTTTTTTTTTTTTTAGGAAAATATTACACAAGTTTGGCCCAAATATCAGATTGAGACCAAAAAATAAAACCAAATTTGTTGTAACGCTGATCCACATTAGTTACAATTTTGCACTATTATATAAAGAATTTTCGAATTCCAACGTCTAAGAGGTCAATACAAGGCAGTCAATCAAAACAATAAAATTAAAGATTTTTTTCATTCGAAATTCTATTTGTATTAGCTTTTCATCAGTTATGAATTTCTATGAAATTGATATTACTCCACAGTCCAAACTTTTTTTTTCTTTTTAGAAAGTACTCCAAAGTCCAAACATAACTTGTCACCCTTTACGCGTTGCAGAAAAAATTATATCTATGACATTGCTATTAAGAAAAGGAAGATCTGATTATTCATGTGGATAATGGCCATGTATTTCAAACTTCTTGTTTTTTAATGAAAGAGACATGATTGAACTAATATGATAAGAAGGTTATTAGTTTATTATATAGCATTTGGGCATGTGGTCCAATAGTTTTTGAGCCACGTTAGAATGATTCTGTGTTGCAGGATTCCTTTTTTCTTTTCAAAGGGAAAAAAAATCATAGTATTATGGGTGGCACGATTGAAGATAAATTACAAAAAGAAAAATAAGGAAACAAAGAATAGGATAAAAATTATTATTATTATTATTTTGTGTGTGTGTGTGTGTGTTTTTTTTTTGGGTCTAAAGAGATATCAAGAATGTCTAATTTGTTGTGCTATGCTATCCCTTAATTAAGTTCTAGCCAAAGTTTTAAAGTTTTCCTTTTTGGGCGGTTAAACCATTAAAGTGTCTCCGACCTAGGCCTAAATGTAAACCTAAATCTAGCATCATGGATGCTTGTGATGCTTTAGATTGATAAGATAAGATATCTCATGAGCTAAAAGGGTTCAAGCTTTTTCCATCCGCTAGAAGATAAGATCAAAGGGATGGTTTCCTTTTTATCTCACTATATATGCCACCCCAAATCACAAGTAATATTTGTTGAGTCAAGGTGGTGAAAAGAATAATGGAAAGAATTGATTTGAAGTCTTTATTACAAAATTTACAATATCAATAGGGATTGCTTATATTCCAAAATTATAGATAGATCTTCTTCACTTTGAGAAAGTTATTCAAGCAAAGCAATAGTGTATCATTGTATCATATCATATCTAATATTCCTATCTAGTTTTAGAAACTAAAGATAAGATATAGCAAAGCAAGGCTTAGAATTATCTAATCCACTGGCTTGCAAGGTCAATCAACGCAAACTTTTGGGAAGTGTGCTAAAGCCTAAACTCCTAGTGATCAGGGTATCTCATAGCCTTTATGGCAAGGAAGTTTTGGCCAAGAATGAGACACATTTTTGGCATGCTATAATCTCCTCTTTTAATTTTAGGCACTTCGAAATTTTACTTTTATTTTGAGCATGATAAAAAAATGTTAACATCACATCCTTGAGGGCAATTGATAGGAAAATCAAGTCTTGATTGATCAAGTTTCACATCATGTTATCTCTTAGAATCAAGCATTTGATGAAATCATTTTGCAAGCTTACAAGTATTAAGGTAATCATATAGAGAGTAGAGACACCAATTATGTGTGGATTATAAGATATAAGAAATAAAATTTCAATGATAAAATAACCCTCTTTATTTCATTTAAAGGAGATGACTGTCCCGTCAAAAAGAAAAAGAAAAAGAGGAAATCTTATTCGAACAAGCTTGGTATAATCTACTTGGATGAAGAAAATATCCAATTATTGTAAATCCTTGCCATCTATATTGTAGAAGACATTTGAAACCAATTATAAATTGCCACATCCACAAGTATGTGTATAATTATGTATATCTCATCAATGTTGATCAAGCTTGACCTAACAGGGCTGGCCCTAGGGCTAGGCCACTGCCTAGGGCCCCCCTACTAGAGGAAGACTCCAAATTTTGGGGCAAAAATTGATATTTTTTAAATAAAAAAATTTTGAGATATAGGAAAAAAAATTAGTTTTATAATTTTCCTCTATTTTTAAGAAGTCCCAAAGTATTAAGTAATGTTAGAGATAATACAACTTTAAATACATGAATCTTACAAACATAGTAATGCTATAGTTTTATAAACTATTTTACAACATTTTTACAAATTGTTGTTGTGGCCAATTTCTTATTGGTTCTCATCTAGGTCTACCGATAACATCACTTTTTTATTTATCTATAATTATTGACCATATCATCAGTTTGTAAAAGAATTTGTATATCTATCATTTTTCCTCACAAATATATGTGTCACTAATCGCAAGAAATAATTCAAATAGGAAAATGTTAGAAATATTATTAATTTTACTTGAAAACTTTACAAATTGATGTGAAAATTAATATGATATGTGGACGTCAATAACCTATTAGATGCATTTTTGAATTATTTTTTGTGATTAATGATACATCTTTGTAAGCCTCATGTTGTAAAATTTATAATATCTCTAATATTTATTCATTCAAATACTTATTTATTATCTTCTTGAAGTGTCACTAATCGCATTCATTTTTACATCAGTTGAATTTTTTTTTTTAGTAAAATTTGTTATAACTTTAGCATTTTTCCCAAAAAAACAAAGCATATTACAAAATAAAATGAATAGATTTTTTTAAAGAAATTATGATTTTAAATACTAGTTTAATATTATTTAAGTGATAACATAAAGGTACCATTTAAATATTTTGTCTTAAGCTTCCAAAATTGTTGGGCCGCCCCTGCGACCAAATAAACCCAAAAGAATTGTTTTAAGAGCAAATTACAAATTACCACATGTATTCATGATCAATGATGACAACCGAAGGCTGAGAAGTTAATAACATGTATAATATGTGTTAATTAAATGGAAAAATTACTAAATACTACTCCAATTAAATTAGGAAACGTGTCAAACCCATAATGCCCCCAAGTAAAAGAAGGAAAAGAAGAGACCATGGTCAAATAATTTGGTAGGTCACTCATCACTACAAATTTTAGGAAGGCGGGCCAAACCTTCTTCATTTCTTTTTAAGCTTCTTCTCATATGTCCTTAAAAGCATATTTTTTTGCTTCAGAAAACAGAAACCAAGGTGCCACCCCCCCATCCCCACTTGGATTTTCTGTCTCCTTCTTTACTGTTTCCTTAACCAAGGCTAAAGACTTTAAAGTCTATATATATGCACCCCCAACCAAATAATAATAATAATAATAATAATAATAATAATGTGATAGTGGATACCATGCATGCATGATAAAATTATATTAAGGTCAGCCTCCTGGCAGAGAGTTCAGTCATATTTTGGGCAATAATGAAACTTTTCAAACTGTTCCCAAAATTTGTAAAGCAAATGTGTGGATTGTTTAGTAAGAACTTGATTAATTTTCCAACTTTAATTCATGGGTGGCATAAAACTTTTTTATGTTATTTTATCTTATAGATATGATAGCATTTTAAATTATGATGTCCTAGACATCAATTGATTTTTAGTCTCAGTGAGGGATTCAACTCCAAATATACTATACGAAAACAAAAAGCTTTACTAGTTAAAAAATTTTAGTCTTTTAAATAGCTTATTAGAACACGCCACGATATATGGTTGATTTATGTACGTAAATTCTTATTTGCTTATTTCTTGCTATTGTCTAAATTATTTTCACAAGCATATGATTTATGTACGCACATTTTTGTTTGCTTATTTTTTAATGGGTTTAATTAATGTGTGCCTTTAGGCATAAATAAATCATCTATTTTAGAAAATATTTTGAAAAATTGAAAAAACTATTAAAAAGTAAATTACCTTTTTATTTTTCAATGAAAGTTTTTCAAAATAGTTTACTAATGTATGCCTTTAGGGCATAAATTAGTAAAACGTTACTGTCTAAATTATTTTGATGAGCATAGCACACTCTAAATTTCAATTTTTTTTTGGGTGGGTTCCAGTTAGTTCAATTGATAAAATCTCTGATGATTGTATAAGAGATCTGGAGTTCAATTTTCGTTTACACCAAAAACTGATTGGTGTCTTGATTTGATAATAAAAAGTTATCATCAACAGCGAACGTCATAGATTGAAACTCCCATATAAATTTTACTGTTTTTATCTCATTGGACACGTGATCCTAATAATTAATGTCCGGCCAAGGAATAAGGTTTTTTTTTTTTTTTTTTGAAGGAATGGAATAAGAATTTTCTATGTACATGATGGATTCAATGTCCTAATTAAAGCTGTTCCGTTGACATTCTCGGACTATAAGCCTAACCCAATGTTGAAATTTAATCATTATAAAATTATTGCCTTCAGTAAAATGCCATTAACATCAATCATATATAATGTGAAAGTTGAGACATTGCCACTTGACAATACCCTAAAAAGCTAGTTCAAACAGGCAACTAAATCTAAAATCTTTTGATGAATTTTTTTTCCTTCAATATAAAAAACAATATTCTTGACTATGAATTAAATTATTCTACTTTAATTTATAATTTATTTTATTACATAGTCTAGAAAAGGGGAGTATATGAATTGTACACACAGAGCCAAAAAAGGAGGGACTGGGATGGCAAAGCAATCAAATCTGGTCGGTGACAGTGAGTGCCAAATAGAAGAGGAAATTCCAAATTCCAATTGTCAATTAAAACTTTAAAACTAAAACTAAACAATTGTTAAAAAATGTGAACCCCATTAAAAGCTTTTCAAACAAAGAAAACTATTTCCTGCTGGAATTCGAGGAGCAAGAGAAAATTTTTTTAAAAAAAAAAGTAGAGAGGAGTATGGGAATTCCCGGGTTCCTATACAAAAAATATAGTGTTTGCCAAATGTCATCTCTGCCTAAGTCCAGGCTTTGTAGGATTCTCTTCAACCTGTAAACGTCCAAACATGTCATTTTCAATTTTTCACACACATGGTTGTTGATTATAAAGCCCTCCACTCCCATTGCTTTTCTTTTGTGCAGCCTATACATGTACATCTTTGATGTTACTATTCGTTAAGATTTGGGCAACAAAACTTTTCATATTAAATTCTATGGATATATTGGCTGGCTAGGCTTCAAATCCAGTTACACTTTAATCCAGCCAAAAATTGAAAATGAAAAACTAATATTTAGCAACATTTTGTGTTTAATTAAAGACCTGGTCCCATAAGGCATCCTTCTTCTGTTTTATGACACAACATTATTAGGAATGAATATATGTCACCTGCCTACATTATCCACCGCAAGAGGGTCACCAAGCAATAATTATTAACCTTAAGTTTTATTAATTAATTATACTTCAAAGTAAAGAGAAAGGGTTGGTTTTCATTTCAAAAATCAGATGGAGCTTTCAAAACCCATATTTTAGGTTGAAGCTTTGAATAAGCCTTTTTCCAGCTGGGTTACAAAACTTTCTTGTTGTCAGTTACCTTGATTCTGATTTTTTGAGAAGTAATGGCTAGATCGTTTTATACGAAAGTGTTTTTTTTTAATAAACTTATGGTCATTGCTTAAAAGTTTATGTTGCTGTTAAGGTCCACTTAGACAAATATCACACAAGATCTTCTTTTATATATAAAAGTCACATTTAGTGCACCGAATTTGGGTTTATACGAATTGGTTGATTGGCGATATATCCCAAAATTTGAGGAAACTTGATTCTCGAACTCAGATCAACAAGTTTCATTTGCAATTTCATACTCTCTCTCTCTCTCTCTCTCTCTCTCTCTCTCTCTCTCTCTCTCTCTCTCTCTCTCTCAATATATATTCTTTCTATTTAAGTAGGGGAACATGTTTAGTCATATAAATAGCTTATAGTGGTTAACATTATATTCTTTTTTTTCGCTAAACGGTTAACATTATATTCTTTCTACTAACTTTTAAGCAGAACATATATGTTAAATAATTCTCATAACTTATCTTAAGTAAACAACTAAACATAAATCAGGATTCAGCAAAAAAAATAAAACTAAACATAAATCAGGAATGCTTCATGGTTGGACCATTAATGATCATCGCAAGCCCCAATGGAAAAAGGTATTGTCAAAGTTGCAAGAAAAATAGGGGCTGATGAAATTGACAACAAGGACCTCATGATGTGATGGGCAACGTGCAAGGTGATGAAAGCCAGGAATTTGAATGCCAATGAAGACAGTGACAAGATCTTTGCCAAGTCAATGAAATGGGAGAAACGAAGCCGAAATGTATAGGACTTTAGTTTATGTGAAAGCCTTCATTCTTAGCCCAAAGTAAAAAGCTTCACATCAATAAGAAAATGAAAGATCAAGATCCGTTTTCATAGTTCCTTTTTCCCTTGGTGAATGTTGTTCTATAACCACAGGCTGTTCTCGGGTTTCAAACAACAAAATCAATCAATAAATAATGATTAAATTTTAATATTTGTTTCAAAATTCTTCAATTACTTTAAAACGTTTCATTTAGTCTTTATAATTTCAAAATTGTTAAAACATGTCTTTATTTTTATTTTAACAAAATGAAATTCATATACACATCATAGGTTCCATGTCATTAAACTGGCCTAGATTATCATGAAGTTCAATTGTTATGTTAGTATTTTTTATCTATCATATAAATGCATATGAACTTTTTTATAATATTAGAGTATAACAAAAGTTTAAAATTTAAACACAAAATATTCAATTTAATTATAATCATGTTTATTAGGGCTTAAGATGGAAATAAGTCCATCACTACAACTCACACCTCCACCACTTATAACTCACAATTATGACAAAAATTGAGAGTTTTGTTATGGTTGAGTATTGTTCCTTAGAATAAGATAATGACACATTTTAAACCTAAACTCTTGTACTGTGTTTATGAGTCTTTATCATCTAATACTCTTTTTAGCCAAAAAAAAAAAAAGCCCTATTAGGTTTCTTTCTTCAAGTAATCGCTTCTTTCTTTATTAGAAACACATGTGGTCCACGTTATTCATTGAAAAGAAAATATTAACCCAAGCAAATTGAAGCCTTTATATATATATATATATATATATACACGATAAATTGATTTGTTTGGAGGGATTCTTTCCTTTTTGTTTCTTTCATTCCCTTTTAATGAGACCCATTTACAATTTCTTTTTAGTAATTAGAGTGATGCATAGGTACATATGCATGCAGACCAAGCTCACGAATTGGCTCTCTGCCCAATTACAAGCCCAGACTGAACCATGCAACCTTTCTCCCGTTATGTTAAAATGTTCGGCAAAATATGATTGATGAATAAATCTTAATTGTGACACTTCATTTTCTTTTTGGGATACTCAGAGCATTTCCTAAAGGGCTAAAACCAAAATTATAGGCAAATTGGGAGTGAAGCCTTGAAAAGTTGAAAATCAAGTCCAACAGTGTTTGCAAACTATACTCAGAGCAGTTTTTGGATACTCACAGCATTTCCTAAAGGGCTAAAACCAAAATTATAGGCAAATTGGGAGTGAAGCCTTGCAAAGTTGAAAATTAAGTCCAACAGTATTTGCAAACTATACAATTATCAGAGACTTTACTAGTTGAGCTAACTGGAATCCACTATATTAACTTAATGATTGTGAACAATTTTACATCCTTACTCCTATTGATTATGTAGAACTTCCATTTTTAGATTCTCTTTTATTGTTTAATAGTCCATTTATGATCCATCACCTATAAACATAAGGAATACAAATACCTGCATATATAAATTACTCGGAGGACTGTTGTTTGGTATGGTGTTTTGTATAACAATTTTCAGTGTTTAAATAACATTACACGTATTCTCACACACTTTTTTATCTATACATATTTTTAAAAAATACAAATAACGTTACCAAACCGCCTGAAATTACAGTGAGCCTACATCAGCAAGTACAAGAGGGCCCAGAGGTGCCCTGGAAATTCCACTTCCTTTTGCCAGATGGTGAAGAAAATGACAAGAGAAGAGAAAGCCCATTGGCTAATTTCCTATGAGGAAAAAAAGAAAAGAAGCCCAAATTGACACCTTAAATAAAAACGATAATGAAAACTGAGTAGAAGATAGAGAAAAGAGTCTGGGCGTTGCTTAACAGGGGCTTTTAAAGCTGAAAAAAAGCAAAAGAAACAGAAAGAAATTCGAATTCCCACCACCAAGAGAGAAGAAGATACTTTGCCCCAAGTACAAATTAAAGATCATCCTTTGACTGCCTCGTTAATCTATCTAATATCTATCACATCCAAACTAATTATTTGAACAATGACAGTTTTGGAAAAAGTCATATAGCATCCTATCAATTATACTTCTTAATACTTACTTGGTTTCTTTAATTTCATATTAATCATTTGCAATTGCTAAAATAATAGTAGTTAAATGATCAAATCATCATTTTCCTGCTAGCTCCAGGTTTTTTTTTTTTTGGGGGGGGGGGGGGGGGGGGGGTGGGTGGGGTGGGGGAGGATAAGTGAGAGTTTATCATGGAATTCAAGTAAGCTTGTGCTTGAACACTAGCCTACCTATCCATGCTATTACTCCTATTTGAAAAGCTGTAAGTTTCATGTATTGGGCTTCTCTTCTTACTAGGGATTCTAAATCTACAAGTCATACACAATAGGAATAGTCAAAATAATGGTTAAATGAATAAATTCAACATTTCATATTATGTTAAAATAAGTAGTACTTTATCACTAAAAATTGTTTATAATTCTGTTTCTTTGGTGTCAAATGTAGTGCATGTCCATTCAAGCAAATAGCTGTTTTTTATATATATAATAATTTTAATACTGAGTCCAAAATTTATTGAAAAATTTGAACAAAGTAAAAGAGCATATAATGTGGGATGGACCATTTCAACAGCTTCCAAAAAGATTTTTGTAACCAAAAAAATCAAGGGTCTGTTAAGATCATGTATTTGGGCTTTGATTTCACATTTGGTTGAGCTTAGTGAATAGAAACACAAATTTTAGCACCAAAGTACGTACTATTTTGACTTGACCAAAAGAAACATTTATACATCCATGACCATAAATATGTATCAGAAGACAAACTGAAATTCACTCAATACATTTATGATTTATGTCACCTTCCTCTAACTTGTATTGTGGATCCAGAATTTATGAAAAGTGGACCAACAAAACCAACCAATCAGAGAGTATTGGTTTGCCACACATAAGGAAAGGAGGCAAGAGATTCTGTGTAGCTCACTGTGGAAATTGTATGTTGCAACTATAACTGGTTATGCAGGATCTGTTTTCAGCAATAACTGAACAATCTCACAGCTACATTGCAAAGTCCATGTGAGACATAAACAAGAGGATAAGGTACACAAGTCATGCATGCATGAAAAAATATTGGGGGAATCATAAATTCATTATTCCATTATTGAATCCAATAAGTCTAAGTTGTGTCCTCTCTTATATGACACCATTTTCATGACAGTGGTGTGTATCAATTATCAAACAGCTTCTGACTAGGAAAGTGAAAGATTTCTTGTTGTAGGGAAATCCCTTCTTACCCTTTAGATAGACATTTTACCAATTGGACCCACGAGTCTTAATTTGATTAAAATCTTTCTGTTTTAGTTTACATCAGTCGTACAATAATAAGCAATGCCAAAGGAAGCTGGAGCTGTCAAATTCTATGGTCCTACATTCATTAAAAAGTGCATCTTATAGTGTTTACTCGAAGAAAATCATATTGGGGTAGTTTATACAATCACACCTTTATTTCTTTATTTAGTAAGACATGGTGAGCATTAGCATTTGTCTCTTCAAAACAATTTTTTTTTCAGTCAAATTGAAGAGCATTGTAGCCAAGAATCAAGACATTGTAGCCAAGAATCACCAAAACAAAAAGAGCTCTCCAACATTGTTCTATTTTTTACAAAATGCTATAGTACTCAACAAATTTGGAGAGTTTTATTTTTATAGCATTTTGTAAAAAAATGCTATAGTACTCAACAAATTTGGAGAGTTTTATTTTTATAGCATTTTGTAAAACTTGTCCTCTCTCTCTCTCTCTCTCTCTCGTATGTATTCTCTAATTTTTTTTTCTTGACAGAAAATATGATGAAAAGTTTAATTAAATGTATAAGAAAAATGAAAATTGGAATGTAAGCTGTATTTGAAAAGTAGATAGCTTAAATACCACCAAAAAAAAAAAAAAGCTTTTTATTTTAAAATTTGGCTAAAGTTTGTAAAAACAGGATATGAATGCTTATTAGAAGGCCATAGTTTTTCTCGGTCATGTATACTTTTTTTTTGGCCATATATTCTCAGTCACTTCATTATTGCTTTAAAGTTTGTCGTCATATAAAATAAAATGTCTCAATAGGAAGAAGCAAACTAGAAAAAAGTTTTTTTTTTTTGAAGTTCATATAAAAAAATAGTGGCATCACCAACTGCCTAATCAAGCTCAACAAATCATCTAACGTTTGATTAGATTGCCTTATGATAATGGAAGCCCACAATCAAAAACTCTATCTACATCATAATGGGGGTGCCACGTAAACATTAAAGCAGAGAGCTTTTTCATTGGGCAACTATGAGTTAGACAAGTCTTTGACAACCTAGAATTGGGACCAAATGGCTAATATAGTAGTGGAAGCTTCACTAGGGTATAGTGGGGTTTGTATGGGTTTTGTTAGGGATTCCCATTTGGAAGATGAAGAATAGGGTTCTTTGGAGTGTTTTGCCGTCAACTCCATTTATTTAATTCTTGAACATATAAACTAATGGGCTACTTGATTGCAAAGAACCTAGAATTATGAAAAATTAAGACCAAGCTAAGGGAACCAGACACAGTCTCCCACATGTAGCATGTGTAATAAGATTAGTCAATTAAGAAATCTGGTTTGGAGAGCTTAAACCAAGAAATTACTTTGTTGTAGCTAGGCAAATCAAAAAAAGGATTAAAGATAGTTACACTAAACCCAAGGAGATCGCGTGGGTTGTGGGTGTTGAACTAGGATTAGGGTACCTAAATGGCCTAACAAGATCCTACATTCATGTAAACAAGTATTTTTCCATTGAGGGCTCTCCCAAAGCATAAAATTCACTTTAATGTAACACGAAAACAAGCTTATAAGAATTGAAAATTTTCAAGATAAAAACCCCCCAAAAATTGGGACAATTGCCTTGGTTCTCTAGGACACAAGTCTAAATTGAGTCAAAAGAGCCTCAAGTTTGCGTAACAGACTAACATATTGTTTTGCTTAAAAAAAAAATAAAATAAATGAGGATTTTGAGAAGATGCATTGCTTCTTGAGTTAAAACACAAAAATGCTCCAAATGTCTCAAACCCCAATATTGTACATGCATGGGAGACACCAACCCTTCTCCATACAAAAATTCCTTCAATCAAACCCTACAAACCTATAGATATCTGAAAAGCCCAAAAACCCACATTGGAGGAACAGTCTTGACTCTTGACCCATTAAAAAAAATAAAATAAAAAATCCTTCAAACATTCTTCCCCTCAATTGTGCAAACAATACTACACAGTAGACACCCCCAAGAAGTCAAGTCAGCTGAACCTAATCAATTGTGCAAACAACACTACACAGTAAAAGAATAAGTTCTTAAAATCAAATAACAAACATTTTTTGGGTTCAAATTTTGAATTAACTCAATTAATAAAATTTCTTAATGTTAAATAATAGACCTAGGTTTGAATCAAACTTCATTCTCAAAAAAAAAAAAAAAAAAAAAAGTTTGAATCAAACTTGCACCAAATTTTTTGGACTAATGATAAATAGGAATCATTATGGAATAGATATCATAAGTTCAAATTTTGTAATATCTAATTCTTAAAAAAAAATGTTGTATCTGAAAAAATTTAAGTTTTATAAGTTTTTGTTTAATATCTGAACATTTCTCCCATTTAATAAAAAAGAAATTCAGATTAAAGAAGAAAGAAAGGGAAACAAATTATCCATCAACATTCCCTTTATCTTTTTACTTCTTTAATTGCTTTGTTTCCCTTCATAGAAGACCAAATAGAAAAAAAAAAATGGTTAGTAGCACTGGCACAGCTTGGACTATAGATCAAACCTAACTTTGCTGACCGTGGGCAGAGAAGTTAGAGAGAGAAAGACACAGTTGTTGAGAGAGAAAGAAGGGGGTCCGGGCAGTGTGGCTCTGGTGGGTGACCAATATATCCAAAAGCCTCTATCCCCAACCCAAGTCCCTATAAGTCCTCTCCAAAGCTTTTGTTTTTTGGGTTGGCCCTTGGATTTGGGGTAAAAAGCCTTGAGTGAGAGAGAGAGAGAGAGAGAGAGAGAGCCAACCAAGCTAATCTGCCTCTCCTCCAAACTCTCCACTTTATTCTCTCTTCAAATTCGATACTTTGCTCTGTACCCAAAACGAGGTTTTGTTTTGTTTTTTTTTTTTTTTTTTTTGGTTGAGTTTCATGGGTTTGAGCTAAAAAAAAACTCTCTCTCACTCTCACTGTCTCTCTCTCTTTTATGTCTCCTGCTGCCTGCATTGTCTTGTTCTATCATCAGAATCTCATAGTCCTACTTCTACACATTTAGGCACTCTCTCTCTCTGGTTCCCTTTCAAAAATCCTCTGTTTTCTCTAGAGTCAAAAAACTGAAAATAAGAAGTGAAACGCAGCAATACCACAATTGCTAATCTGGGTTTTGTTGGTTTTTATAGTTGTGTGTGGAAACCCAGGAAAGAAAATGCCAAGATACTGGAATTTTCCCTGTTCCCTTACTTTTTTTCTTCTATTCATTACTTGAAGAAACAGAATACTCTGTTATATTCTATTGAAAATCAGTGAGTTTTCTCCCATTGTTTTGAGCACTAACTGGGGGGTTTGCTTTCATTTCTTGGTTGATTCTAGAGAGAAAATACAAACTCAGTTTCTGGGTATTTCTTTTTGGTTCCTGAGAGTTTGATTTTGCTATATAGTCTTAGTTTTCATTTTTTTTTTTTTTGCCCACATTCAAATTCCCTTTCCAAGTAATAGTTGAAATTAGGTTCTGTAAATCTGGATAGCTATATGAAGTTAGTGCAACAATGAGAGATGGGAATTCCAAGAAAAGCAAGGTTTATGAAATGCCATCACTTCTCTTTAATCTGTATGCTATTTTTTTTTTTTTTTTCAATTTATTTTGGAGGGTGCTGAGATTGTTAACTCTGTGTACTTGGTGAAGCTTTCATGGCCCAAGACATTAGTCAAGAAATGGTTCAACATCAAGAGCAAAGCTGACGACTTTCACGCAGATGATGTCGTTGATGGAGGTCTGACTCTGATAATGGCCTATCATTTTTTGTCAATTTCTGCATGATTTGGATGCAATTTTAGGGCTATGGGATTGGGAATCTTTTAACTTTTATATTAACAACAAAAAAAATGTGATTTCCTCTGAAATAACTGACTTACTTCAAGATTCTTCTATACCCTGAAATCATTGTTCTACTTCTGCATCACTGTTTGGTACTACAATAATTTTTTGGTTTATAATGGAGGGTCTGAAACTTCTATTTGCAGCTCAAAGATCTGTTCTTTGTTTTCTTCTTCTTTCTGAAATCCAATTATTTTTTGTTTGCAACTGAAAATGTCTTTGTTTTTTTATGATGTTTGAATACATATGATGTTGATACATTCAGTGGAAAAGAGCATAACTTTAACAACTTTATGGTTTTTCTTTTTCAGGTGGTGATGAAGAGTGGAGGAATAACTATTCAGAGAGGGAAGCATGCACAATCAAGAAAAGCAAAACAGGTTCAGTATCAGACACCTCAGAATTGCTTTGGACCACACCAATCTTCAAACCCCCAGATAAAATTAAGCTAAAACAAAATTAAAAGATGCGATTTACCTTAGAGTCTGATTATTTGTAGTTACCCTATTATTTTCACTAACCCCTCTAAAACCTCCACCTAAACATGCACAGAGAGAATGAACAAAAGGAACTCTGATCGAGTCCGGCGTGGTAAGATTGACCTTGATGCTTCCCAAGTAACAGATGTGAATAATTATAGGTATGTTCTATTGCTTCTCATTGTTTTGTATTGATTAATTTCTTTTGTTAAAGTTTGGGTTTTATTGTGTTCCTCTTTCCATTTGGGTTATAGGCTTTTTGTAGCTACATGGAATGTGGCTGGAAAATCTCCTCCTAGTTGTTTGAGTCTTGAAGATTGGCTTCACACCTCTCCTCCTGCTGACATTTATGTTCTTGGGTATGTCCTATTTATAAGATGTTGTTCTTTCTCTTTTATTTAAGTTAAGCAACTTTTCTGATATTAACTGAAGTCTTCTTTTGATCCGTTTGGCTTTCAGGTTTCAAGAAATTGTTCCTTTGAATGCTGGCAATGTCTTAGGCACCGAAGATAATGGCCCGGCCAGAAAATGGCTAGCTCTTATTAGGAAGACCTTGAACAGTCTTCCGGGCACTAGTGGTGGATGCCACACACCTTCACCAATCCCTGATCCAATAGTGGAATTAGATGCTGACTTTGAAGGATCAACAAGGCAGAAGGCTTCATCTTTTTTCCATCGTCGATCTTTCCAATCCTTGAGCCGGAGCATGAGATTGGACAATGACATGGCAATGCCACAACCCCGACTTGATCGTCGATTTAGTGTTTGTGACCGGGTCTTTTTGGGGCACAGGCCAAGTGACTGTGACCTGAATTTCAGATATGGCTCCTCTGATGATGAGAATGGGCCAGGGGATTCACCAGTGGCAATGCATTATTCACCAGTATCCTACAGTGGTTCTTTTTCCTTGGAGGAAAGAGATAGGCAGCCAGGCCATTCTAGGTACTGCTTGGTTGCCAGTAAGCAAATGGTTGGGATATTTCTAACAGTTTGGGTGAAGAGTGATCTCAGGGA
Source organism: Quercus gilva (assembly GCA_023621385.1). Taxonomy (NCBI): domain Eukaryota; kingdom Viridiplantae; phylum Streptophyta; class Magnoliopsida; order Fagales; family Fagaceae; genus Quercus; species Quercus gilva. The sequence goes on from CM042484.1 coordinate 21,334,650, forward strand.
TGATGTTCGGAACATGAAAGTGTCTTGTGTGGGGAGGGGACTAATGGGTTATCTTGGAAACAAGGTAAATTTTTGCCTATGGAATTTTCCTGAATTTGAGAGTGAATTTATCGTGAAAATTAGCATTCTCATTTGCTTGGTTTTCCAGGGTTCAATTTCAATTAGCATGTCTGTGCACCAAACAAGCTTTTGCTTCGTGTGTAGCCATTTGACCTCTGGCCAGAAGGAGGGTGATGAGCTAAGGAGAAACTCTGATGTCATGGAGATCCTTAGGAAGACAAGGTTTCCCAGGGTTCATGGCATGGGGGATTCAGGTTCCCCTCAAACAATTCTAGAACACGAGTAAGGCTAAATCCCTTATTCAATGACTTTCCCATTGCTTCTTGTTTTCCTTACCTTCTCTTTAATGTTTTGAAATAGAAAATCTGAAAGAAACTCTTAGCTTATGATGCTGAATTGTGATTTTCTGGATGCAGTCGAATAATCTGGCTAGGGGATTTGAATTATCGCATTGCACTATCTTACCGTTCTGCAAAGGCTCTTGTTGAGATGCGCAATTGGAGAGCACTGTTAGAAAATGATCAGGCATGTTGCACATCCTGTCAGATATAGTATTGATATCATTTACTTTTTATTAGGGGCTTGCTTTCTAACGAATGAAAGCTTTAATTTTTTGTCCACCAATACCAAGAATTTCTCATTTAGAATACCTCTTGATGCTTTCAGTTGCGAATAGAGCAGAGGCGAGGTCGTGTTTTTGAAGGATGGAATGAAGGAAGAATATACTTCCCTCCCACATACAAGTATTCAAACAACTCTGATAGATATGCAGGGGATGATAGGCACCCCAAGGAGAAGCGAAGAACTCCAGCGTGGTACTATCTTTTTTCCTGATAAAGTAGGAATGAAACTTATGCACCAATGATAAGGAAGATGTCACTAGGCAACACATATTTAACATATAAGTGGAAATATATAAGTGAAAATTTGATATATAGAATAATGGAAATCTAATATGGCTATTTTTATGTGAAGGTGTGATCGAATATTATGGTTTGGCAGAGGCTTCCATCAATTATCATATGTTCGTGGGGAGTCAAAATTCTCGGATCATAGACCAGTTTATAGTGTGTTCTTGGCAGAGGTTGAGTCTTTAAACCGTAGTAGGATTAGAAAAAGTATGAGTTGTTCCAATGCCAGGATTGAGGTTGAAGAGCTGTTGCCATACCCACACGGATACACTGATGTCAATTTCTTTTGAGGGTTGGATAACTTAATGCTTCATGTTTGAGTATTCTCAACTTGCAACAATTAAAACAGGACTAGAAACTCTTTGAGGTAGTTTAGTTTACCAAAACATGATTCTAATAATCCCATATGTTGCTTGTACCTTACTGTGATTTTGCATTAGAATTGACTCAAGTTTGCACAGACTAAAAACGGGATTTCCTCCATATACAAAATCCAATGATCCAAATACATTTCTCAGATTTTCCAACCCAAGTACGTCTCATCAATCAGTCAGGTAATTGCTCACCTTACTTAGTTCTTTAGATCAATCTTACTTTATGTATACAAAAATTAGAGGTCAGTTTTGTTGCATTGATAATAATCATCTAGCAAGGGATAGTTTACAGTCTACCTAATGTAAGATTCTTACTGTTTGTTATGGACTAAGTGGCTTTCTCACCTTTTGGCCAAAAAAATGAGAGCTAGTTGACTGGAACTCCTACATAGAGTAGGATATGTACCTAGCGTATTTCCTGAGGGGGTGTTGCAAATTCTGACTTCTTTCCCGCTAAAGTTTTTGGTTTAGATCTTGTGCTTATTCTTATTTGCTTAGTCTCCATTTTGCAGCTCTGTATGCTGCCAAGAACTCAACCTCAATGGTGATAGAGACATCTGTTGCCCCCACAATCCGAAAGAAGGGTTGATCAATCCTTTCTTTCCTGTTCTTGGTTTGGCAGTAATTCTTCTTCCATATACCTTCTGTCTAATTGTCCCACACTCATCCTTGTCACAACAGGTACCAGAATTTGTGATTTTGTCAAATGACTATCAACTCCACAAGTTCATGGCTCACAATTCCTTTCATTACAAAGTCCCAATTGACAAGCTCAACGACTCCTTGAATGTAACCAGTACATACAATCTTGTTGATAATGTAAGTTAATTGCTACTGCATAATGCTTTTCTTATTGTAATAACTTTTACTGAAGCCCTACACGGTTGATGCTGCTAGGGCTTTTTATAAGTCAACAGAAATGGTCGACCCAGCTATTTTTATTTTTTTTAATTTTAAATAAATTAAAATAAAAAATGTAATGCAATGTTATATTATTTACTTTCTATACAAGCTATTGGTTTTTATAGCATACTATTTTCTATCCAAAAACCTTTTAAAGGAACACAAACCGAGCAGCATAATTAACTATATTTTGTGTTTTTGCAGGATGAACTCACCCGGTTTAAATTCCAGAAGCACCAACTTTTTTTGGTGTCTAATTAACTTGTAACTCTTTATGTTGAAGAGGAAAGAAATAATCTCACGGAGATATTTACGCCAAAGGAAAATGAAAGGAGGAAAATAATCATTTTGTCATTTTCTTTTTGTTTCTTTCTATGCTGAGAAGATAGAAGAATTAGAGATGTGATGGTTACTCGTTACAAGAGAAAAAAGAGAAGTTGAAGCTGTGATTGATATGAAGCTTTTTTTTTTTTTTTTTTTGTTGCTGCTAATGATTTTACTGATAAATATAAAAGTTGACATGGTTATTGGTTGATTCTTTCCATTTTATATTTTTCTCTAAAAACAAAAAGCACACAGCTGACAGCAGCCTACACTTTTTTAATAGATGTGTCAGGTAGTTACCAGTAAGTCATAATATACTACTATACTCTTTTACATATTCCTTTCCCTGCCATTTCTTTAAATTCATGGGCTTCAAAACTTTTGTGAACACAATGTTGCCACTTTCAGCTCCTCTGCCACTTTAATGCAATTTGCAAACCAAGGACACTCTCTTGCTTTGAAAACTTGCACGCGAATTTTTTTTTTTTTAATTCTTGGTTGTGTTTATGTGCAGTTGGGTGCATGTAATGGACCAACAACCCACTCTTCCTTGGGAACTATAGCCAATAAAGAAATTATTAACTGCTATGTGTTTATTTCCTTTACCTAAACATCAATTTCTGACGCCTGTTTTTCATTACTAAGTTGGAAAAGTTACTGTCTTAATTGCCCCCATTGTCAAATTTCTTCCAAGTTCATTGCTTTTATAGCATGTTTGGAAAAATTAATATGCTTCTTGAAATCTCGGAGCCTGTTTGGTACATATGTTTAAATATATATTATTTTTAGTTTTTAAATAATATTATATATATTTTCACACTTTTTTCATTTACACGTTTTAAAAAAAAATACAAACAACGTTACTACTAAATGGCCCCTAGATTTTCAAGAATGTAATAATGTATAAGAAACTTAGTGTGAGTTTGGTATTGCTTTTAAAAAAACTAACTTTTTTTACAATTTGGCTCATTTTTGCTACTATTCATGAGTTCTATTACACTTTTTTGTATTATTCATGAGTTTCACTGTACTATTTATTTACTTTTTAACTTTATTTATAGTACTTTTAGAAAAAAATTTCAGTTTTAGCTAAATAAGTTGTTCACAGACAGACTCTTAGATGGTTGAAATTTTAATTGTGGCCACATTTAATTGGAGCTCAATGATGGTCTTCTTTGCTGGGGAACCTAAGTTGAAATTCCTATTTTCTCATTGTAACAACTGAAATATACATATTAAAAAAATTAAGAAAATTCTTGACATAGAACCTTAGTTTTGGTTCATTCATAAGAATCTTTTAAGATTTATATGTTCTGTTCAAAATATCTTTAGGTTTATAAATAAGGATTTACTAACGTATGCCCTTAAGACATATATTAGTAATCAATTTTAAGAAATATTTTATGGAAAAACAAAAAAATAATTCACTGTTTTGATAGCTTTTTCAATTTCTCATAAAAATTTTTCCAAAATGGATAGTTAATGTGTGCCTTAAGGGCACACTAACCGGACTCAAATAAATATAATCTCAAACTTATTACCAATTTTGAAAAGGGTAGAAATAAAAGTAAGATTTCTGATTTGGTAGAAACGCAGAAACCCAGAGCTCCTAGAGCTCCTCTTGAAGTATTTGTGCAATTAAATATCAGAGAAGTATTTTCTGGAATCTTTATAAAACGACCTCAAACCAAACTACTAATAGTGTACATTTAAATTTTACGTTTACTTAGTTGCTCTAATTTGGGATTCATGTTTTTAACATCATCTTATTTAGGTATTTAACTAAAAAATTGCATTTGAATTGGACTCAATAATTATTATCTTTAAAGTAAATGATATTATATGTATTGCTCCATTGATTGTAAAGCACTTATTATCTCATCATTAATTTGTTTTTAATTAATTAATTTATTTATTTATTTTTTTGGTTTCTCACAGTGTGTCCTCAAAACTTTTAATCAGAAGCTAATCACTGTTTATGACGGATAGGTGTGAAGTAAATCACCGACTCATGGAGTTTTTTCAAAATACAGATATCCGAACTCAAATTGAAGAGCACATCTAGTTAAATCTGAGACAAACACTTTAAAACTAAGTACCTAACCACTTGACCAACCTATTGGAGTTTGTTTTTAGTTTCTCAACCTTAATAAAATGACACTAAAACTAATATGACCCTGTTGTCAAACAGATACAGTTGATGAATAGAAGTTTCGGTTATCATAAACATAGTAAAAGATATGAATAATGATGGGTTTTAATAGTGAAATAATGGAGCTAAAAAATGTCCCAATGAGGACAACAATCTAGAAATAGTGAAATAGCTTTTGATGTGGCACACTGATTGGTCAGATCAGTCTTAGATACAAACTCCAAGGAAAGGTACTACTAGTTGTAACATCAAGTTTTACGCGTTGAAAAATTAATCGTACTTTTTTTTTTTTTTTTTCACCTAATCAGATTAAAAAGGTTAAAATTTATCTGAAAGACTGAAACTGAAGAAAAAAAAAAAAAAGCCCGCGGGAATGGCTTTTGTTCCCAAGACATGTCACCTTCGTCTCCTCTCACTCACTCACTCACACCTCTTGCCTCTTGCTGCTGGATTTCTGTGCCCACTCCGGCCTTTTCTTATCCCATTTGTGCTCTTTCCACGTGCATTACACTCTCCTGTCATAAAATACGGCTCATATTAACGAGTACTCTTAAGACACTCATTAATAATCTATTTTAGAAAATTTTTTATGCCACTTTTATGAAAAATGAAAAAATCTGTCAAAATATTAATTACTTTTTTTTCATTTCCCATAAAAACTTTTTTTAAATGAATTATTAACAAGTGCCCTAAGGGTACTCGTTAACATTTCTCTATACAATATATATGATTACATGCAATTATGTTCTCTAAGAATAATTGTGGACATATAAATTTCCTCAATTGCACACTTGGATTTGTTCTTGTACATTGATGTATTCTAAAATGATGTTAATTAAAATGAGGGTTGTTTGTTACTGTTGTTTAAATAACAGTTTTCAGTATTTAAACAACATTACACGTATTTTCACACATTTTTTTTCACCCATACGTATTTTCAAAAAAATATAAATAACGTTACATGAAATCTTATATCAAATAAGCCCTAAAAATAATGTTACTCTAAATACAATATATTGTGCAACAATTATGATTTTTTCAAAAAAAATTTAATAGTGTATAAATTATAAAAATAAAATCTCGTAGTTGAAAGTGAATAACTTTTTTTATAGATTATCAAAATATATAGTAATATTTATTTTATTAAGTAAGGTTGTAGTTTAGGCAGGCTACAACTAATTTTGTAGATAAATTTTGTCCAATTAAAAAATTATCAACAAAAATTTGAATATCTTACAAACATATTACATGAATTAAAAAAGAAGATAATATTGTTAATATTTTTAAATTTAAGATAAATTTCGTTATTTATTTTATATTATTTTAATAGTATATCATAAGAATTTTTTAAGTAATCAAAGTTGGCATTACAAGTCATACTTGCATCATGTGTCTTAAGTTGTATAGCATAATTTTTCCATTACCTTTTTTTTTTTTTTTTTTTTTTTTTTTTTGACTCTTTATAAATAGATTAAAATTGGTAATGTAGGGTCACAAATAGTTGGATGGTGGATTAGTGAGCCCAATACAATAAATTTGTAGAGAGTAGGCCAAAGAGTTAGGCTTTAATAGTTCACAATAACGGCTAGTAAGTATTTCAGTGCATATGGCTTAAAGAAATGGTTGTCTGAGGAGATCAATACTATAGATATGAAAGTTATTACAAGTCTTGGCACTACAGTAATTCTTTCCCTCCCTCCTTTTCTTTTTCCTTCGATCCCCTCTCATGGGAGATCTTTTACATTTATATAAGCCTTTTCAAATCATCCCGACCTTACACTTGTTACCTATCTAAACCCTCACTTGAGTACATGTCCCATCAAGCATCTTCTCTTGTTATTTATGAGTGGCGGTAGCTGAATATTGTACTGTTCAGAGGTCTTCTCTCCATAAATTCGGTTAGAAAAGTTGCTGCAGTGCATTTAATGAGGTGGCAGCAGCTTTTCTTTGAGATATTTCCGTATTATCATCACCTTCATACGTGCTTGAAGTTCGTCCTTATTGTTGAGGCTTCATGGAGAGTCATTTTAAATCATCTATACAATTGCTTGACCTACATTCGTTCTGTCTGAGAAGGCTAACCTCCTCGGATTATATTCCTCCATCTTCTCCTTGCATGGTCCTCTATTCCGTGGCCTTTCCTAATTATTTGCTCCTCCTCAGACATATCCATGAACAGGGCACAAGGCCTAGTACATAAGTTTGGGCTCTTACCCCCACAATAGCCCCTCAAAATTTCAATTTTTTCTTCTTGTATCCGAGGAGAAAAAATGGGATTTTGACTTGCTTTAGAAACAGGGGTTAGAAATGTAAAAGTACTTGAGTTCGCATGTGTGGGAGCATACTTTTAGGCGCTACTTCATTGCTACTGACGCTTCGGAATTCACGAAGCACCATTAATTGCTCCAGGCGGCGTTCTGTCCTTTGCATCCAACAATGATGCATTAATCCAACGGCTGGTGTTTTTCCTTAATGTTTGGGCGAGATAACTCCCCCAACCTTTCCGCCATCTATATAAAGTCCTGGGGCACATCACTTCACATTTATTTTGTGTATTCTCAATTGTTCCAACGTTCTTCAGCATTTCGGCACACAAAGCATCCCCAGTCACTAGGCCTCCTTTAATCATCTTTTCCAGTAATCTTTACGAGCTTTCTCTAAAAATTTCAGGGGTCTTAACACACCTTAGTTCTAGTATCTCCTCCTCTCGGCCTTCGAATTTTCATTCCTTCATTAATTAATTCTACTAGCTCCTCTTTAGTCTGTAAAAAAATGGGTACGTTTGCGCATTTGGTGGACTCTCTTGCCAAGATAGAGGCTTTTAAACAAAAGATATCATATACCCCAAGGGGTTGATCTACGCTACTGCCCTACAAAACGAATAGGAACTGATCGAAAGGAGGGAAAGGTTGTTATCCTCATGATAGCCTTTATAGAAGGGGGAATGACCCTCCCAATGGGTACAGTAACTAGAGATTACCTTTTTAACCATAGGTTATGCCTCCACCAGTGCACACCCAATTTATTTAGAGTTTTGGGTAGTGTTAATGCTCTCAACGAGCACCTGGGTCTACGGTTCACATGGCATGACGTTGTGCACATGTATGAGTGCCATTCCCAAAAAACTGCTGGATATTATCTTAAATCTCGCTCGAACGTGGTAAGGATGATTTCATGCCTACCTAAATCGAATAAGGGCATGAAAGATGATTATCTTATAGCTTCAGGAGCGTGGCACGAGGGCGTTCACTGTCCCGTCCGAGTGGGAAAACCAGGTGGGATACCTTAGAATTAGGCTACTTAATGATAGACTTGAGCTCAATCCCCCGACCTTGTTTAGTTTCTTTTCTTTTCAGTCTTTCGATTATGGCTTTTAATTGTTTAACCGTCTTCTTTCTCGGCTGTGTTCGCAGATAGAAGGCACGTAGCCCCCAGGCTGAGCTTGACCGACATTCAAGCCCTTAATTACCTGCTGAGATCCGAGATTTTTGTTAGCGCAGACAGGCAATTGCGGGCTATGCACTTAATTTTGGACTTCAAGCCCATCTCGGACACATTCCTGGACGCCGGCAACGCCATAAGATCAGGTGATCCACAGATACATCAGATTGACGTGTCTCAACCCAATTTCTTGGCATCGGATGATCTTCCACCTGTACCATTTCCAATCCCAGCGGGTGTTCCTTTGGTCGTCCTAGCCATTCAACTTTCTCCCGAAGCTACAGTGGTTGGAGAAGGGGTCGTTTCCTCAACCTCCTCACTAGACAAAGAGATCGATAACTTTTGCTTTGTAGCAGAAGAAACCCGAGCGGTAAAGGAAGCCTCAGACACTGAGGAGGAACCTAACAGGAATTCAGTGGTTCAAGCCCCGGTCCTTGTTGTTACCCTTCCAGACGACACTTCAGAGGAAGGAAAAGAAGAGATGGCCTTGAACATGGGGAATAAAAGTTTGAGAGAACTGATGAAGGGTAGGAATAAGGCACCCGTGACCAAAGAGGCCACCAAGGTACAGCCCTTAGCAAATCTTCTGCCTCCTCTCTAGTCCCCATCGGATCTTGGGCCAAAGCTGATCCAAGATCTAAAAAAGAAGAGGCCAAGCGAGGTTTTAGAGGAGGGTGAGTTGGGCCTTTCGAAGGGAAACAAGCAGCAAAAAGTGACCAAGGACAAATGAGGTCAGAGGTCCTCGTCTGTGGAGAGCCGTGATGATACCCTCATGGCTAATGTGTGCCGACCACCGCACATATGGTCCCCCAAATTGGAAATAGATGGTGCCCCCATCGCTTGGAAGGCTTTAGTCCGAAGCTACTAGGGAGGGCAGGCGGGCCATATTGCTGAAGCCTTGGAGCAGCCACTTCTTTTACCAAAAGATATGGATGCTTACAGGTGCTTCAGCCAGCCAGAGCTTTTCCTATCCCTTAAGAGGGATCTGGCAATGGTAAGTGACTTGATCAAGCTCTTTAATAGTTAATTATTTTTATCTTCTCTTTTTTTATGGAGTTTCCCTATTCTCGTCGTGCAGCTTACTCAATAGGTTTACATGGCTGAGGAGTGGGTCCAAGATGCTCATAGCAAAACCAAAGCGGAGGCCCAGTCTTGTGTCGAGGTTGAGAGACCCTTGGGTAAGCTTAAAGAGGACTACGCCAAACAATCTGAGCATCTGAAAGAGGCGATTAAGGCCAAAAACAGCGCTGATGCAGGCCTTAAGACAGTAGAGAGACAGGCCGAAGACCAGCGCAAACAATTGTACACAACCGAAATCAACCTAGCTACTGAGAGGCAACTGGTGAAGGATCTTCGTGCTAAGCTTCAAAGGGTCAGGGATGCATCTCAGCTGGCTAAGGAAGCGGTTGAGGCGGAGAAGCAAGCATCGTACAAACTTAGGGTAGAGGAGACTGAAGTCAGACTGACGGAGGAATTTTCTACAGTATGCAGAGAATACTGCGAGGTATCTTGGGGTAAAGCCCTTGATGCTGCAGGGGTTCTTGCAGATTCTAATTTAAGGCGACCTGGGAGCGTTTATTATGACCATGAAATTCGCGAGCTCCCAGATCCCGACTCCTCTCACTCCAAACAAGCTCTATTGGGGTCCGAACAGTAATTGGCGGCCCAAACCCTTCCTCCTGCTCCTCTTGATGCCCCTAAAGAGTCTGACCAGGCTGTTGGTCAGGGACAAAAAATCGCGGATGCGCAGGGCAAAGGCAAGGACCAAGGCAAGAAGAAAGATCACTCTGAATCTAAAGACCAAGCCCCAGATGCCGCTGGCTCCAAGCCAAGTCAAACCGTTGACCCCTCGGCGTCCAAAACAGAGGCTTAGATATTAAGTGTGTGTGTGCGTGTGTGTGTGTGTGTGTGTGTGTGTGTTTTTTTTTTTGAGTGATTGTAAAATACTCTTTTTTTTAGTTAATGGATGTACCTTTTGCCTTGTTTTCTTCATTAAGAACAATGTCTTGTTAATGATGCTGATAATTTAACTGAATATTGACGAGAATTGGGTTGTATAATAGTTGATAGATTACTTGAATTGGATTCTGTTTAGCATCTACGAAAAATGATATTGAGTGTTAATTTGACCCAATCACGGGATCCGAGAAGTTTAACATGATCCAGGATCTGTTCAAACATTTATAAAAATTATAAATGAGTAATAACTAACTCATATCATCTGGTCTGAGAACTATAAGCATGATTGAGTCTAAGTTTAAACATTTAGGAAAAATATCATGGAATGTTAACTAAATCATATCATCTGGTCCGAGGACTGCAAGCATGATTGAGTTTAAGTTTATACATTTAGGGAAAATATCATGGAATGTTAACTAACTCATATCATCTGGTCCGAGGACTGCAGGCATGATTGAGTTTAAGTTTAAACCCTTAGGAAAAATGTCATGGAATGTTAACTAACTCATATCATCTGGTCTGAGGACTACAGGCATGATTAAGTTTAATTTTAAACATTTAGGAAAAAGTATCATGGAATGTTAACTAACTCATATCATCTGGTCCGAGAATTGCAGGCATGATTGAGTTTAAGTTTAAACATTTAGGAAAAAGTATCATGGAATGTTAACTAACTCATATCATCTGGTCCGAGGACTACATGCATGATTGAGTTTAAGTTTAAACAGTTAGGAAAAAGTATCATGGAGTTGTGCAAAGGTTTTGTACACTAAATGCATATATATATCGACTAGTAATAATACATTTTCAGGTTATTTATATTCCACAGTCGTGGTATTACATGCTCATCTAGGTCTTCTAGAAAATAGGCTCCAATGCCAGCTCTTGCGGTAATGCGGTACGGCCCTTCCCAATTAGGTTCTAATTTTCCCCATGCTGGGTTCTTTGCGGTGCCTAAAACTTTTCTCAGTACCAAATCACTAGTGGCCAGTGGTCTCAGCTTAACGTTGGCATCATAACCTCGTTTGAGCTTGTGTTGATAATATGCCAATTGGACCATGGCATTCTCCCTCTTTTCTTTAATCAAGTCTAAACTTTCCTCCAGTAAATCATTGTTCTCACTCGGATTGAATATGCTAGTCCTTAAGGTGGGGAGACTAGTTTCTAAAGGAATGACAGCCTTAGCACCATAAGTCATTGAGAATGGGGTTTCCCCAGTAGACCTACGAGGGGTGGTTCGATACATCCAAAGGACATGTGGCAATTCTTCCACCCATTTGCCCTTTGCGTCATCTAGTCTCTTCTTTAGTCCATTCACTATAACCTTGTTAACAGCCTCTGCTTGTCCATTTCCTTGGGGGTAGGCGGGGGTAGAGTATCTATTTGTAATGCCTAGCTCACTACAGTATCTTCTGAACGCTTTACTGTAAAACTGAAGACCGTTGTCCGAGATGAGGGCATTGGGGACCCTAAATCGTGTAACAATGTTCTTCCAAACAAATCTCTTGGCATCAACATCTTTGATGTTTGCTAGGGGCTCAGCTTCCACCCATTTGGTGAAGTAATTCGTGCCGACTAGCAGATACCTCTTGTTTCCCGCTGCTTTTGGGAAAGGACCCATGATGTCTAAGCTCCATTGAGCGAATGGTCATAGGCTAGACAGTGGATTAAGGACCCCCCCTTGGCTGGTGTATGTTTGGCGCATACCACTAGCACTGATCACATTTTTTCACATATTCTTGGGCTTCTCTCTGCATATTCAGCCACCAATATCTTTGAGTGATAGCACAGTGCGCTAAGGATCTACCATCAGTATGACTTCCGCAGATTCCCTCATGGAGCTCCTCAAGGAGCATCTCAGTTGCTTCGGGATGCATGCATAACAAGTGTGGTCCTGAGAAAGACTGTTTATACAATTTCTAGTCCTCGGATAGCCAGAACTGTGCAGCCTTCCTTCATATCTTGTCAGCTTCGAACTTTTCTTCAGGCAACGTATCTTCTTTCAAGAATAGCGCCACCGGGTCCATCCAACTGGGTCCTGCTCTTACCTGATGAACCTAAACCACTTCTCCTCATGGCTCAGTAGGTTTGCACAAATGTTCTACAAGAATAACCTGAGGAAGGCATTGATCCGAGGAGGTTGCAAGGGTGGCTAGGGAGTTAGCATGGGAGTTGTCGTTTCTGGGGATGTGCAATAAACTGAAAGATTCGAACTCCGATTGCAAATGTCTGACCTGCCTTAAGTATTTCTACATTCTTTCATCTTTCGCCTTGAATTCTCCCCTCACTTGGCTAACCACAACCTTGAATCCGAGAACACTTCTATTACCTTTCCCCCTATTTTTTCTGACCATAGCCATACCCATCAGCAGAGCTTCGTATTCAGCTTCATTATTTGTTGCCGCAAAATCCAACCTCAACAACTTCTCAATGGTGACCTTCTCCGGGGACACGAGCACTAGCCCCACACCAAAGCCCTTATGATTTGTTGCGCCATCAACGTATACTTCCCAGGGCGAGGGACCTTGCTGGGAGATCAAGCCAACTGATTTTCCATCCATGCTGTGTATTGGTGTTATTTCCTCTATAGAGGGTTCTGTGAATTCGGCCACCAAGTCTGCCAGGACTTGGCCCTTAACCGATGTGCGGGGCATCTATTTAATATCAAAAGCCCCTAGAATCATTCCCTATTTGGCGATCCTCCCCGTGTAGTCGGCATTCCTGAGTATAGGTTTAAGCGGGAGTTGCATGAGAACGACGATTGTATGTGCTTGAAAATACTAGGGTAACTTTCTTGTACTGTGCACCACGGCCAGGATGGCTTTCTCCAAAGGTAGATACTACACCTCGACCTCATGTAGTTATCTGCTCATGTAATAAACTAGCCGTTGCACGCCATTGTCAACTTGTACCAACACCATACTCACAGCATGGGGGGCCACGGCGATATAGGCAAAAAGGACTTCATCCTTTCCGGGACTGGACATGATGGGAGGCCGAAAGAGGTAGTCTTTAAGTTGCTAGAAGGCCGAGGCACACTCCTCGGTCCATTCAAACCTCTTCCACTTATTCAACAACTGGAAGAATGGCCGGCATCTGTCTGCTGATCTAGAAATGAAACGATTCAAGGCCGCAGTCATTCCGGTCAATTTCTGAACTTCCTTGGGATTCCAAGGAGGCCACAAGTTGTTGGTTGCCTTGATTTGGTCGGGATTCACCTCAATTCCCCTATGGATGACCATGTAGCCCAAAAACTTACCCGATCCCACACCAAATGAGCACTTGGAAGCGTTTAAGCATAACTTGTGTTTTCTGAGGACTTCAAGAACGTCTCGGAGATCCCCAATATGCTCAATTATGACCTTGCTTTTCACCACCATGTCATCAATATAAACTTCCATTCTCTTACCCAACTGAGGCCCAAACATCCTAGTCATCATCTTTTGGTTGGTAGCTCTTACATTCTTTAGACCGAATGGCATCACCTTATAATGGTAGTTCCCAATGGGGGTGACAAAAGTAGTCTTTTCCTAATCATCCAAGGCCAGTGGTATTTGATGATACCCTTGAAAAGCATCGAGGAAACTCATCCGAGGGTGGCCAACAGTAGCATCAACTAGCTGATCGATTTTTGGCATACGGAATGGATCTTTTGGACAAGCTTTATTCAGGTTTGTGAAGTCTACGCACACTCGCCATTTTTCGCTCTTCTTCTTCACCACCATAGTGTTAGCCAACCATTCAGGGTAAAATACTTCTTTAATTGCTCCAGCCCGTTTGAGTTTCATCACCTCTTCTTTGACAATGTCTACGTGTTCCTTAGATGGGCGTCGGAGCGGTTACTTTTTAGGGATGATGGCAGGGTTAACGTTCAGGTGATGGTAAATGAACTCTAGGTTCACTCCCGGGGCCTCAGTGGAATCCTATGCAAATATGTCAATGTTGGTTCTAGGGAATTCTATCAGCTCTTCCTTCTTTTGAGGAGGCAGCAGGGATCCAACTTGAAAAAACCTCTCTGGATCATCATCAATAACGACCTTTGTCAAGCCTTCACACTCTGCTCCCTCGGCTAAGTTCTTGGCCTTTAGCACCGAGGATTTTAATTGCTATAAGCCCTTTTCATTATAGGTCAAGGATTCGGCTTCAGGTCTATGCCGGATCGCTCCCACCCAACACTGTCTGGCCATCGATTGGTCTCCTAGAATCTCCTTAACTTGTCCTCCAGATGGGTATTTGACCTTCTAGTGAAGAGTGGAAGAAACAGCCCCTAATATATAGAGCCAAGGCTTAGCCACGATTGCGGTGTAGGGCGAGTAAGCGTCCACCACTGTAAAATCTACTTCCACTATTTCAGGGCCAGTTTACACGAGCAGCCTGATTTGGCCTCTCGAGATGACCACCTTTCCATCGAAACTCACCAAGGGAGAGCTATAGGGTGTTAGGTCCTTGGGTGTTAAGTTCAACCCCTTGTAAAGGTCGAGATACATTATTTCAACACCACTGCCTTGGTCCACCATTACTCTCTTCACATCATACCCCCCTATCCTGAGGGTGATCACCAAAACATCATAATAGGGTTGGATAGTTCCGATTTTGTCTTCATCCGAGAAGCCTAAAATTGGTTGAATTTCCATTCTGGCCCTTTTTGGCTCTCTGTTAACATCTTCGGAGGGTAGCCAAGCAACAGATAGTATTCTGGAAGGACAAGAACCTGTTCTTCTTGGTACGGCAAAGATAACATTTATCGTGCCCAAGGGGGGTCTTGAGGAATCATTTCTCTGGGATCTTGTGTTTGCCTGGTTTCCCTGACCATAGGCATGGTGCAAGAATTGTTTTAACTTGCCCTTGCTAACGAGTTGGTCCAGATGGTCCCACAGACTCCTGCAATCCTCCGTAGTATGTCCATGATCCTGGTGATATTGGCAATAGAGGTTGTGGTTGCGCTTTTCAGGATTTCTCACCATTTTGTTTGGTCTTTTGAAGAAGGGCTCGTTCTTGATCTTTTCCAGGACTTGGCGCACCGGTTTTCGGAACATGGCTCTTACTGTTTGGACGTTTGTCAACCCTGGTTGTTCGACCAAATCTCTCTACAGCCTATTGTTGCCATGCTGATCCGACTTGAAATCCCTCTTCTCTTGAGGGATAACCTTATCCTTTCCCTTACCCTGCTACTGGTCTTCCTCGACTCTTTTATACTTATCAATTCTATCCATCAGCTGTAGCACACTAGTAACAGGCTTGCCCGTTAGAGACTTCCTCAGGTTGTGCTCTGTTGGGAGGCTGAGCTTGAAGGAATTGATGGCTACTTCGTCAAAATCACCCTCCATCTCGTTGAACATCTCCTAGTACCTATCAGAATATGATTTCAGGGTTTCACCCTCTCGCATGCTTACGGACAGTAGAGAGGCCAATGACTGAGGAACCCTGCAACATGTGACAAAACGGGGAATTGAATGCTTGAGTGAGCTCTTGGAAAGAGCCTATAGAGTTCGCTTTCAGGCCGTCGAACCATCTCATAGCGACTGGTCCTAAACTGGATGGAAAAACTTTGCACATCAAGGCTTCATCTCTGGAATGAACAGCCTTCCTCTGGTTGAAATGACTCACGTGCTCTACAGGGTCTGTTCGGCCATTATAGACGGTGAACGTCGGCTGATGAAAGCGTCGAGGAAGTCTTGCATTCTTGATGTTACGTGTGAAGGGGGACCTGGAGATTTGTTTTAGGGCCTTACTCATAGCGTCATGTCCTACGCCTCGATGTGTTGGGCTTCGCGCCTGCCGTTGACGATGATGCTCTTCTTTATAGGTGAAGGGTTCGCTAGGTGGGGTTCGAAACCTTCGCCTGTAATCAGCGTCTTTTTCATCGTCGGAGGAAAAGTCCGAGTCCTTAGAAGTTTTTCTCTTCTTTGCATGGCATAACTCTCTTTTTAACCGATCAATCTCTAGCTGCATGTTCTTGTTGTCATTTGCATCGGAGATATGGTCCTCCTTTCGAGGTTGACTCCAGTCAGTGTGTGTGGTGTTGACACTTCCTTCGCGATCACCTCTTCGCTCAAGGTTGAGGAAGGGGTCACTGCACTTAGAGCCCCTTGATTCCGCTTGTCGTGGACTTGGTTCAGCTATGGTTAGCTGTTATACTCACTATCACTCCCCACAAATGGCGCCAATTGTAGGCAGTGGTGACTTCAAGAATTTTTTCCAGGGTGTTCCTTAAGAATTTCTAAGTTAAAGTCAACATGAATTCGCTTAAAAGATGAAGATGAATTTTGCACTGAAGATGAATCTTGGGTACGTGGTTTTCTTATCAGATACTTGTCCATAATTCTAGCAAAAGAATAAATAATAAACTATAAGTTCATTTGAAGTATTAATAAAATTATTAAATATTGTTGTTTAGTTGTTTCATTAATTTGTTTGCCTTGTATAAACTATAATTTGTTATATTGTTGTTTTATTAATTATAAAATTATTAATTATTATTTAGCCTAATATAAAACTGTAGGTAAGAAAGCCCAACGCCATATGTTGGGCCTGTGGCCCAATTTGAATAAAACTTCCTGACCGAAGAGGTTAAAAGGATCAATGCCCTGCCATCCTAGTGAAAATGCAACCACAGAAGGGTTAATATTTCGTCCGAAGATAACCTGGCATGTCCGAAGAGGTTCCGCTCGTCAGACCTCCTAAGAACTTGATCAAGTAGAAGATTCCTCAGAGGGAAGTTAGCGCTGGGCATTCCTAAGCGCGGAGATATCTTGAAATATCTTACAAGTACAGCTGCCATCACCGCATTTAATGCACCGCAGCAACTTTACTGGCCGCATTTATGTGGAGAAGACACCTGAACAGTGAAACCTCAGCCACTACCGCTCATTGCAGATTAAAGCAAACTTCTGATGTGACTAATACTCAAGTGGACGCTTAGATGAAGGACAAGTGTGCAGTGAAGATGAGGGAAAAAGGTGTATATATATAAAGGAAACAGGTCTTACAGGGGGGGCGAGGTGAAAAATACAAGACCTTTTCGGATCAGAGATATTTTTATACTAGCCTGAGTGTCTTTTGTCCTTTTTCGCTTACTTGAACCGTTGCTAAATCCATATCCAACCCAGCTGTTTAACCCATTCTCTAAAAATTCATTGTTGGGGATCTGTTGGGCTCGTAATACGGGAAGTTATTGCCAAGTCCATCAAATTTCGACCCTACAAAAACATAATTTAATTTATTTATCTTTTATAATGTATTGGTTAATTAAATTATTATTTATTATTTATTAGTTACTTCTCCCAATTAATTATTGGTTAATTAAATAGTAATTGTTTATTAGTTGCACTGCTGCACTAGCACACAGCCACACACCTATGTGCATTTACCCTGGCCCCGTACCCCCATCCACCCCCCAATTCCAATGCCCTGTGGCCCCAATCACAAAACTACAGCCAATCAAATAAAACCAATTAATTGTATCTCACCAAAAACACAACACCAACACTAAAAGACAATTAATTTATCTCACCAACACCAAAACCAAAACCAACCCCAACACCAAAACCAACACAAGTTACACAACACTAACGGATAACTCCAAAAACAGGGCAAGTATTAATAAACACACCATCGGATAACTCCAAAAACAAGAAAAATATTAATAAAAATTTATAAAGTAAACTAAGCAAAGGGCAAAACAACAGACAAATGACAACCACAGTTCAAAGTCTGAGAGAGAGAGAGAGAGAGAGAGAGAGAGAGAGAGAGAGAGTCACACCTGTGTACAACTCCTCAAACTCCTCCTCCGACAGATCAGAGAAAGGAGTGACTCCGTGGACCGCCGTGGGGTCCAGCACTTGGTGCTTGGCCGCCCTTGTCATGTTCTTTCCGTTTGAATGGGACATCGAGTTCGAGGCCCGATCTGGCGATCTCCTTCTCCGTCCGTTCCGTTGGTCATCTCAAGGGAAAAAGCGAGTGACCCAAGGCAAGGAAAGCGAACATTCCCTCATTCCCAAGGCCAGCTGCAACGTATCCTAGTCGTCCCTCGTCATCCACGCCAAGCGCGCTGCCTCCGAAGTCACCGTCATGTCCAAAAAGCTCCTCCGTAGCACTAGCAAGGTGGCGTGGATCGCCGGCACCACCTTCCTGATCCTGGCTGTGCCACTCATCATCGAGATGGACCGCGACCACCAACTCACCGAAATCGAGCTCCAAACTGCTAGCCTCCTCGGCACCACTCCCACTCCTAAGTGAGCGTAATAGAGAGACCCTTTTGCTTCTTTCTTTTTCAATTAGGGTTTTTGAAAAGTTTCAGACTTTTTTTAGAGATAGAGACAGAGAGAGAGTTATAAATTTGGGTTTTGTTTGAGGCCCGATCTGATTTTAGTACATTATTAGGTTAGGTTTTTTTTTTTTTTTTTTTTTTTTTTTTTTTGGAGAATCTGTGGATCACTGGGTTTGCTACCATCTGTTGGGCTTGCCGTGGGCTTGATGTTAGGCGTGCCGTGGGCTTGCTGTAGGTTGTTGTTGTTGTTGTTGTTGTTGTTGTTGTTTTTTTTTTTTTTTTTTTTTTTTTTTTTTTTTTTTTTTTGGCTTGAAAGTAGGACAAATAAATTTTTCTAGGGTGGTTCTAATTTTGATTGAGGGTGTGCCTAATTTTTTTTAAAGGATAAATAAATAAATAAAAATTTAATTATTATATATAAATTTTTTTTTTTTCAATTCAAGGTGTTCCTGGGAACACCTTGAGGATAATGTGGCGTCGTCACTGATTGTAGGGTCACAAATAGTTGGACGGTGGATTAGTGAGCCCAATACAATAAATTTGTAGAGAATGGGCCTAAGAGTTAGGCTTTAATAGTTCACAATAACGGCTAGTAAGTATTTCAGTGCATACGGCTTAAAGAAATGGTTGTCTAAGGAGATCAATACTATAGATATGAAAGTTATTACAAGTCTTGGCGCTTCAGTAATTCTTTCCTTCCCTCCTTTTCTTTTTCCTTCGATCCCCTCTCATGGGAGATCTTTTACATTTATATAGGCCTTTTCAAACCATCCTGACCTTACACTTGTTACCCATCTAAACCCTTACTTGAGTACATGTCCCATCAAGCATCTTCTCTTGTTATCTGTGAGTGGCGGTCGCTGAAAATTGTACTGTTCAGGGGTCTTCTCCTTGCATGGTCCTCTGTTCTGTGGCCTTTCCTAATTATTTGCTCCTCCTTGGACGTATCCAAGAACAAGGCTTAAGGCCCAGTACATGTTTGGGCTCTTACCCCCACAGGTAATATAGTTTAAATTTTTGGAAAATAATATTTTATTTCAAGAGTAAAAATTTTAAAAAAAAATACATATTTTTTAATATGTATTAATTTAAATCCATTATAATTTAGGATTACTACATTTTTCAATCACAAAAAATACTTTGGGTATGATGAGTGTTATGCTTTTGTCAGTAAAATAATGTTTTCATCACACCCTTGGGTATTTTTGTGATTGAAAAATGTAGTAATCCTAAAGGCTAGTATTCTGTAATTATCACGTGCTTTTCACGGGCTTTCTATTTTTTTAAGAGATTACTACATTTTCTAATTATAAAATACATATGATGAGTATTATGCGTTTATGGGTGAAATAATTTTTTTATCACATCTCTAGGCTTTTTTACAATGCTATCCTCAAGTTTTGTATGGTTGGGGTTATTAATACTTGTCGCACGTGTACTCAGAGGTCCTTCTATTTTTTTTTTCCTAAGGGCTAATGATTTACATTCATTATTATTTGAAATTTCTACATTTTCTAATCACAAAAATAACTAGAGTGTGATGAGAATTATGCGAAAAAATTATTTCACCCACAAATGCCTAAATCTCATCACACCTTGGGTATTTTTATAATTGGAAAATGTAGAAATTCTGAATTATGATGAATGTAAATCATTAACCTTCGGGAAAAAAAAAAAAAAAAAACCAGTTTCAATTTGGAAATATAATTATTTCAAATTAGACAAAATTAAACAATCCAAAAAGGAAGAAGCAAAACTCCTTATTGCTCTCATCCAATTGAAAAGTGACCTTAAGACAAATAATTTCAATTGAAGCGGTTGGACTTCAATTCCCTTAAAAATATGCTATGGTAATAAATACTTTACATGGAACCCAAGTCCAAAAAAATAACACATATAACCCTTGAATAAATAATTTTATTTTCCATGTTTTTTGAACATTTTGCGCAGCAATCTGCTGGTTGGTTCTCATGTGGAAGAACCCTTGCTCTTTGGTTCGATCCTCTTGGTAGCTTATCTTTTTTAAAAATAAAATGAAACCATGAAGAAACTAACAGAACCAAAAATAAAGAACTAACTGAACCAGTTGCAACTCTAAGAATTTTGTTTGGGGGGGGGGGGGGGTCATTAAAAAACTTAAATGAAAATTGTAGGGGCCAGATAACCAGAGGAGATTATGAAAATTGTATATATTAGGCCTGTGGCCCAATCCGACGATACATACTTGTCCGAGGATGGTCAAGTAACGTTATTATGAGAATTGTATGGGAGGAGGAAATACGAATCGAACGTGGTAGTCTAAAAGATGTCTGAGGAGGGAAATCTCATCGAGATTATGGATCCGAGATTAGTAGGAACCTCTTACCACCCTAAGTATCCTACCAAGTATCATCGTAGTTAAGGATCATGAGATGGACAAAGAATGAGTAGATAAAGGCCACAAATATCTACTAAAGCTGCCACCTCCGCTTTAAATGCTCTGCATCTAACTTTCTAGCCGCATTAATGTGGAGGTGATATCTGAACAATGTAAGATTTGTTTTCCCAAAGCCTACACAACTAGAGAAGGTGTCTGATGGGACAGCCACTCAAGTAGTAACACAGATGATTAACACGTGTAATGTCAAAATGCTTGGAAAGGAACTATATAAAGGAGAAGATCCTTCGTGAAGAAAGAAGGAAAAGGAAGAAAAGAAAGGGAGGAGAGAAAACATTGTGAGATTAAGAAATTAAGCTTATAACTTGACTGGAGAAGAACATACATATGAAAAGATCACCTCGGATAAATGTCGAGGACGATTCTCATTTAACATAATATTGTCTCTTTACATTGTATTATTACCCAAACCTAATTCAAAATTGGTTTAATGATCTAGAGCCCAGTTTTTCTAGCCGACTCTTTACAAATTCATTGTTTTGGGCTTCTTAGGCTTGAATCCATCCATCTTTTGGGTTAGTGACTCAAATTCAGTCCTTACAATTGGCGTTGTCTGTGGGGAAGACTGGTGTTTTAGTGATTTTAACTGTTAACAATGGTAGGCTCAAGTCCACATCATGCAGAGTCTATGGGATCTCAACATCAAGATCTCTTCCGTGATCTTGAGCGACAAAGAGACCAAGAGGGCAGTGTACACACTACCCACACGGGTAGAGGCCATAAAAGGGGTAAGAACCACATCTCCCACAAGGAAAATTCGAGAAACATGCAGAAGGAGATTGATCATTTGAAGAGGAATTTGCATCATGAACGACAAAAGCGAGCCTCATCCATTTCTGATCTCTCTTCTGGCGGAGAGGAGGACTTTAGCTATAAGTGAAAGTTGAGGACACCTTCTAGCGAATCTTTTTCGCATGAAGAGGACTATCATCAAGAGCGTAAATGGAGACATTCATCCTTGTTTGGCGTGGGTAATGACGCTATGAGTAAAGCACTTAATCAGATTTCTAGGTCACCTTTTACACGTTGGATTGAGAGAGGGAGACTCCCTCGGCATTTCTCACAACCCACCTTCACTATGTACGATGGAAGAACTGATCCCGTGGAGCATGTCAGCCACTTCAATCAGAAGATGACCATACACTCCAAGAAGGAGCCCTTGATATGCAAGGTTTTCCCGTCCAGTTTGGGGCCTGTGGCGATGAGGTGGTTTGACAGCTTGAAGGCAGGTTCTCTAAACTCTTTCAAGGAACTCACTTAAGCGTTCGGGTCTCGCTTTATAACATGCACTAGGGCTTCTCGGCCTTTGGCTTCTTTATTGTCTTTATCCATGAGGGAAGGGGAAACCCTAAAAACATATACGAACAGATACTGGGAGATGTACAACGAAATAGATTGGGATTTTAAGGATGTTGCCATTAGCACTTTCAAGCTCGGACTACCTACTAACCATGGTATAAGGAATTCTTTAACGGGCAAACCGGTTACCAGACTACGTCAACTCATGGATCAAATTGACAAGTATAAGAGAGTCAAACAAGACAAGGGGAAGGGCAAGGTTATCCCCCAAGAAAGGAGGGATTTCAGGTCGGAACGTTACAAGAACAACAGACCCAGAAGAGATTTTGTCGGACAATCTGAATCTGCAAATCTTCAAGTGGTAAACACTGTGTTTAAGGATCCTATGGAACAAGTCTTAGAGAAGGTTAGGAATGAGCCATTTTTCAAATGGCCGAGCAAGATAAGTGGTGACCCCTTGAAACGCAACCAGAGTCTTCATTGCTAGTACCATCAAGAAAGAGGGCATGCTACCAAAGATTGTCAGACGTTATGGAATCATTTGGAATAGTTGGTCAAGGAGGGGAAGTTGCAACACCTACTATGTCGCCCTAGTGGACACCCTAGTGGACAAGGTGATCAGTTGAGATCCAGAACACAGGGGTATGCTTCTACAAGACCCCCGATAGGCACTATTAATGTCATTTTTGCTGCACCTGGAAGGATTGGATCTCAACCCGCCAGGGTGATGTCTGTAGCTCGGCTACCCGCCAAGGATACTGGTATGGGGCCGAAGAGAGTTAAAATGGAATTTCGACCAATTTTGAGTTTTTTGGATGACGATAAGGTAGGAACTATTCAGCCACATGACGATGCATTGGTAGTAACCCTCAAAATAGGAGGATATGATGTGCAAAGGGTGATGGTAGACCAGGGTAGTTGTGCAGAGATCATGTACCCTGATTTGTACAAGGGGTTAAACTTAAAATCTGAGGACCTTACAACCTATGATTCGCCCTTGGTGAGCTTCGATGGGAAGGTTGTCATCCCAAAGGGTCAGTTTAGGTTGCCTGTGCAGGCAAGTTCAGAGGTGGTGGAAGTGGACTTTATAGTGGTAGATGCGTACTCTCCCTATACAGCCATCGTGGCCAGGCCATGGCTCCATGCTCTAGGGGCTATTTCTTCAACTTTGCATCAAAAGGTGAAATATCCGTCAGGAGATCGGATTGAAGAGTTGATTGGGGATCAATCCATGGCTAGGCAGTGCCTTGTATCTGCAATCTTGCACCAACCAACAGTTAAGTCCTCGGCCTCAGTAAACGAAAGCTCGTAGCAATCAAAGTCCACGGAATTGCCAGTGAAGGGACCAGCTGAGGAAGCTACGTGTGAGGACTTGGAGAAATTTATCATAGACAATGATCCGGAGAAGTTTTTCCAAGTAGGAGCCTAGCTACCACCTCGGGAAAAAGAAGAGTTGGTAGAGTTTCTTTAGAGAAATATAGACATTTTTGCTTGGTATGCCTACGAAGCTCCCAGGGTGGACCCGAGCTTCATCTGCCATCATCTGAAGGTCAATTCATTGGTCACCCCTAAGAAGCAGCCTCCTTGGCGTTCGTTCAAGGAACATTCGGATGCCGTCGGGATGAAGTCAAGAAATTTAAACAGGTTGGGGCTATTAAGGAAGTTTTCAACCCTGAATGGTTGGCTAATATGGTAGTAGTAAAAAAGAAAAATGGGAAATGGCGTGTGTGTGTGAATTTTACGGACTTGAACAAGGCCTGCCCAAAGGATCATTTTCCTATGCCGAGGATTGATCAGTTGGTGGATGCCACTGTGGGTCATTCTCGAATGAGCTTTCTAGACGCTTTTCAAGGGTATCATCAAATACCATTGGCTGTGGACGACCAGGAGAAGACAGCTTTTGTTACTCCTACAGGAAATTATCATTATAAAGTGATGCCTTTTGGTTTGAAAAATGCAGGGGCTACTTATCAGAGAATGATGACCAGAATATTTGAGCCCCAGTTAGGGAAGAACATAGAAATCTACATCAATGATATGGTAGTGAAGAGCAAGGTGGAATCAGATCATGTTAATGACCTTGGAAATATTTTTTTAATGCTTCCAAATGTTCTTTTGGTGTTGGGTTGGGGGAGTTCTTGAGCTATATGGTCACACATCATGGAATTGAAGTTAACCCTGACTAGATTAAGGCAATCAACAATCTTCAACCACCTCGGAATCCCAAGGAAGTCCAGAGGCTTACAAGGATGACTGCAGTGTTGAACAGATTCATTTCTCGGTCAGTAGATAGATGTAGGCCTTTCTTTCAATTATTGAATAAGTGGAAGGGATTTGAATGGATTGAGGAATGTGCCTAGGCTTTTCAACAGTTGAAAGAGTATTTGTCTCGGCCACCCATTATGTCTCGGCCTGAGGCGAATGAAGTGCTATTTGCTTACATTGCTGTGGCCACCCACGCGGTGAGTTTGGTGCTGATACGGAACAATAATGGCATGTAGAAGCCAGTTTACTATGTGAGCAAGTCCTTACATGAGGCCGATGTTTGGTATTTACCGTTGGAAAGGGCCATTTTGGCAGTAGTGCATGCTACACGCAAGCTTTCCCACTATTTCCAATCACACACGGTGGTTGTCCTAACCCAACTACCACTAAGATTTTTGCTTCGAAGTGCTGATTACAAGGGTAGAATTGCAAAATGGGGGACGATTCTAGGGGCTTTTGACATCAAGTATATGCCCCGCATCTTGGTCAAAGGTCAAGTCCTTGCAAATCTGGAAGCCGAGTTTGCTGAAGACCCAACAAAAGAAAAATTAGAAGAGCTTAACATGGATGGAAAATCGGTTAGAATAATATCCACACAGGAGCCTGCATCCTGGAGAGTCTATGTTGATGGTGCAGCAAACCATAGAGGATCTTGTGTGGGGCTGGTCTTGATATCCCTAAAGAGCATCACGATTGAAAAATCCTTAAGATTAGGATTCTCAGCTACCAATAATGAAGCTGAATACGAAGCTCTGCTAGAAGGAATGATCATGGTACAAAAAATGGGTGGAAAGGCAGTGGAGTTGATTTCTGATTCAAGATTGGTCGTTGGCCAAGTCCAAGGGGAATTAGAAGCCAGAAACCCTAGAATGCAAGAATACTTAAAGCAGGTTAGATATTGGCAGTCTAAATTTGAGTCTTTTAACTTGACACAAGTCTCTAGAAGTATAAACGTACATGTGGACTCTTTTGCCACATTGGCAACTTCCTCGGAAAAAAATCTGCCTCGAGTAATCCTCGTAGAAGACTTATGTAGACCTACTGAGGTAGGAAGTATCAGATCCTGTGTTAATCAGATAAGGGCAGCTCCTAGCTGGATGGACCCTATCATATTGTTCCTCAAGGAGGATGTTCTACCAGAAGATAAGTCTGAAGCTGACAAAGTACGAAGAAAAGCTCCTCGATTCTGGCTATTCGAGGATCAGTAGTTGTATAAGAGGTCTTTTTCTGGCCCATATCTGCTGTGCGTACATTCGAAAGGAGTTGAGTTAATCCTGGAGGAATTGCATGAGGGAATTTGTGGAAGCCATACGGGGGGTAGGTCATTATCACATAGAGCCCTCACCCAAGGCTATTGGTGGCCAAGGATGCAGAAAGAAGCAAAGGATTATGTAAAAAAATGTGACCAATGTTAGAGGTTCGCCCCAAATATTTACCAGCCAGGGGGAGTTCTTAATCCCATCTCTAGTCCTTGGCCTTTTGCTTAGTGGGGTTTAGACATTGTTGGCCTTTTCCCTAGGGCAGCAGGAAACAAAAGATACTTATTGGTCCGCACAGATTATTTCACCAAGTGGGTGGAAGCTGAACTATTGTCCAACATCAGAGACGTGGATGCCAAACAGTTTATTTGGAGAAATATAATAACAAGGTTCGAAGTTCCTCATACTCTCATCTCGGACAATGGATTGCAGTTTGATAGTAAAGCCTTTAGAGAATATTGCAATGACTTGGGCATAATAAATAGATACTCCACCCCGGCATATCCACAGGGAAATGGTCAGGCTGAAGCCATCAATAAAGTCATAGTAAGTGGACTTAAGAAGAGGTTGGATGACGCAAAGGGAAAATGGGTTGAACAGTTATCACACGTCCTATGGACTTATCAGACCACGCCTCATAAGTCCACAGGAGAGACGCCTTTCTCAATGGCATATGGGGCTAAGGCTGTCATTCCTCTAGAAACTGGTTTCCCTACCCTAAGAACAAGTTCTTTCACTCTGAGCAGCAATGATGAATTATTGAAGAAGAGTTTAGATTTAGTTGAAGAACGAAGAGAAAATGCCATGGTCCGATTGGCTTATTATCAACACAAGCTCAAGCGAGGATATGATGCTAATGTGAAGCTAAGGCCGCTAGCAATAGGAGACTTGGTCTTAAGAAAGGTTATGGGAACTGCCAAGAACCCAGCATGGGGAAAGTTAGGACCCAACTAGAAAGGACCATATCGTATAACATCAGTAGCTAGAGTAGGTGCGTATTATCTGGAAGACTTGGATGAAAGCGTTATGACTCGTCCCTGGAATGTAAATAATCTTAGAAGATATTATTATTAATACAAGTATGCTTCTCCTTTCTATTGTTGGCTATATTTATCATCTGGCGTTCATGAAATTGTTTTTCTAAGTGTTAAACAGAACCTAAACTACGTCTGGTACCTCGAACCATTTGCTTTGGGAAAATTAACACAATATGACATCATTTTGAATATCAAACAGAACCTTGGTTATGCCTGTATCCTCGGATCACATACCTTGGGAAAATTGATATTTCTTAATTCTTTTTCTAAGTGTTAAACAGAACCTAAGCTACGTCTGGTACCTCGAACCATCTACTTTGGAAAAATTAACACAGTATGGCATCATTTTGAATATCAAACAGAACCTTAGTTATGCCTATATCCTCGGATCACATACCTTAGGAAAATTGATATTTCTCAATTCTTTTTCTGAGTGTTAAACAGAACCTAAGCTACGTCTGGTACCTCGGACCATCTGCTTTGGGAAAATTAACATAGTATGGCATCATTTTAAATATCAATCAGAACCTTGGTCATGTCTGTATCTTTGGACCACATACCTTGGGGAAATTGATATCTTTAACTTCTTTTTCTAAGTGTTAAATAGGATCCAAACTAAGTTTGATACCTCGGGCCATTTGCTTTGGAAAAATTGACACAGTATATCCTTATTCTACATATTAAACAACAATTGAATCATATCAGGTTCTTCAGACCATAAGTTTAATGGAAATTTTTTGAGTGTTAGTCGGACATTAGTTTAGACGTTCAGAAGAAGTGAGCTCCAAATGCCCTTCATGGTTGCATGGTTTGCTACCATTTAATAAAGATGAAATCCTAGTTAAGTCCATGAGCATCACTTAAAGCATTTTAAGATATCTTGAACTTATTTGTTGCTTGATCAATGCTTGAATATTTTTTCTCAAAGTTAGAAATTTTGTTAAAGTTGGTAGATCCGAGGTATATGTTAACATTATTAAGAATTTAAAAACTTTAATCTACCTTGATCATCAGTTAGAAATATGTGAAAGTTGTGCACTTTTATAGCACATAGCTATATTCAATCAGGGGATAATCAGAATAAAAGTTGCATAAGTGAAGAGGATAATTCATACAAATTTAAAGAAATAAAATGAACACTCCATTAGAACATGTCTTAAAAACAAAAGCAAAAGAGAAAAAAGTACATCACAGGTATTGCAATTACATTATAAAAATAAGGAATCATCATTTTAATTTTATCTGAAGCCCAGTCTTGGAGGTCTTCACAGCTTGATTGGCTGTTTCAGCAGGAGCCACCTTGTCTTTATCCTTAGGGTCTTCTTTAGCAGGCATGGTGACTGAAGCTAAGGCCAATTCAAAATTTTGTGAAGCTGCCTCACCTTGGGGAGCCTCCATAGTCTTGTCCGAGGCCTTATTCATTTCAGAGGAGGTCTCCTTGAGAGCTTCAGGTTCTTTTATTTGTTCCTATTGATTGGGAAGAAGAGGATCTTGAGGCTGTGATTCTCCAGCAGGATCAGCAGAGGTAGAGACTGCTTCATCTTGGGTGGGAGAAAGGTCCAAGGTATGTATGGGAGAAAGGTCCAAGGTATGTATGGCTGGAGGGTAATAGATCTTTTTTAGCTTCCTCAGTTCAGAAGAAGCCTCAACCCCAGCTTGGTTAAGGGCTTCAGTCCAAGTTTGAGCACAGTAGATTTGCCACACTACTGGAACCTCCGCCCTAAGGGTTTCCTCAGTCTCAGCCACTCCAAGCTCGTAACCTTGTTGCTCGGCCCCTTCCCTAGACACCTCGGCCTCCCTTTTTGCTTTTTTTAGCCTCTTCCTTAGCCTTCTCGACCTGGTCTCTCTGCTTCTGTACTTCGGCCAACTTCTTTTGCAAAGCTGCAACTTGCTCTTTAGAAGAAGCCAACTGCTCATTGGCATCACGTAGACGTAGCCTTTGTTCCTCGGCCTGCCTTTGAAAACTTTCCAGGGCCGAGTCGGCACTTTTTCTTGCGTGCTCTTCCTCCGTCAGCTTTTTCCTTAAGTCCTTATTAGATTGGTCGGCGATCTTGAAGGACTCCATAGCTGTCACACGCCTAGACCTTTCATCGTCCAGCTGATGGTAACAGGCATTGGTTATCTCCTCGGTCCTGAAAACGGCTTGAACAGCCTGAAAAAAAAGGATGGTTATCTTTTGAAGTTAGATAGATATAATATATATATATATATATATATAATAGAAAAGTTGTGAGCTACGTACCATGCCCAAATACCTTTTGAGGTTAAGAAAAATCTCTGGCCTCCTGATAGACCTCAACTCGGCCATATCCGCAGGGAGTAATAAAGCCTCCTCTAAAGCTGAGGCCACGTGACATCCTTGGCCTCCCTAGAAGGTCCTGATGGACGCATTATTCATCAAGGGCTCACCATTAACCATGGGAGCTGGCAACCAAGCCTGAAGCTTAGATGGTTGGTTATCTCCCCTCTCTGAGCCCCTCTGCCCCGTATGTCTAGTTTTTTGTTGCTTAGGAGCCCGAGGAGCCTCTTCTTCAAGTGTTGGTTAAGATCTCCCAACTTCTACTACATCCTTACCTTTCTACTCTCTCTTCCTCTTGGGGTCAGCAGGATCAGCTCAGGGTGGCAAGGATGGCTAAGGAGGAGTAGGAAGCTTAGGAGGAGGAGGAGGAGGAGGAGGAGGAACCCTACCCCTAATGAGCAATAACTTTACCTTTTTCTTTTCTTTTTCTTTTTATTTCCTTGCAAGGGAAGAACAATATTTCTTTTTGGGCCCGTTGTTTTGGACAATTAAACAATTTTTTTTATGATGATAAACTCGGTTACGGTTTTTCTGCTTTTAGTTGTAGTAACCAACTCTTTTATGTTTTGAAAACCTTGTGTGATGATGTTAGTTGTGCTGGGACAACTTTTATTTTTAGCTCGTATTTGAACAGCTTTCTTGTACTTAACCTACATTTGAACAGCTTTTTATTGAGTTGTATTTGAATGACGATGTTAGTTGTGTTTGAACAACTTAACATTTTTTTTAGCTATGTCTGAACAGCATTTTATTGAGTCATGTTTGAATAATGATGTTTGTTGTGTTTGAACAACTTAGTATTTTGTAGCTGTGTTTGACAGTTTTTTATTGAGTCATATTTGAATGACGATGTTCATTGTGTTTCAACAACTTAGTATTTTTTAGCTATGTTTGAACAGTGTTTTATTGAGCCAAGTTTGAATGACGATGTTAGTTGTGTTTGAACAACTTAGTATTTTTTTAGCTGTGTTTGAACAGCGTTTTATTGAGTCATGTTTGAATGACGATGTTGCACTCTACTCGTAACTTAGAGTCGTGGTATTGGAGCGTCTTTTAGGCTAACCGTTTTTGTTTCATCTTGAATGACGATTATGTTGGTTGTATTCGAACAACTCTGATTTAGTCAACTTTGGTAGTTGTGTACCAACAGATTTAATGGCTATGATACCGTTGACTGTGCGTGAATAGCTTTTTGGTTTGAAATTTTAATGACGGAGATCCTTGAGACGTGTCCCAAAGATGACTCCTAAGTGTTGCACACATTTTGATAGTGATAGATCATGGATGACTGTTGATAAGTATGTATTGCACATGGTAAATCATAGCTAATTATTGACAAATACGCATGGATAATGCATTCATGTATTATTGAAATGTAAAGCATTTCTTACTGGCAGTACTTCTTCAAGTGTTCTATGTTCCATGGTTGAGGTAGTTCCTGGCTGTCTAAAGACTTCAGGTAGTAAGAGGTTTCTCTGGAATGACGGATTACCTCGTAGGGGCCTTCCCAAGCTGGTCCAAGTTTTCCTTGGGATAGGTCTTTTGTTGCCTGTGACACCTTCCTAAGGGCGAAACCCCTCGTGCTAAACCTTCTCACCTTAACCTTTCTGTTATAGTATCTAGCCATTGCTTCCTTATGCTTGGCCATTCACTTCATAGCTTCTACTCTGACTTCGTCAATTAGGTCCAAATTATTGTTAAGCTCCTGTTGATTTTTCTAGTCTTCATATGTTTTGGCTCAGTAGCTCGTCAATCCTACTTCCACCGATATGACGGCCTCAGTGCCAAACGTCAATCTGAATGATGTTTCTCCTGTTGGAACTTTCATGGTCGTCCTATATGCCTAAAGGACATTTTGTAGTTCTTTAGGCCATGCCCCCTTTGCCCCCTTAAACCTAGATTTGATAATTTTGAGCTAGCTTCTATTTGTCACTTCTATCTAGCCGTTCGCTTGAAGGTGTCTTAGAGAAGAATAATGATTCTTGACTCCTAAGACTTGGCAAATATTTTGAAACTTGGGGTTGTCAAATTGCTTTCCATTGCCTGATATTATGACATATGGGACTCCAAACTTGCAAATGATGTTTTTCCACACAAAGCTTGTGACTTTAGCCTCTGTTATCATCGTCACTGGCTCTGCTTCTACCCATTTTCTAAAGTAATCAATTGCAACTATTAGAAATCTAAGTTGCTTCTTCCCTAGAGGGAATGGACCCATAATATCAATTCCCCATTGAGCGAAAGGCCATGGTGAGGAGATGGGTGTCATCGTCTTTCCTGGTTTCGTCTGGATATTTACGAAGCGTTGACATTTGTCACGTGCTTTGACAATGTTGTATGCGTCTTTCTGTAAGGTTGGCTAATAATACCCTACTCTAAGCGCCTTTCCTGCTAAGGATCTTGCCCCAGCGTGGTTTCCACAGGTTCCTTCATGTATATCGCGAATCACATAATCTGCTTCTTCTAAACTAGCACATCTTAGATATGGGAGTGAATACCCTCGTCTGTACAACACGTCATCGATAATGACGAAGCGAGCTGCCCTGATCTGTATCTTTCTTGCCTCTGTTTCATCTATGGGGAGCCATCCTTCATAACTTGCTCACCTTCTGTGCTCAGCCGCCCCCTTATCTCTACACATAGTTCAGAGGTCGCATTGTAATCGTCCGATGAGGCTAATCTTGCTAGAAAGTCAGCTTCTGAATTTTTGGCTCATGGGATTTGCACAAAGTCCAGACTGTCAAAGTGCTGTAAGAGTCGTTGGACGATCTTTAAGTACTTTTGCATCCTTTCTTCTTTGGCTTCATAATCTCCCTTCACTTGTCCAATTATTAGTTGGGAATTAGCTTGGACGATAAGATTCCTTACTCTTAGAACCTTTGCTAGACTCAGCCCTGTTAGCAATGCTTCGTACTCTGCCTCATAATTTGTTGCTATGAACTATAACCCGATTGCATATTTCAGTTCTTCTCCTTCTAGAGGTAAAAGAACTACTCTTGCTCCTCCCACTTTCTTCATGGCTAACCCATCTATTTGGACCGTACATATTTCCATGGGGGGTTTTTCTTCCTTGCAAGGGTAAGTGAATTCTGCAATGAAGTCTGCCAATACTTGGGCTTTGATTGCTGCTCAAGGTCGATATTCGATGTCAAATTCGCCTAATTCGATTGCCCATTAAATAAGTCGTCGTGCTGCATCTATCTTGTTCATCGTCTTTCTTATGGGCTGGTCTGTCATGACGACGATAGGGTGTGCTTGGAAATAAAGATGAAGTTTTCTGGAGGCAACCAATAATGCAAAAGCTATCTTCTCCATCATTGGGTAACTTGCTTCTGCTCCTTAGAATGCCTGACTGGTATAATAAACTGGCTTCTAAACTTTCCCTTATTCTCTGATCAGTGCCCAACTTACTATAGTATTGGATATTGCTAAGTAGAGGAACAACTTCTCCCCCATCACTGAGTGGCTTAATAGAGGTGGTTTCGTCAAGTACTCCTTTAACTTGGCAAGGGCTTCCTCACATTTGTCATTCCATTGAAATGCTTTTTTCAATAACTTGAAGAATGGCACGCACTTGTCTGTTGCCCTAGAGACGAATATGTTTAGGTTTGCAACTTTCCCTATCAAGCTCTGTACCTCCTTCACTGTTTTTGGTGATTTGACCTTGATTATTGATTTTACTTTGTCTGGATTTGCCTCTATTCCCCATTGGGACACCATGAATCCCAAGAATTTTCCTGAAACAACAGCAAAAACACACTTTGCAGGGTTTAATTTCATATTGTACTTACATAGTGTGTTGAAGATTTCTTTGAGATCATCCAAATGGTTGGCTTCATCTTTGTTTTTCACCAACATATCATCCACGTATACCTCCATGTTCCTTCCAATCTAGTGAGAGAACATACGGTTCACCAATCTTTGGTAGATGGCTCCTGCGTTCTTCTATCCAAAGGGCATAACCTTGTAGCAGTATAACCCTTGACTAGTGACGAATGAGGTCTTCTCTTGATCGTCTTTGTCCATAAGAATCTGGTTGTAACCAGAGAATGCATCCATGAAACTCATAGCTTGTGTCCAACAGTTTAGTCTACCAGCTGGTCAATCCTTGGCAAGGGGAAGCTGTCTTTTAGGCAGGCCTTATTCAGGTCTATGAAATTGACGCACATTCTCCACTTACTGTTGCTCTTTTTTACCATGACCACATTTGCTAGCCAATCTAGATAGAAGACTTTCTTGATGAAATCAGCTTCCAGTAGCTTATCTACCTCTTCAGTTACAGCTTTGTTGCGTTCAAGTGCAAATATTCTTTGTTTCTGCTGTACAGGTTTGCATTTTGGGTTGTCGTTGAGATAATGTTGTATGACCTTCCTATCAATCCCGGGCATATCCTCGTGTTTTCAAGTGAAGACATCTTGGTTTGCCCTTAAGAAGGATATCATTTTTTGTCTTTTTCTAAGGCTGGGAGTGTTGTTCCGATTTTCAATACTTTCGTTGAATTTCCTAGGATGATCTTAACTTCTTGTGGTGTTTCTGATGGTTCGGAAATGGGTTCTGGTTCATCGATCACCCATGTATTGTTCTCTCTTGATGCTAGGGCAACTTGATAGCACTCTTTCGCTAGGACTTGGTCTCCTCTGATTTCTCCTACTCCATGAGCTGTTGAAAACTTCACCTTCAAGTGATATGTTGACATCACTGCTTTTAGACTGTTAAGTGCAGGTCTTCCCAAGATGATGTTGTACGTTAAAGGGCAATCAATTATGAGGAAATCAATTTCCTTGGTGACTTGTGCTGGGAAAGTTCCTGCAATCACAATTAGAGTGACAATGCCTCTAGGGACGATTCTATCCCCTGTGAAGCTTACCAGAGGTGAGGTGAAAGGCCTGATCCTTTTCTTATCCAACTTCATCTGCTGAAACGCGGGCAAGTAGAGGATATCTGCTGAGCTTCCGTTGTCAATGAGCACTCGATGGATGTTGAATTCTTTTACTCTGAGTATGATTACCAGCAGATCATCATGGGGTTGCCTGATGCCGCAACTATCTCTCTCAGTAAAGACAATATCAAGCTCGTCATTCTTTGGCATCTTCGTTGGAGGGACCCGCGAATGGACGCTGTTTTTTTCTCTCACCTATGCTTTTTTCAGGGACTTTAGCATTTCACCTGCCGTCAATCCTGCCGAGTTCATCTTTATTTCTCCTGCATGGGATTTGCTATCCCTTACCTCTAGAGTTCTGTCCTGGTCGTCCTTCTGTTGGTATCTGTATGGGTCCGTCTTTCTAACGTATTTTTGCAACTTCCCTTGTCTTATTAAAGTTTCCACCTGGTCTTTCAAGTGCCTACACTCATCAGTACGATGCCCGTGGTCCTAGTGGAATCTACAGTACTTGCTCTTGTCCCTCCTTTCTACTGGAGCCCTAATTAGCTTCAGCCATTGTAGGGAAGGATTGTCTCTTATTTGCATAAGGACCTACTCAATTCGCATTATTAGAGGAGTGAAGTTGGTGAACTTGGGTGTCCTATCTAGAAGCTCTTTTTTTTCCCAATGATCTGTCCGCCACTTCATGTCTCCTTCTTTTTATCCCAATTGCTGTTTATTCCTACATCCTCCACATTCATGTACTTCTGGGCTTTACGAAGCAACTCCGCTACTGTTTTTAGTGGACTTTTAGTGATTGAGAAGAAGACATCTCCTGGTAGTAATCCTGCTTGGAAGGTTGTTAGGATGACTTAATCTTCAGCTTCGTCTACCTGCAGCAACTCCTTATTGAACTGAGTGACGTATTGCCTTAGTGATTCTCCTTCGGCTTGCTGAATGTTGAGAAGATGGCCAGTTGGCTTTTTATGCCTTTGCCCCCCAATGAAATGACGAACAAAACCCTTGCTGAGTTGTTTAAAGTCTGCAATGGTTCTTGGGGGTATCTTGCTAAATCGTACTCTGGCTGCTCCCTTCAGCATTGTTGGGAATGCCCTAAACATCACTTTGTCTGGGGTCATTTGTAATAGCATCAGCATCTTAAATGATTCAATGTGATCCAAGGAATCTTAGGAACTGTCATATGACTCCAACTGCAGGAGACAAAATTTTGGTGGGAAGGAACGATTTAGTACTTCAGTGATGAAAGGTGAGTCCATCCTTCAAATCATCCCATCCAGATTCTCTCTGCCTTTGTCCTTCATAGCACTTTTTAGTTCGTCCACCTCTTTCATCATGTTGCGGAGCTCATTCTCCTTTCGAGTGGAATCTTCTCCTAAAGTACTGTCTTGCCTATTGGCTTGAGAATTCTATTCTTCTTCATTTTGGTTTTCATCTGTTCATCGACATTCTGCGTTTTAAGACTCCATCGTCTTTTGTAGCTCTTCATTCTAGCGAGTCAGCTCTTCCACATTAGCCAAGAGGGCTTGGATTTGTTGTTGTTGCACAGCATCTGGCTGAGGTCTAATTTCTGCTTCTATCTCATACTTCAAGGAACTCTTTTGTCATTAGGAAAGATGGCTTGAATGATTAGCGTTCCCCACAGTTGAGCTCCTTGTCGTAGCAAATGGACAATGCTGTGAATGGGGTCGTCTCTAGAGATGAGAATCCTGCAAAATGAACTAAGGGGAAGAATAACACGTCGATATGGCGTCAGCCAAACCGCCACCAATGGTTAAGTCAATAAAGGAGAGTGATTCTGGAGAGAAAATGAGTTGAGAGTGATTTCGTAGAGTATTTGTGTGTACCTTTAACTTTTGTTGTCTTATCTTTTATAGTTATATGCCTCATTAATGGGCAATGATATGCTGCATTTATGCTCAATGGCTAGTGCGTTATAGAATCTTTGTTTAGAGATCATAGCTTATTCTGCAACCGTTGCTCCGTCCGTTATGTTTCATCATCAATGTGCGTAATAAATGCGTAACGTCTTCTCTGGGTGAAAGACGATCTTCGTGTAATGACGACCATAAATTTCAAGTTCATCAACAAGTATGCAGGAAATCCCTAGCTCTCTCACTATAGAATTCTTAGAGATTTCTCATTCATTAACTTGACCTTCGGAGGATTCTTGGCCAGTACCACACTAGTGCTTTTTGTTTGGTCCATTTGTTCTTCTTCCATAGGTACCCAAACGAGTAATTTGGAGCCTACAACTCATTGACGATTTCAGCACATCATCACTCTCTAAGTTATATTAAAATATTACGAGAGAGTTTATGACAATATTAAATTAGGATTTGATAACCACTATTAGTAATTATATTTTCTATTGTGCTATCAATCCATAGGTAGTTTTAGATATTAACAAAGTCCTTAATTTTAGCTATAGCTTTATTTTGGCATTGGATGTTAGTTTGTTCCTTGATTTTAGTTTTTGAGCATTGTTGTCATCTCTATTTATAAATGATCAAGTTAAAATAATTGGAGACATTTATGTAAATTTAATGGTGTTTGCTGACCTCCTATCAAAAAAAAAAAAAAAATGGTGTTTATTGACCTGTAAATTAATGGTGTTTAACATTTCCCACATTTAAAGAGTCCACAAATTCTCAAACTTCACAATTTGCATAACTGCCACACACCAAGCCACATGAGGATAGGATAGCTATTGTATGATTAAGATATTGGTAATGTACTTTCTTGGGAAAGTTAGCTTTATGACTATGAGCTAGCAATAAGGCTAGCAGAAGAGGCCAAAATTATTTTTTATTAGGGACATATTTTTTGTAAATTGGCTAATCCTTTGACAAAATGCACTTTACTTGTAATTGGGTAGATCTATGATGGGTTTAGTACTTCAAGAAACAAGTGTTCAAGTTAAGTATTAAGCTATGCAAATCTGACAAAGAAACAAGTAAAGAAGAGCTGTTCATTAAATCTCGACAGAAACAATATCTATCGATATTTAAGGACGAAGCTCGACAGAAGCTCAACAGAAGCTCGACAGAAGCTGAATCTATCGAGATCTACGAAATCAGAATTTTCAGATCTGATTTTTGGCCCTAGCTAACATGTCTGTGTAGGGTTTCTTTTCTTACAATCCTAGACATATATAAGGCTTATTTTTAAAAGCCGTCATACAAGGAGAACTTATGCAAAAAGTGACCTAGTTCATCATTCTCTCTAATGAAACTACTGCGTCTTTACACCAAGGGTTTTGTGACTAAGGAGTTTCCTGATCTTCATTGTTGATGAAGTGAAGAACTTTGCAGCCAACATCTTCTTCAAGTTGTTGGTGTTAGTTACATAATTGGATCCGTGCATCATTGGTTAGTCACGTACTGGGATTCGTGCATTGAACTGGAAGATTGCCACTACAATACAAGTCCAATTGGATATTGGAGTAAGGGTTCAATTGTAGGTTAGTATTTCGGGATAGGCCAAAAGGTTTGGTAAGATTCTTTATACTTGTAACCATTTGTGATTGATAATAGTGGATTCTTAAGAATGGTGACCTGAAATTCACCCGGTGGGGTTTTGCCTCAGTGGTTTTCTCCATTCGTAATCACATGTGTTAAACTTATTTTCCGCTGCATTTAAAATAATTGGTGATTTGTTTATGCTGCCACGCTATTGCATGTAATTTGATCTAATTAATTAACTTGGATAATTAATTAATTTGCAAGGGGTTAATTCATTTTAACCCAACATTTTGGATGCAATCTATTGGGTAGAGGATTCATCAATATTTAGGGTCCGTTTGGGATCCGCTTATTCTACTGAAACTAAAAACGTTTTGCTGAAAATATTATAGATAAAGATAAAAATTAGCTAGAATAATACAGTAGGGGTCATAAATAGTATCAAAAAGTAAAATAGGATTCATGAATAGTAATAAAAATAAGATAAATAGTAAAATAAGTTGGCAAAAATAATTTTTACTAAATGGACATTTAAGAAGAAGAAGCATATAGTTTTGACTTACATCCTCCGCAATATGGTATAATATATTTGGTGGGAGGGATTTGAGGTAAGGAAGGACTTGTAAGAGCCTTGACAATGACATAGATACATTGTAGGCTAGCTGCAGAAGATGAGCAATTGATTCTATTTGATAATTTAATGCCTCATATAATAGAAACATAAGTACATCACACTAAAAAGTAAAAACATTCAAAACAATGAAAGGCCGTAAAAAAAATTTCTTAGTAGAATCAGGATCAAATCAAAAACAATGAAAGACAGTAAAAAAAATTCCTTGGTAGAATCTGAATTAATTCATACTTAGTGTGCGTTTAAATAGCAAACGCATTTGGCATTTACGTCCAAACTTGGGTCCCGTGCACTGTTCACGGGACCTACAAACGTCTTTTTTCAGAAAATTTTTCATTAAAAATGGGTCCCACGGCATTATTCACACATTTAAAAATTATTTTGCTATAGTGTTTTCAGTTTTCAATTTTCAGTAATAAGCGGTATCCAAACAAGTAAAAGTTAGGGTCTGTTTGGGATCTACTTATTTTGCTGAAATTACTATAAATAAAGGTAAAAGTTAGCTGAAATAGTATAGCAAGACTCATGAATAACACCAAAAAGTGCAATAGGACCCATGAATAGTAGCAAAAATAAGCTGAATAGTAAAATAAACTGGCTTTTTAATTTGGAGCCAAACACACACTTATTCTTCTATTTGAAGAATGAATTATACTATCAAGACTTCATCCTCTCCATGTAATTAGTGTATTTTTAAAGCAAACTAACATTAAAATTTCCATTTCAAAAGCATCCACCTAAATGAAGCTTCTCAAATTCATAAGAGCTTTCACTTCCTTGTACACACCTAGTGCTTCTACCATTGCTTTGGACTTTTCCAATAGCGTAGCATTATAATTGTCACCCATCTTCTTGTATACTTCATGTGCTACTCGATGGTCATATCCAGCAGATGCCGTTTACATTAACCCAATTTGATTTGCTTCCCATTCTCTACTATGATTGAAACAAAATGTAACATTATTGTGATTTGACTTGAAAAACATGCAACTAAACTTTCAAGTACCCGTTAGTGAGAAGGAAAAATCAAGAAAGTAGAATTTGGATTTTCAAAACAATTATAGACACCATGAAAGGAAATTCAACCACTTTCGAAATTTTTGGACCAATAATAAAATAGGAAAACAAATAACTATACAATTTACAAGTCCGCAAACAAAGAAGTTTCTAATTAATCGATGAAAACTCAATTCGATAATTAGCTATTACCCATAAGGACAGGCATATATAGTACCTTAGAAAAGAGACAACCAAGAAAGAGTAGTTATAGAAAATGTAGCAAATTAAAACCATTTCAAGTATCTGTTCTTTCCCACAAGAATTTCCTACATGATGGCACTCAAACCTCATCAAGTCATGTTTGATGTTCCATGTTGGAACATGAAGTGCTACTGATGAGAATCAACAAGCATTCAAGGATCCATTGCATGTTCCAGTTGAGCCTATTACTAAAGCAAGATCCAAGAAGATCAAAGAAATACTTAAAGGGCTAATTCAAGAGATTTGGGCTGATTCTAACATAGGACATTCCAAGCTTGGCCCAAAGGAAGATGAAGGCGTAATAAATTTAATCCAAGCTATTGAGGGCTAATCTGGTTGAATTGGGCGTGATTTATGGCGTGGATTAATGGCTGATTGATTTTCCAGCTCCATATCAGTTAATAGACATTTTTCCTACTCTGGAGCTTCTAATTTCGAACCAAATCTACCTTAATTTTAGGCTTTTATTATTTAGAACGTTTTTAGCTATTTTTCCTATTTTGGATCTGCTATTTTCAGACCAAATCAACTTTTATTTAGGGTTTTATTATTTAGTACTTTTTTTATATTTTTCTATTTTCAGTCATGCCTTATAAATAGCATGCACTCATTGTAATAGGAGATTATTGAATAAAAAATCAAAAAAGGTGAGGCTTTACTCTTCTTTTGGTTCTTCAAGAACTGTAAACTTATCAGGGATTTTTCCTTGTGGCGTTCAAACTTTATACCTTTGGTTCGTGATTTAATTATAATTATTGGGTCAAGGTGTTATACTTATACATTTGGTTCGCGTTTCAATTATAAACGTTGGGTCAGGGTTTCTATCAAAAATCTGAATTTTAGCTTTCTTGGGTAAGTATTCCAATATTTTTGTTGGGTCTCAAAGCATGTCGATTGAGGTTCGCATCATTTGGTATCAGAGCACAGGTTCTAAAATCAGTTTTCTTTACCTTTATCTTTTGTTTCTT